>WBMV01001734.1:398562-517432 GCA_013396655.1 Campylorhamphus procurvoides | reverse complement strand
GGGGGGGGGGGGGGAAGGGGAAAGTGGCTGCTTACAGTTTTGTCTTAAATTCATGCAGCACTTTTGGTATTGATACTGTTTCCTTATAACTACTGAGACCTTTTCCACTCCCTGCTCTTCCTTAAGAGAACATAATGTAACCCTTTCTTTGGGAGGGTTGCAAGCTCAGCTTTTGGGTTTTCTCTGATTTCTAATTGCTGTACATTTAACTTGCCGATTTGATAATGGTTTTTCAAGATGGAGCAGCCAGGTGAAAAATCAAAGCATGATGAAAATGACCCCTGAATAGCTAATCTGATTAAGAGCTGCTGTTTTTAAAACAAAACATGCACACAATTATTTACAGAATAATTAGTGGCCTTTGTATTTCTGCCTCTGGAGGAGCACTTGACTTGCATGGCTGTTTTTGGAGGAGATACCACAGCATTTATTTTATGAACTGTAAAGCAGCAGAGACTTCAGTACTGTGCCCATGCTGGAGTCCTGAAGTGTTTCCCCCTCAGTCACAGGTGCCATCTGTCATACCTCACCCAGTTTCTGTCTAACACTGAAGGAGTTTCTTCCCCTTTGAGGCTTTGGCTATGAATAATGTCTCCTTTCTTTCACTGTCATTTGAGACAGCCTTGCTTTTTTCTACATTAATGGCTATCGCAGCAAAGTGTTTGTGTTTTATCTTCTGATATTAGTCTGTCTCTGGAAGTCAACTTTTTTTTTTTTTTAATTAAGAAAACTAAGTGATAGTTTGTACTTCAGCCATTTCCTCAGCTAGGGATTGCCAGCTCTGGCTGCAGCATCCCTTTACTCAAAATATTCCTAGTTTTGGGGTTGAGTGTTCCAGTGGCTAATTGGTCCTTTCAGAGTCTGTAAGGTAATTCATACCAAAATTACTCCAAGGTTTGGGTGTTGGTTTGAGAGTTTATTTGTGGGGGGGGATATGTATGTCTGTGTGGTCTGTGGGTCCCAAGATGTGGTCTTCCAGTTGGGTTTTTTTTTGTGGGGAATCCAGTTTCAGCCTGGATCATCTTCCATCTTCAGCTGGAGCATCTTTCATCTTCCAGACCTGTTTAGTTTGGCAAACATTTAATTGTTGCTGTTACAGTTTGGTCCCAGCCCAATGCTCTGGGTTTTTCATGCCCAGCAGAATTGCTGTGAATCAGGGTATTGGGATAGAGCTTAAAGTCATAACCATATTTTATCTTTAATTAGAAGAGTGAAAAAAATCCATGAGTATTGATTTCTACTTGGAACAATCTTTTTCCTTCACATCAATGTTTCTATATTTTTGTTTTAATTTTTTATTGGGCTTCTTGAAGCATGTTGCCTAATCATAAATTTTTAATGCAAGGATTTGATCCTGGCATGTGGATTTTTTTTCATTTTTCTTTACTTTTTGTGGATGGCTTTTCAGCCTTGAAAAGGACGACAGAAGAGTTACGCAGTTACATTTGCACTAGTCATGCTTGCCACCTTTTTTTCTTCACTGAGTTTTTACAGATGAAAGTCAGGGGCTCAAATTAAGTTAACATCTGAAGGCTGTGCAGGAGCACTCCCTGAACTGGCAGTGTCACGGAGTGCTCTCCTTGGGTGTGAGCACCTCTAGTTTCACATGGCCTCAGAGCCAACCTTTCCACAGTGACAGGACAAGAGCACATGGCCTCAAGGTGTGCCAGGGAAGGTTTGGGTCGCACGTCAGAAGGAGTTTCTTCAGAGAAAGGGTTGTTAAACATTGGAATGGGCAGCTCAGGGAGGTAGTGGAGTCCCCATCCCTGGAGGTGTTCAAGAAACCACTGCATGTGGCACTCAGTGCTCTGGTCTGGTTGACAGGGTGGGGATTGGGCACAGGGTGGACTTGCTGATCCTGGAGGTCTTTTCCAACCTCTGTAACTCTGGGATTCTTCTGAATCCACAGGGTGAAAGCAGCAGTGATCCACTCTAGTCCTTGTGTTTTGGGGTGTGAGCTTCTTGTGGTTTCAAATATCTCAGTCTCTTTAAAGTGCTGCAAATCTTGCTGCCCTCAGAAGGAGCAGCCCAGCCTGACTGCTTTGCCTGCACGATGCCAGCCACTACAGTGCCAGCATTGCCTGAGCAGCACTCACTGCCCAGTCAGGTGAAAGCTGCTCTGGTGGCAGAGGTGCTGCCCTGGTACCAAGGCCATGCCCAGCCTGTTGCAGTCAGTCTGGGAGCGCTGCCCTCCTGTGTGTGCCTCGCTGCCCCTGCCCCGCACTCTGCAGCCAGAGCTGCCTTAACAGCCATGGCATTTCCGCTCTGGGCTGGTCTTTCTGATGTCTTTGCAGTTGAAAAATCCATCTGTTATTGAAGATAATTACTATAAATACTGTAGAGAAAGATCATGCTGATCCTGCCTGCCAGCAGCATTAGCCCACTGGGTTATCACATGCTAAAGCTCCTGTGCTGTTTTCCTTTAGCTCACATAACCAAACCAATTCCTACAACAAGTTGTTTTTTCTAGCTAAGCTGGGCTTTTTTTCGTTCTTAGCTTCTCTGCAGCGCTGCTGGATACCTTTTTATTTTATTAAATTACACCATCAAAGGCTCCATTATATATGGAAGATATTCAGTATATAATTCCATAGCCAGACTTCAAAGTAACTGCTTTTTTTCATAAAGGAGGAAGATAAAACTATTGAACCAGGACTTTATAGTTTTGAAATAAGATCAGAGATTAATTTTTGCAGGGCAGGCCTCTATCCGGGAGTTCTTACCCAAGATAAGTCACTACTGCTTGCAAGATTTCCCAGGCAGCTGAGTGGCAGCCCAGGAAACAGCTCAGTCACTGTGAGCCCCAGGCTCAGAGCATACTCCAGGCATGGACTGCAGCCTATTCCTCTCTGCAGGGGGGTGATCTGCAGCACCAGGAGCAGGGGCCTCAGGCATCACAGCATGTTTTTACGTTTCAGGCTCTGTTTATGGCAATACTTTTACTACAGATGGTAAATCTTGCCTTTTCTGGAGCAGGTGAACATTTTGCCACTACCTTTAGGGTGCTGGGGTTTACCCCAAATAAGTGTTGTTCTGTTCTTGTGGCCGTGATGACTGCTTGACTTTGTGTTGTGTTAAAGAAAATGGTCTTAAGAGAAAGTGGAATATCCTCTAATGATGAAATTAATGGACCATCTAACTCCCTCTAACACCCCCTTTACACATTTTTTCCTGCTCCCTACCTTCCCTATTTACATTTTCCTATCAAATGTCAAGTAAGCCTGTGGTTTCTGACTCCTTTTAAACCACTCTGTTAATACTTGGCATAGTTGAAAGAAAAAAATGTTTATTTTGATGTTTGTGATCATTCTGTGAATGTGTGATTTGTATAATTTTTCAGGAAGGGTGAGAAAGAGGAGATCAAATACACTGCTAATCTTCTTCATGGAAGGGACTGCAGTGCTCGAGCAGGGTCATCCTAGAGCACAGTGCACTGGAATGTTTCCAGAGGGTTCTGGAATATCTCCAGTGAAGGAGACCCCACAACCTCTCTGGGCAATCTGTTCCAGTCTCAGGGCTAGGAACCTCAGCACAGGGTAATGCTACATGATGAAATATCTTCAATGTTATTCTCTGTAACAGAGACATCATTTATCCACCATCAGACTGGTCAACAAATGCCTGTCTTGTACAAAATGTTGGTTACCCAAGTCAACAAGGGGTTTTCTCAAGCACCAAATGCACCAAACTCTTTTTTCACTGGAGGCTTGACCAAAAGACTCTGGTCACTGATGGAAACCTCTTGAAATGTATCTCCAGTACTTTAATGAGATTTGCTTGGAGGACAGTTTTCCATGAACAAATTATGTTAATACAGTTACAAGTTGTTGCTTAATGACTCTTACACTATTAGCTATATTGCTGTGTATTCCAGAGTGGCCAACACAGTTGTGCTGGTCTAAGGATATCTTTGGGGAGAAAATTAAAATGAAATTACACTTACTTAGAGTCCTTTGTACAGAAGTAATTGCATTCAGGCTTTGGTTGTTTTGCTGTTTGGTGGTTTGCTATTTTCTGTTGTAGCCAGGATATAATTAACATTTTGGGGTTATTTGGAGTATTTTTCCCCAGCCAGGTGTTGTTCCAATTCTTACCCATAAGCACAAATTTGGGTGACCAACTTCACTGGAGGGAAGCAGGACTGTCATGTCTTTTTTTTATGAAAATACCAGTAAGGTCTCTCTGGGGAGCCCTTAAGTGCTGCTCTGACTACTGAGAGCCCTTGCGAAGTCTGTGCTGAACATGTCTTTAAAAAACTGTAACACGTCAGATCTGTTGCTGTTCATAAATATTTATTATCAATAGGCAGCTGGAAATGTTACATCTTGAAAAGGTAGAAACACCTTGATTTTCAATAGGCTTACATTTCTGGGAAAAAATTAAATGCTTTTTTTTTTCTTCCAGTTTACAGTAAAGCTAAAAATACACATAAAATAAATAATTTTATTTATTATGTACATAGCTTCATTTTTTACAGGTTATACGAGAGTATGACATGGATTCTGCACTACAGACGGAAGAGATGCAAGTAGAAAAGTACATAAAACTAAGCATTTGTTTTTGCTTTTTTCCAGGGGTGGTTATTACCACTCAACTGGCTAATGCTGAGGTTACCACTGTCTTTACATACACAAATTCTTACATCTAATAGCTCTTTTGGCTGGAAAAGGCCTTGGAGTGTTTGACCAAAACTAAACTAAAGGAGGAGGAGAGGGAAAAAAAAGCCTCACCTTTTTTTATCCCATGAAGTAAAATGGCATTTTAAAACATGCTGGGGTGTGAAGCTGTTTCTGTGGTAGCTTTTTTTAAATGGTTTTATTTGATATTAAAACTTGATTGCTAAAAAACCCTCTTTTCAGAGTCTGCCTGGTCTCTAGGGCTCACCATATAGAAAAAAGAGTACTTAAGCATCTGCTCCTGTCTTTTGCATCTTAAAGATCCATAGCCCTCTAGTTCCCAGACCCACCTCATAAACACATTCAGTAGTTTAATAACTGTACAATATCCAAAAAATAACTAGACCAAAAAGTGCCCCCTTGCTGAAAAACAACTATTTATAGTCAAAAGACATTTCACTCTGTAGTTTGAAGGTATCACAGTGTTCTGTTAGCTAACATGCTAAAGATGAGCTCCTGGATAGATCACGTCTTAGTGCCAAGCACAGCATCTCTGCTGGCTCAGGAGTTACTGCTGAGATGGAAATGCTTTAAATGGGGGAGAAAAATTAAAACATCCCCAAAATGAATAAAATAAGCCATGCTGTCAGAGGACATGGGAGCCAGGGGGAATGGGCTGCACTGGTGTCCATAGCTGTACTGATTGAGAAGGGGCTGTGAGATGGCCCTGCCTGGGCAGGGGGGTTGGACTGGGTGATCTCCAGAGGTGCCTTCCAAGCCAAACCATTCTGTGATCCTGTTTGTAAGGAATGAAGTGCAGGATCCGTCTGGCTTTTAAAATGGGGTGGTTTGAGCTTTGTTAGGGGGTTCTCCTGGCTGAGGGTTTTGTTTTGCTTTGCACACCTTAAGAAACCAGAGCAGGTAAAAGTATTTCCGTGAAGCACAAAATGCTATCAAACATTTGGAAGATAAGGATCAAACACTTCTCCTTTTGAAATACACTTTTTTAGATAAAACATGTTTTCTTTTTAAAACAATGGTTCTTGGTCAGGAATTGAGTCGAGAGCAGTAGCTGGGCTGGGTGGAGGCAGTTATGTGAATAATATAGAAACTACTTGTTTGTAAAAATGGCCTGAAATGGGGAAAGAAGTGTGAAAATGTAGGAAATAGGCTGATGTGGCTAGCCCAGAGTGGTCCCCACCTCCTCCAGAAAAATCCAGTGAGGAAGGGACTTCATAGCTCTTTCAAGTTACACATTCACTGCAAACTGCAGATTCTGCTGGGAACAGTTTATTTGAGATGCTTCTCCAGTGACTGGATTATTATTCACTGTCCTCTCAGTGATTGCAATTCACTTTAACCTTGCATGAATTAGAGCGTGTGATGTTTCCAGCACACCTGGAAGGTGGGACCAGCCCTGTCACCTGCTCAGCTGAGCTGCAGTGCTGGAGGGCCCAGAAAGCCCCTCTAGGGAAGAGGAGGTCTTTGCAGTGCATCCACCCCAAAAACAACTCCAGGGAGTTCTTAATTAAGTAACAACTTTCATTAATTCTAGGCATTCCTGGTGGTTCAGAAGTTTTTGCTTATTTTTAGCCATTCTGTGTCTGGAATTGCAGCAGAGGTTGCCTTTGAGGCTGCAGAGAACTTTCTCTTTCTCACAGACATGTCTGAGGGACATGATGAGTTAACTTGTTAAAGGAGAGCTCAACCAGGAATGAAAAAAAACTGAACCTCTTCCTGGTTAACTGGAATATGCTATTCTTTGGGATTTTGACCTTCTGAAAAGAAAAGTGGCAATACCAAAGCAAAGCTGGGAAGTCCCCAGGGAAGCAGGACATACACTCAATGGTGTGAGAGCAGCGGGTGCTAGAAAAGCCAGCAGTAAATCAGATCCTTGTTTACCCCATTAGTAACTGCCCAGATACGTTTGCTTCCACCATTAGTCGTGTCTAGATAGCCAGTGCACATACCTGCAACTCCTCCTGTTCCTGGAAGGGAGCTCAGAATGCTCACAGTGCCCTTACCCTGCCAGGCAGACTTTGGAGTTCCTGTTGCTCAAACCTCACACCTTTATCCTGAGTAAGCACTAAAGAAAACAAATTGTACAGGGTAATCTGGGGGAAAAGCCTCTTCGTAGGGATGCAGGAGACAAGTCTCCTGCTGTCCAGGATGGTTCCTCCAGCAGCATCAGGTTGGCCATACTCTGCTGCCTGAGGTTGGTGTCCTGGAGCTGCATTACCCTCTCCTGGGGCAGAACATGCAGCAGAGCCGTCCTGCCCCAGTGACAGCCTCCCTTGGCTCTCCTCTGACACCCCTGTGACTTGCTGCCCTTGCTAGTGATGGGCTGAAAAGTAACTACTATGGAGAGGGTGATGGGGTGAAATTTTCCTGTAGCTCTGCCTGAGTATCCCAGTGTGCCTGTGCACCAGTGCTGTGCCTGTGGAACCTCCCCAGGCTTGGAATCTAAGCCTGTTCCACCAACCAATCTGAACCCCTTTAAAGGATAAGGTTTATATTTATACATTAATATGTTTATTTAAATATTCTTAATATTTACAGTGGCTGTTTCTGCTAAAAATCATGTTATGTGGACTGTCAGGAAAAGGATGAAAGGCAAATACAGGAAGGTGACATTAAAGGTGAGACATAAATAACAAAAGCAAGAGTGTCAGAATTCCAAGGTATGCTGCTCCTGCTCTCTGTCTACTGCAGAAGTCTCCTAAATTCCCTTCACGGGAAACCATGCTCGTTTCCTACATGGAAAAGTATCTCAGTGGACAAACAGTTCAATCCTAACCTGAATTAGTTGTAAGAAAATACAAGGACATCCTACTGCTACAAACATGGACTACTTTCTGTATATAGCGCCTTTAACTGAAGATCTGAAAGTGCTTGTAAATAATGAACTAACCCCCCTGCGAGGTAGGTATTCTTATCCCTATTTTACAGATGGGGAAACTGAGGCACTCGAGAGGCCAAGGGACTTGCCCGAGGTCACACGAGTCAGTGACAGAGGGGGGGACAGAGCTCAGCTACCCCTGCCCTTCCTGGCTGGGACTGCTGCACAGGCGTCCTCTGGGGGATACAAATACACAAGTATTTACACATCGACCAGTGCGTGAGTGAGACACAAATGCAGCGATCCAGATCATCTGCAGAGATGTGTCGGTTAATTTCTTATTTCTGAAACAATTCACATCATCTCTGACCTGAGTACAAACATCTCCTTGCTCTTCTTGAAATTAACCCTAGATGGTATTTGATATTCTTAACCCTAGATGGTATTTGTTAACTTTTTAATTGCCGATGATCTACATCCCTGGAAGTGTCCAAGGCCAGGTTGGACAGGGCTCAGAGCAATCTGGTCTAGTGGAAGGTGTCCCTGCCCATGGCAGGGGAGTTGGAACAAGAACTTTAATGTCCCTTCCAACCCAAACCGCTCCATGATTCCATGACCATTTGCAGGTATGATGCTTTAAAAAGGCAGTGAAAATGACACTGGGATGGGAGAAGAGAAAGAATGCAACTTCAAAAGCAATAAAACTAAAGAAGAGCACATGGTTGAGGTCTCTATTATTCCAAATTCCTTGCGTATGTTCACAGAATATGAAGCCCACAGAATAAAGGCTAAGTGTGTACCAGTTGGAGCACAGCTGTGCATGTGGAACCCAAGCCAAGGAAAAGTTTAACTCCTCACAGGAGAAACTCACTGTCCCATTGGCTCCTACCCTGGTCCTTGCAGAGACAACACAGGGGTTGTTCACTGATTTCTCTGAAGGAAACAATAACTTTCACTAAAGCATGTTTTCTTTTTGAGCAACTGAAAGTGGAAAAATGCTGGTGAAATCTCAAATATTGTGACTGCAAGTGAATTAAGCAGAACTTGGGTTGTTTTATTTTAATCAAATGTATTTTTCAGAAGATATTTCAATTTCCCTCCCCTGAAGCTCCTGTTTTAGCAAAATAATAATTCACCAACTGCTATAAAGTCTATTGCTACCAATGGGGATGCATAGATGCAGTCACAGAAAAGTTTGCCTTTTGGGGGACCAATTTGACAGTTTTGCAAACTCCCGGACAAGTGTATTAATCACATCCTAATCAAATACTTGTGTTCAATCAACGGCAGCTCAGACTCACTCATAGCTGGGAGCAAGGAATGATCTGAGTCATGAACCAAACGCCGGGGGAGCCCCGGCCAAGCAGCCCTGATGGATCTTCCCTCTTTAGCACAACATTATCGAGGGGTTTTGCAGAGTGTTGCATCCCTTGTACCACTCCAGCGTGGCAGCTCCTTGCCCTGCCCTTTCAGGATGCAGCAGGAGAACACAACTCACACAGTTGGTGTGGAAGGGATTTTTACATTTTTGGGGGCAGCACTGCAGAGTGAATTATGTTTGGTTTTGTTGTCTGTACCTGTTAACGCAGTGCTGCATTTAAGTGATGCAATACCATCATCACCAGTAGCAGTGTACTTGTTCTCATGGACAACTTAAGGCTTTCCACTGTCCAAGGACACAAACTCTGTTTCTGGCCCAGCCTCAAGCCCTGTTGATGTCATCTGCATAACTGTACTCGAATTGTTTTCATTCTTACTTCTTACACAGGAAATACAAAAAATGCAAAAAAAAAAAATATATATGGCCCCATGTCAAGCAGACTTCATAGACTGCAGGGTGGTTAGGTGAGGCATGGAAGGACTCACCCCCTTCCCTTCATCCCCCTGCAGCAGCTCCTGCTCATGTTCATCTTTGCAGAAATGTGCTTGGTTTGGTTTATTGAATGGTGGGGCTTTCCTTGTGAGCTGCTCTATTACTTTTGGTGGATTCTGCCTGCAGCTCTCCTGCAGCAGTGAATTTGCCTTCTAAGACAGGAGAGTTGGATTTCCTCAGAGAAGGATCAGCACGCTGCTCCTGACCCTTGGATTTTGCATGTCTCCTTGTTTAGCACCACTATCGGTTTGCTCAGCCTGCCCTGATGAAAGAGGAGATGCAGTTTGCAAAGACAACTCTAACCCTGCAATTAGCGTGAAAGCCTGAAATCTGGTGACACAAAAATGCCTTTCACTCTGCCTTTAGCTAATGTATCTAGAGGCTTAAATATTTTGAGTTTTACACAGCCTGCTGTTAACATGACTGGTATCATTTTACCCTAGAAATACAGAAACATTTTTGAGTCTCTGCTCTTGGCTGCTGCTTTTTCTCTGCTCCAGGAACTGGCTGCATCATTCACATTTCTCCCTGATGTGGGTGTGCTCCACTGGGCCAGTTAGGTAACCCTGCACAGGAAAACCTCAACAAGGTGTTTTTCCTTCATAAAAGGAGGGAGCCAGGTTTAAAACTTGGGCAAGGTGCAGCTGCAGGTGCCCCAGCATCCCTTATCCCTCTGCTGCTGACCCTCCAGGCTGCCCTGAGAGCTGCCAGTGCCCCTTGCTGGTAAAATGTGCCCCGCTGCAATGGCAGGTGTAGATTTTCCAGCATTATGCTTTTCCAAAGCCAATTCACAACCCAGTTCACAAAAGAGGTGATTCCTGGCAGCCACCCTTGGGAATGCTGCAGCTCAACCAACCTCTCCTGGGAACACAGCCCTGCACGAGGGCAGCAACAAAGCCATTTCTGAGCTCCTGCTCAGGACTTGGTTCCTCCAAGAAAGCAGCTGACTAATAACAACTCTGAAGTGGTGGTAAGTGCCAATTATCTGTGTTTCTTAGCAACACTGGGGAAGAAAGTTCAAGTATCACAATGTTAAAAATAAAATAATAAAAAAAACACACTAAAAATCACTGTTAATAATTGAACCATTTTGCCCTTTTTGGGATTGGCTTCTCCCCCAGAGTGATGCTCCTTAGGACTGAAGTAGTGACAGTGCTAAGCCTTATCCAGACACTGCTACAGCTGGGGAAAGGAAAGGTACCACCTACTGCCACCCTCCTTTCTGCTGCACGTTAGAGAAGGAGCTGCAGAGCCATTCCATGCTGCTGATGCACTTGGAGCTGCTCCTGCTTAGGCTGCTTCTCAGAAATGCAGCTCAGAGGCCCAGGCAAGAAGACCTTGCTTAGCACTTGCCATATAGCAGGAGGATGGTTTCCTTTTTCTCCCTGAAGCCTGACATCCCTCAGAGACAGCAAAAGGTGAATGCAATGGTGGAAGGAAGATTAGGAATTGCAAAACAAGGGCAAGGCTTACAGCTGGGCTTTGGAAACTACACAGAGGTTTGTATTCCAAGCAGCCACGGCTGGTTTGGGGTCAGTTCATTTACACAGAGTGGGCAGCAATGTCAGTGGCAGCCTAACTGCAAGGTCTTTCTGCTTCCTAAAAGGGAAATTAGGCAAATAAGCAAATCATAGCACGTTCCAGATGGATGATCAAAGGGGTCTCATATTCAAGAACAATTTATGATATTAATAATATGACCTGAAAAAACACACACAACCAAAAGAATCAGAAGTCATATTGCTTAAAGGAAACATAAAACCAGTTGTAAGTTAAACCTTTTTTAAAAAACCTTTGAATGTGATTCTCAGCCTCCTGCTCAGCAGCTGGTTATGTTGATGAGGCAAACTGAGCAGGACACAGAGCCGGGGTGTGGGATGGCAGTGAAACCCACCTGTGGTGGGATGATGATGGGAGCACTGGAGAAATCCTTTCCTCAGCATGTCCTTTCCATCAGTGTGTCTGAACTCTGTGGGGTTTGACGACTAAGACTACATGTGGAAGGATTCCTGTGGTTTACAGTGACTTTACAAATGGTGAAACCTTTAGTTTACTATTAGTGAGTGTAGAAAAAATAAATTAAAAAATGTGCAGATGGCTATAAAATAGGCAATAAAAGTGGGTTTACACTTGTTTTCACCTGTGGACAGAAAGGAAACAGTAATGCTGACTCAGATGAGAGCAAAAAATGACCAATACTTGGCTAAGTTTTCCAGTGAGTGTTAAGATAGCTTTACTTAGAGCCGAGTAGTAACGTGATCCTCCTGTCCATCTTTCCACTGGTTTATGAACAAGTCACAGGCCTCTCCCCATGAATCAAACACGTCTTCTGACGAGTCTATAAGTTTGGAATTAGAGGAACAAATACTGGAAGCACAGTGAAGGGAGCTGGTACAAACCACAGGGCATTCCTTGCTCTGTCCTGTAAGTCTTGTGTTCCCACTGTAGGCCACCTCATTGAGGTTAATTTCACTTTTGGAACAGTTCTCTTCTCTCTCTCTGTCAATCTGAGAATATTTAATGTCTTTCCACATGTAGTGTGGTTGAATAATTCCATCTGAAATAGTGTACATGGGCTCTGAACTGGGTTCAGGTACATGTCCATTCATCTTGGAGAAGAGCAGACCCAGTCTCTTGAAGGATTCCTTCTTGGAGCTGGAGAGTCTCTGAACTCTGTTTCCATTTCGGACAAAGGAACGCTTACTGATCCCGTTGCTTTTTGGTTTCTCTTCCACCATATCAATCCCAGACATGGTTTTAATTAGAGCAGATACATTGAAGTCCTTTTTTTTGTTGGCTACATTGAAAGACACGCTCTTGGCTCTGGATTTTTCTCCAGCGCCATCCTCATTTGTTTCATCCTTCTGGGACACCTCTGTGCTGCTGGTAGAATAACTCCTCCTCTGGGGCTTTCTATTTCCTAAGAGGTCAAGAACTTCATAGCGAAAACTTGAGATGTCCTGTTTTAATTCCTAAGGCAAGAAGGGAAATGAGTTACTCTCAGCAGCTTTACCTGACCTGAATGAATGCTCACGTTCCCTTGGGAGAGCTGTGCAGTTGTGCCCATGGCTGATGTCACATCCCACTCCCAAGGACCCCACAATACACAAACAGGAATGTCTCTGTAATCCTGGGAACTGCAGACCTCGCAAGGTCTTTGTCTTCAAAGGCTGGGGGACTGGCCCTATTGATCAACCCCCTCTGCCCACCCCCCACTTCCCCCAAAAAGTCAAATAAGAGAGTTACAGAAGAGGGAAAACTGCTGAAATGTAGAAATGTGGCAGGAATCCTGTTTAGCTGATAGGCCAAACTTGCATTTTGTTGATGAGTGTTCTTAATATTCACTAAGTTCAACTCAATCTTTGGCTCTGTCTGCATTAGCATTAGGAATATGATGTTGACACAAATCACATACTTCATTCCTACCCTTTTCTAACACTTTTCTCTACATAACATATTGCATATTAGAAACTGGGAGGTGATCATATGAGAAGACACTCAGTAATATTCTCTGCTCAAACCCCCCCCCACATGCCCATTCAACACATTACAAATCATTTGAACAATTTAGTGCAAGTGGCTATTTGATTCATACAATACATCATTATTGAGGAATAATAAATTACCTTGAAATTTTCTTCAGTTAAACCTTCGTTGGTTTTGGAAGTTCTTATCATTGCTGCGACATATCTTTTCACAAGATTTCTTATCACTTCCTGGAATAGGAAACAATCCAAGTGATTCAACTGTTGGCTTGGCCCAAACTGTTCTTACTGTGTTTCCCTGAGCTCTTACAAACAGCAGCTGTCCTGACTTTGCTGGCTAAAACCAAAATCACTCACCATGAGAAACAGAATGCTCCCTTTTAAAGAGAGCAAACCTTGGGAAAGGTTGATACACATCTTGGATGCTCAGTTGTTAACTACAGGTTAAGAAGGTATTTTGTACTGGGGTTTATAGATGTAAAAATTGTTAAGAAAACCCTCTTGGTGTTCTTTGATGTGCTCAAGCCATGTAATATCAGCTGCTGCACATTTTTGTGATTACCAATCTCACATGCATATCCTGACAGGCTAACTTTGGCATTTGAAGATGTTTATAAAGTATTTGAAAGGCAAGGAGGATATGACAGCACCAAATCATGTGAGGAGCAGCCAGGCCCCCATCCATGGTGCAATGGGCATCCACCTGGAAGCACATCTGCCAGCAGCCTTGGTGTTCCCTAAAGGCAGGTCAGAAACTCCATTGGGGGCACCTGCAGTGTCTGTGGGCAGCACTGGAAAGACTGAATCACACCCTTGGTGACTTCTCCCAAGGCTCTCACTCCCCTCTGTTCCCTGGGCTGTTTGCTACACTCTATTTTAGGCTGGATGCTCCGTTTTGCCCTGTTCATGAACCTCCCCTATGGCTTTACTGAGGCAAACTGGTACTTTGAGCTTGTACATTCACCTACTGCAGCCAACAGACACCAAGGCTCTCTGTGTGCATTCCGTGTACAAACCTGCCCTTCATCTCCCCCACTTCCCAAACAGGGATAACAAGTGTGAGCAGCACCCAGCATGAAGAGGGTTTTGCTGGGAGGTTTTGAAGAGATCCCACTGTTGCTACCCATAAGCTGTGCTGTGAAGTCAGAAAGTACCATATGTCCATTGTCAAAGGTGACTAATTATGTTCACCATCAACTTCAGATAAAAGTACTCTTCAAAAGGCAGGAGATGTCTTAAGTAAGACAAATTACTAATGTCTTTTGGCAGC
The DNA here is from genome assembly GCA_013396655.1 of Campylorhamphus procurvoides. Classification (NCBI taxonomy): domain Eukaryota; kingdom Metazoa; phylum Chordata; class Aves; order Passeriformes; family Dendrocolaptidae; genus Campylorhamphus; species Campylorhamphus procurvoides. The sequence goes on along the minus strand of WBMV01001734.1, from coordinate 503,349 downwards.
AGAGCTAATGTACCACCTAACATCCTGGAGAATTTTCTTTCCTTCCAGCACGCTGGCATGATACATCCCACTGAATTCAAGGATTGAAGCTGGTGTTTTTAATAAAATTTCACCCATTTGTAGGTTGACTTTAATGAGTCCTTGATGACAGGCAGGCTGTGAATTAACAAAACCATTAAGATTCAACAAAGGAACCATTCCTCCTTCCTGAGCCATCCAAAACCAGAGCATCCCAATCACTGTTTGAGTTAGGGATGCTTTACAAAAAAAGAGCATGAGAGGAACAATTCAGGAGTGCAAAACTGCTGCAGAAACAGTTTTAGTTGGAATGGCACAACAGTCTGTTGGCAACAGGGATGTCACCTTCACTTCAGCAGCCAGACTGATACTTGCTAAGTTTTTCACTGCTCCAGAGAGGGTGAAAGGCAAGGAGAGATTTACTGAACCATCCACCTCCAGTGAGGAAACGTTTTAATCCATGATAAGCAAAATCCTCTTAGAGGACCTACACTTATCAAAATACATTCTACAAGCAAGCAAGAACTGAGTACTAGAAAATGAGCAGGAAAAAGAGGAACAGCAAGAAAACTGTAAGTGCTCAAGAGTTTACCTGGTAATGTTGATTCTGAATCAGGTTGTCAGCATGTCGTTCCTGGAAAGAGAAAGGCACAGGTGTGTTACTTGTTTGGTCCTGTCTTTAGAGCTCCTAAGGGCTCTTTTCAAGTTATGATCCAGCATCTATCTGCTGCCCCAGCAGAGCAGTGGTCCTCAAGATCCTGAACATGCACAACACCCTCCAAAAATGAAGTACAAACCCATGAGCTCCTTACTGTGAACGTTTTGAGGTTTTCATGCCTCTTCTGTTCATTGTCGGAGTCATCACCTGGGCACAACTGGTTGTGGATCCACTTGCAAAGGTACCAGACTGACTTAGGACTGGGGACAATGTTAAAAGGAGGAGGCAGAGTTGCACCTTCATCGAAGTAACTCATCCAGAGCTTTGTCCGTGCAAACTTCCACTCAATATCCGCATGGTCCTATGAGAGAAGGAAAGAGACCATCAACAGCCTCAGGCAGATTTTCCTGGAGTGACTGCCCATGGCTGAGGAGGTGACATGTGAGCAATAAAGGAGTTCTCCAGCTACAGGCAAAGCAGTATCATTTCTTCCATCTCCATTGCTGGCAGTGTGCTTAAAAAACTGGTGTGAAATGTAGCTGGAGTGTAAAAATACCAACCACTGAGAAAAGAGAGGACAGCAACACCCAGCAAAGAGAATTTCAACTGCTAAAGCCCATCCTTACCCTTAAGAGCCTGATTGTGATTATTAGTTCACCAATACAAGAAGCACAAACACACATTTCTTAGTTTGCTTTTTGCTAGCACTTTTATTATCACAAACCATTGTTTCTTGTGTCTAAATCCAATGAACTCTCATATTCTTTCCTGGAAAAAAATCTTTCATAATGTTTGTTTTTTATAGCATCCATTAGTTCTGTTCTTACAAGGAAGTGACTTGTTTTATGTGTGCCATATTTTACATCTTGCCTCTGCATTACCCTTCCAGAAACCAGGAGGCATTTTACTCTTAGGTTTATTACATTATATTATCACCACAATAGCGTGCTTGCTCTAGTCCAAGGAAGTGAAGGTGGGAAGTTAAGAGCATCATTTTAGAGCTGTACCGAGAGGCACAGAATCCATCCAGTCCACAGGAAAGCAATAATGAGCTACTGATCTTACAGACTTCAGAGAGGTGCTCTCCAAATCAAGCTCTCTGCAATCCAGTCCAGGGAGCCAAGGGGCTGTTTTGCCCTTTTACCCCAGTAACAAACTGCATGTTCCCTCCAACATCAGGGCAGAGGCAGCTCCCTACAGCAGGGACACAGATGCTGCAGCGATTCCAAACAGATCTCGTGCTCGTTTGTGCTGCTTTACAGTTAAAAAATTGCTGGGTTTCTGTGTTCTGCAACAATTCTGACATTAAAGAGGAAAGGGAATAACTTGAAGCCTTCAAGCCAAGCAGTGCTGAACACAGCTTACACCAGTACACTGAATTGAAATGGTAAATGTCTGTGTTGTTACCTCTGCAGAGTACGGCGCTAAGCTGATGGTTGTAACATTTTGGCTGTTTGGCATTTACGTGAACAGTATCTGACATGAGACTAAACCAAAGCCACGATGGTTCAGGCTAAATAACAGGGCAAGGTGGGAGAAAAGGACAATGCAGGATTTTCATTTTCCAAGATTTCAGCGAGGATGGAATAAGCAGCTTATTGAGTGAGGGATGCCAGGCTGCAGCTTTGAAGGCAAACAGTGAAGTGTAGGACAGGGAGTTTAATAAAATATGGCTGAACATCATGCCCAAAAAATTACTACACTGGCTTTCTGGCTACGCTCCAGCACTCTGACATGGGTAAAATATGCTCAATTTTGACAGTGAGGTGCAGTGGCACTCCATTTTAGTAGTGCATTCAAATTATGTGCAGCTCTCAGTTTAAATTGTCTCAGCAGCCCAGGAGCACATCAGTGTCTGCAGATGGTCTGATTCAGCCCAGAACACTCCTGTCCCCTGCCAGCCCACCAAAAGGGCTCTTTGCAGACCAGAGGTAGACTCAGAAGTGCAGTCTGACATACCCCCTTTTCCTCATATGAAAAAACCCCAACTCCTGCTCATGTTTTCCTCATCTGTCACTACCTGAAGGTCTGCAGAGAGTGGGGAGAGCAGGACAAGCCAGTGCCACTCAGCTGCTGTTCCTCCTTCCCAGAGTCTGCCTTAGGGACAATGAGCCCACAACTCTGCCTAGTAACTGCTCAAGGTCAAAGGCAGAGCTGCCCGAGTCTCTTCCAGAACCAGGGCTGGATGGTCCCTGCGCAGACCTAAAGGCTCCCTCATGCCCATCTTTCAACTGAACATTTCCTGGTCTGGGCAACGAGCTGAAAGAGTCTTCAGAACAGGAAGGAGCACCCCAGGCCAGGTGAGGCCAGGGCACCTCAGAGGTGGGAGAGCAGATCCTTCTTAGAGAACACGCCTGAGCTTTCTGTGCTCCACTTGGATATGGGGTCACAGAATCATTTAGGGTGGAAAAGCCCTCTAGAATCACCAAGTCCAACCATTCCCTCAGCACTGCCAAGCCCACCACTAATTCATGTCCTCAAATGCCACATCCACACATCTTTTAAATACCTCCAGGGATGGGGACTCCACCACTGCCCTGGACAACCTGTGCCAGAGCTGCACAACTATTTTGGTGAAGAAATTCTTCCTGATATCCAGCCTCAACCTCCCCTGCTCACTACCAGGAAAAACCCAGTGGTGGCTGTATGTTGGAAGACTCACACAAGAGGCTTGTTGCTGGTCCAGGAATCTGAAGCATTTTGGGGGGGAACAGCTGCTTGAGACCAGTGCTGAGTTAGAGAGCCCTGATGTGAGCAAGCAGGGACTACAAACACCCAGCAGCACTGACAGCTCTATCTGGGGAAGAAGTTAGGGAGCTCAGGGCAAGGCAGCAACTGAAGGAGAGTGCAAAGACTGCGAGGATGGATAGAGACGTACATTTTAACTTCTTTGTCAATACAGAAGTAGGTGTGAATGTCCCGTTGAGGATTCAGAAGGGAGGAGGTAGTTTGGAGGAGGTCGTAAGTCCACTCTTCCCTTCTACAAAGGTCCGTCAGAGTTCCAGGATTACTCGTGGGTGGCACCAGTTGTGGTGATTTGGCAGCAATTTCCTTCAGCACATTATAAAAGGGAATGTCCTGGGGAAGGTTAATTTGGGAGTGGATGCTGGATGCTGTTTGAAGAGTAAAGCAAACCTCTAGCTTGGGGATTGCAACTTTGATCCTGGGAAAGGAAGGAGGAAAAGGGCTAAAAAAGCTTTTCTGCACAGGGTGTTTTCTTTCTGTTTACACATTCTACAGTAGCTGAAGGGGACACTTCATCCCTGGAAGTGTTCAAGGCCGGGTTGGATGGGGCTTGGAGCAACCTGATCTAGGGGAAAGCAGCCCTGCCCATGGCATGTTAGAACAAGATGACCTCTAAGATCCCTTTCAGCCAAAACCAGTCTGTGATTCTGTGACTATATGGACTTTACTAGGGGCTGAGTTTTGAAACTTAGCAGAGTTTCCCCTTGGGGAAGTTCTGGGGTTGGTGTGAACAAAGTCCTGTTGATCTGTCTGTAGTGAGGGTGGTACACACTGCCTTCAGCTCCACCTGCATTGCTGCTTTTGCTCTCTCAGTCAACAAGTGTGCTATAACCACTCTTAAAAGGCAGACCAGACCCTCTGTACAGAGCTCTAAGTATCTTTTCTTTCCTTCTTTGCTCTTTGCTGTGAATTCCCCAGAGTTTACAAGCTCAGCCTGTCTCAATTATTCACCTTGATGTTTTGCACACTTGAGCAAATCAGATGAGAGCTCCTGGCAGCAGTTTTGTGTTGGAAATATACAGCAAAGAAACACTTCAGCTTTACTGAGAACATTTTTGTGTGCCAGGAAAAAAACCATTTGCTTGGTTAGAGCTCTCTTTAGTGCAGCAAGCAGTACAATCTGCACACAAACCTACAGTTCCCCTAACTCTCCTCTGTGCTGAGCACCAAGAGGACCATGATTCAGCATCCATCCCACACCTCATTCAAACCTGAAGCCCTCTTGAATCACAGCCAGAGCATCAGCACTGCACTGGCTGTGAGTGTGGCCACACCAGATGTGCTCCAGGTCTGGGCTGTCTCCCCAGTGACCCCCTGAATTTGAGCAGTGGGGACAGGATCCTCACAGACCTGGGCTGCCTCATGGTGTTCTTAGAGGATAACTTTTTGGTAACATTTATAATAAAGAAAGGCATCCAAGTAGCTTTGCAAGTGTGACCTTGTTGCTTTAGAAATTTTAATCCAAGTCCTCTCTTCTTCTGTCACTCTTGCCCTTGTTCTTGTCATCATTTTCTTTCAAGCACTGTTAAGCATTTCAGCTATCAAACACTCTAGTGAAGAGGGTGAGCCCTCAGACTCAAAGAATGCATGAACTTGAAGAAACCAGCACTTGGCTTCTCTGTGAGAAAAAAATGGTCTCACTTCCTATCACAACGTGAATGTGTCATCCTGGCCACATAATCCTCTCTGCCATTTGAGGTGAGAATTCATCTCCCACAAAGATTCCCTCGTGGGGTCACTGAAGCCAGCTTACTGTAGCAGTTGCAAGTATTTTCTAAATATAGATCTAAAATATTTATCTAAATAAATATTTATCTAAATAAAATTTTCTAAAGTGATGTGCCAGATTTTAAATGATTACCTGCTACACTAATTACACAGGATAATTCAAGCATTAATCTCCATCTTTATCTCCATGTAGAAAATGTGTTATTTACAGTTTGTGAGATGTTCTCCATAAAGATTTCCATCACCCTCTCCTTGCTGGGCAATACATTTTATCATCTTTGTCAAATAACAGCCAGCTTTCCAGTGGGTCCCGAGACCCAGCAGTGAAAGATGCTGTCAGCCCTGTATATGAGGTGGTTAACACTGCCACGGGCTTTGGGTCCCTCAGCCTCTTCGTGACTTTAGTATTTCAGTTCCTTGTGGCTGGGAAGCTGGGAAGCCTCTTGCAAACTGGGACATGGAAGCCCAACATGCTGACTCTTGAGTTGGCATCCCTGGGGGCACTGGGATAGCCCTGAATTTCAGCTACCTCTGGGCTGCCAGGCTGGAATGGATTCTGGCAGCTCCCTAACTCTGGCACTCTGTGGTTTTCTCTGGATCAGGCTGGTGCAGAACCCCAGCTCAGAAGTGTGGGGTTAGATTAGATATTAGGAAGAAGTTCTTCCCTGGGAGGGTGGGCAGGCCCTGGCACAGGGTGCCCAGGGAAGCTGGGGCTGCCCCTGGATCCCTGAAGTGTCCAAGGCCAGGCTGGACGGGGCTTGGAGCACCCTGGGACAGTGGAAGGTGTCCTTGCCTGGGCACAGGGGTTGAACTAGATGATGTTTAAGGTCTCTTCCAACCCAAACCATTCTGTGATTCCAAAGAAAGATGGCCTTGTGTGTCTTGAACAGAAAGCATTGCAGAAAGAGGGTCAGCAGAAAGTTAAGCTTCACTGCACCTGACACAGACAACTCTTGTGCTATTGCAAAGATGTTAATTTTGCAACATGTGTCGGACAAACAGGTAATAATATCAGCAGAGCTTGGGAGTCTTGTGACAAGCTCAGAGGAGCAAGCAGCAAAAATCCAAGCAGGCTACTTGACTTAAATGATGCTTAACAATTCTCAAAGAAAAATATGTCATAGAAACAAACAGCCTATGAGAAAATCAGAGAGCTACAAAGGCAATTAATGCATAGGTAATTCAGCTGTAGCTGGCAACAAATGACTGCTTTCAAAGCTGGAGATGACGTACTGAATGGTAAGAACTTAAGAGGATCAATCTCAAAAATAATAAAAGAAAAATGACTAAAGGAGGACAATCTAGAATTAGAAAAAGCAAATGACACAGCCAGAGAAGAGATGAAAGTACCAACTAGCACAAAATCACAGGCTGCACTGGCCAAAGCCAAGTCCTGAGCAGCAGGAACAAGCAGGGCAGCTGCAGTGGCCCCAGGCCAGGCACACCCAGCTCTGAGCAGGAGCTGAGGCAATCTCTGCACACAAGAACCCCCTGGCAGAGCCAAACCAGCATGTGAAAGGCCAAGGAGGGCTGGAATGTGGGGGGAAACAAGCCTGGAGCAGCCCATGCAGCAGCAGGAGAGCTGGAAAGGGAGAGCAGCTCTGGGGGCAGGAGCTCAGAGAGGGATGCAGGGAGCTTTTGGCTCCAGCACAGACAAAGAAAAGGATGTCCATGAAGCATAGGTGGGTCCTGAAGAGATAAATATTTATTTATTTATGATAAACTGGGGGAAACTGACTTCTTAGACCAGGATAAAGACCTGAATTCAGACAAGAGCTATCCCTGTCTGGCAGAAGGCAGCAAGGTTCTTAGGAAAGGAAAGCAAACAGGGCATAAGGGAGAAAAAACCCCACAAATCTAAACTTTTACACAGCAGATAAGCCATCACTGGGACTGTGAGCCTTAAGAACTTGAAAGCTGGGGGAAGATCCCACTCATGGCAGAGCCCATGAAAGAACACGCTGTAATGAAGGAAGTTAGGAAAACTTTCCTTAATTTGGCACTTAGGAGTGTCAACAAGACATACAGCACAGCAACTGCATTTTACTATAAGATGGACAAAGGACTCCATCTCTTGAGTGTGGCCAAAGAGGCTCAGAAATTATGGAAGTGGAAATTATGGTCTCTGGTTGCAATGGGAAAGAAAACCACTAGTGACTTCTAAATAGGCCATGGGCATTCCCTCCTGAGTGAGAGCACAGCAGACTGGTGAGATGAGCTGTGGCACTGGCCAGGTCTGCCCACAACAGGCTCCACACTGGGAGGGAGTTGCTGATTCCCCCAGCCCTTCAGTTTGTTGGTACTTGGAAAATGCATGCTGTAGCATCTCTGCTATTTATATCTTCCACGTGCAGAATATATCATAATTGAAGTATTTATTATAGCAGTGCACTGCATTCCATAATGTATTTCGGTTATATATATACACAAAAATTACATTTCATCTCCCACCAGTATCTTGGGTGGAAACAACGACAGCTAATGAGAAGGCCAGGGAATATTGGAGCAAACAGAGAGAACTGCGGGTTGTGCTGGTTTTAGTGCAGTCAAATTACGTGAACTGACACCTTTTTGTTTCTGCAATCATATTCTAGTAAAGTTCAGGTTTTATTTTAATAGTCAAATAAATTGAAGCAGGAGGAAGGTCATGCAGGCAAATAGTTCTCTAAAAAGCCTCAGGAGGAAGAAACACTGAGAAAGATATTACCAAGGCTTTGTTCTCCCTGCCATCCATTCTCTGTCCTTTAACACTGCCTGATAAGAGCCTCTTTCCATGCTGAAGGTCAGAGAGATAAGGGGGGCATCTGTGCTGACAGTGTTAACTATCTCCAGTCAGGTCAAAATCAAGTAATTCACACATGTCCCTAGGGAAGTGATGGGCCAAGAAGGCATGGATAACCCAAAGTGCTGGAGTGCTGATGACAGTACTGTGAAAAAAAAGTTTATCCTCATTTCTACTTGGACTACTTCCAGAATATTATCTTTTGATTTTTTTTCTGCCAGTCGGTGTGGGATTTGACTTCCAAGGAAGAAAAAACGTCTTGAAATGTACTGCTGGGCTGGTGGGAGCCAGATATAAAGGAGAATGACGTACTTCCCTGTCAGAGCTCCCTTTCCTCTCCCTCCAGGACTGTTCCCCGGGCTGTGAGGACACACTGCAGGCAGAATGGAGCTGAGTCACTGGGCTGTGCTGGTGGTGGCTGCTTGGCATCACCAGCATTTCTGCTGGGGTCACTTCTGGCTGGAACAGCCTAGTGCAGGGGAGGGACTGGTCATGGCTCTGTTTCAGGTGACCTTTAAAGGTCCTTTTCAACCCAAACGACTCTATGAGCCTATAAACTTATCACTGCAAAAGTTATCACATACATATTACACTGGAGATACTGCAGGGCTTAAGAAAGCACCTATTCCTCCCTGAGCAATCCGTGGTCCTAACTAAAGCTCAGGAATCAAGCTCAATTCTCAGCCTTCTGGCTTTAGGGTGCTCAATCATGTCAGTCCAGGACATCTACCAGGCCACATAATGCTGCAGGATGGGAATCTTGGCACAGCTGAATTCTCTACCAGATGAATAAGCTCTCTCTCTCTGCAGGACACAGCTTTATCAGCCTTGCCCTGAAAAGAAGGAGCATTACAAAATTTACCACCTTTCACCCCACTTGGTTTGACTTTCCCTTCTCAAGCTGAGCAGCTGCAGATGTATTTCAAAGGAAAAGGACACTCCACCATGTCTGCTCAAACCCAGGGGGAGACCCTAAAAGCCAGCATGTGAGTCACATTGTCTTGGTGAAGGCTGGAGCAAAATGCAGTGAAGCTGGGCTGAAAGAGCCCACGGGTTTTGGAGGTTTCACCTCACTGTCAAAGTCAGCTGGGAGCCAAGGCTGGTGTTTGAGTGCCACTCCCTGTTCCCTGCAGGAGCACGATGGTGCACAACTCTGTACACACATTCAGGCATCAAATACTTTAGTGTTTTGGTCTTCTATGACTGGTCATAAACTGCCTTTCCCCAGTGAAGGAGTGGAGCTGGATTATGTGTTTTACTGAGCCTGTAAAGATCACAGCACCAGAGGGAGAATTTGGTGCCCAGCACCTCTGGAAGTCAGCCTACTAGCACAATCACTTAGACACAGTCCCTGAGCTTAGCTGCCAAAAATTGAAAAATTGCTCCAAAATTTAAAAATCCTGCGTCCTGATCATTTAAATACATCCTTGAGCCAAAAGAAAGGGATGGATTATAAATGTATGAGATCACTCAAGTCTCAAAATGAACCTTGAGCTGGGCCAATAGCACTGACTCAGGAGAGAAGTCCCTGATTCCTCCCCAGAAACAGCCAGGGTTGCAGCTGAAGGGCTGCAGAGGATGGGAGCAGCAAACAGCCACAGTCTCCAGGTTATTAGATAACTCCCCATTTAATTGGATGGGCTTGTGCACATCCTGGTTCCCTGTATTACCAGCATCCATTTACTTGCTAGACTGCAGCATGTTGAAAAGGAAATCTGTGAAGCACTGGCATCTAAAAAGTCTTTTTTCAGAGAATTCTTAATAATACAGCTGTTCCCATAGCTCCATATCAGGAGAAAGCCCTCCCCAATAAATCCCTTTCAGTTTTTCACTGCTCTTTCCTGAGTAACATTCTTCCTTCATCTTTCACTTTTTCTCTTTTGCCTTTCTGAAACAGTCCCCTCTATGCAGAAGCACAAGATAATGCTAATTGAGCTTGTCAGACCTAAATATAAGAAGGGATAATGCAGGGGCTGCAACCTATGCGGTTCCATCTGGCTACTTCAACTTCTATCCTGTAGTGAGAGCCAACCTTGCTGAGCTGCTTTGCACATAATGGGCAGAGACTTATTGACCTGTCAGGCAGGGCACTGGGGTGTTAACCACACCAAAAAAACCCCCAGAACCCTATCAATGCCAGCAAATTCCCTGTAATATCTTAAATCAGCCAGAGGCCATCTCCAGATTGCACCCTCATCTTGTTTTTTACTTCAATATAATGATTCTGCTCTGAATAAGCCCCCGAGTGGTTGGTCATGGTGGTACATGGGGTCACATAAACATCTGGGGTTTCAAAGATTGAAAGCAACAGAAAGGATTAACCTCCTGATACTGCTGACAATACTTTTATGAGCAGGGGTTGCGGAATTGGGTGGAGAATTAGCTTTGTCTGGTCTAACAACAGAAGAAAGATGCAGCATGTGAAGCCAGAGCACATCGAGTGCCTCTATTTAGAGGCTCTGCAAACACCAGATGAATATTAACAACTTGATTCAAGTCCATGGGTTATATGTAATTAGGCCAAAGCTAGCAAAAGACAAACAGTTCTACACCTTCAAATGAATACTTCAGCTTGCTAACAAAAAGCAATTAAGCTGCCTGGCAGTCTGGAGCAAGGCTGCAGGGCTAATTTCGCAACAGGCCTCTCGCTGTATGGTAGCATCCCAACACACCCCTGCTGCAACCTATTTCCCTTCTCTTCCTAAACAAAACCTGCTGGAGTCCCCCCCCTGCACTCATGAGCACCAGAGAGAGCAGCCAGCCTTGGGAATCCATCCCACTCCTCTAAAGGTGCTACAGCTGCCCAAGAGGGGACTGGAAAGCAGGGGTCCAGCATCTCTTCCCATGGACTGCATCCCATGGGGAAATGTCACAGAAATCGTAGAGTCATGGAATGGTTTGGGTTGGAAGGGACCTTAAACAGCACTTTGTTCCATCCCCCTGCCATGGGCAGGGACACCTCCCACTATTCCAGGTTGCTCCAAGCCCTGTCCAGTCTGGCTTTGGTCACTTCCAGGGATCCAGGGCCAGCCCCAGCTTCTCTGGGCACCCTGTGCCAGGGCCTGCCCACCCTGCCAGGGATGTGCTTCTTCCGAATATTTAATTGCAATCTCCCCTCTTTCAGTTTAAGGCCATTCCCCCTCATCCTATCAGCCTGTCCAAGTGTTACCAAAGGCACCAAACAAGTGCAGGAGAATTTCAATTAATTCTTGTTGATTACACAGATGAGTTTTAGGAGCACAGTAATTGAGATGTGTGCAATTACAGAATGAAGAAAAGGTCTGAGCGTGTTACCTGCACGATGACCACGGGGTCTGCATGTGGACAGTGACTAGCAGATGTAGATGTTGCTCAGCAGGAGGCTCTGAGGGCCAAAGTGGGATATTTCAACGAATGAAGAGCCACTTAATCCTCTTTCTAGAACCTAGTTTTCTTGCTGCACCATAAAAAGCTTCAAGAGATATTAATCCCAGCTTGTATTGGCAACATAACACGAGCATAATTTCATTTCCTGCTGTATGGCAGAGTTAAAAAGCAACATTTCAATTTCTAAGGCATTCAAATTAATGGTTCTGAAGTGGGGCTGGTGAGATGAACACTTCCTGATGCTTTAAAATAGCTTAGATTTGAGCCCAGACTTAGGAGCTGGCCTTACCTCTACAGGGGGACAACCTACCCCCCCAAACCCTGCCCCACCCAGGGACTGGCCAGCTGTGCCTCTCATTTATTGATTCAGAAAATTCCTCCTTAGCAAAACCACCAAATAATAAATGTGCAAGTTGTGCAAGCAGAGAAGCTGCAATATTTTTTGACAGTCCTAAGAGTCACAAATCACAGTGGGGGAGAGAATTTCTGCTGGCACTGTGAATTGAACTGGGTAGCAATAGTGCCACGGTGCTGAGGGAGCTCACCTGCTGCAGCAAACCAGAGGAATTTGTGTGCTTTGTAGATGAAAAGAAGTTGGAAACTACTACATAGCAGAAATCGAAAGTTATCTTAGAAACAATATAATAGGGAGCTGAAAAATCTTTATATTCCTCTGTGCCTTAACTTTTAAGCTCTCCATTCTGCAAAGATCAGCAAATTTCATGTCTAACATCCCTACACTTACAGTTAAGGTTTCACTGATTTTTAGCTGCACATACCATTTATGTTTTCCGTACAGCTTTTGTTCTGCTATGCAAAACATTTCTCATTTGCACACTTGTCCTTCACTGTATGTGCTAATCCACTCTATTTCATTCCATCATTTAAATCTGCACCTGAGTTTGGTGTCCAATGCCCTGATTCCTCCAAGCCAGATACTGGCAGCTAAATTCCAGTTTGGTCATACACTACTCACAGAAATACATGTCAAAGTTTGGATTTTCTAAAAAGACTGCTGTCTTTTGCAGTAACAGCTGGCTGAGATGAACTAGCTTGAAATAATAGACCTACAAATCAAGAGGAGGACACACCACACAATATACAAAACATTTCCTAACTTAATACTTGCTGCTGGAGTGGTGTCATTATTGTATCATCAGAGATGCACACTGTGCTACACACTGGAGGCTGTAACACCTTCACACACAGGAGTTAGAGGGAATTCTTCTCAGACTCAGATTCACTTTGGTGTGGTGTAATCCCCAAGGTATTAAGCACTGTTGTACATCCCTAAAACATCTGAAAGCTGCAAGTGTTTGCATCTCTCTTAAGGTGTCAGGGGGGTGCCCAGTGCTGCAGTCCATTGTGCACCACTTCTCACTCCAGCTCACCTGGAACTCTGTTTCCAGCTCACAGCCCTGGGGTTTCCTCCTGCCCGTGGGTCTGAGCTGCTGTTCTCCCATCGATATTGCTCCTGTGGCTGCAGAGTCAGAACTGCTGCTACAGTTCCAGTGATGAATTCTTGCATGCCTTCCCAGAACACTGGGGATGTGTCCATAAGGAGTGTGCCTTCAGAAAATATGCATAGATTGCGAGTTCCCTGCAACGTGTGCCTGCACCTGAGGGCACCAGGATGGCCAAAACACCCCTGCACGTCCAGCAACACCCACTATGGTATTGTTTTGGAAAAGTTACAGGCTGGTAAACTACGGATGCAGCCAAGAGGCACTCTGACAAGAAACAGCCCATCACATAAAGTGTCCTCCTCACCCACTCAGTTACTTTCTGCCACTTAAAAGTTGTGGAGCCACCCGGCTACTCTCACATTGTTCCATTGGACACACTCCTCTTCATAGGGTGATGGTATTTCTGTCACATCTGGGAGGGCACTGAGATGAGGGACCTGGCAGTACACAACATCCCACTGCATTCAGTTCTGCTTGTGGAATACATTTCAGTCTTCCCATATTGCAAAGCACTTGGAAATTTTGGGGTGCATTTTGGATTTTGTTTGCTTTGTTGATGAAAGATAGTGTCTCCCATAAGCAGCTCTTGACAATGGTTTGGAAAAGAGAAAAGTGGGCTGTATGGAAATAATCAATATTGAAACTGCTTCAGGGTAGTTCTAGAAATACATATTTATTGAAGTCTCAAATAGCTTCTGAAAAAAACAACAAAATTATGGTAGAAAAATTCGTCTATCTCTGAGCCAAGAATCACTCAAAGATGTGCAGAGGTTTTACTCTTTGCTTGCCTTGCTCTGTCTTCCACAGATAGCTGTGGTTTCATGCTGTGTGCCTGCAGTGCCTCATTAAGTACCAAGCCTAAATCCCCATACTGGAGAGACACCCCAGAGGGCCAAGGAAGAGCAACTCAGATTCCCCCTCCTCAAACCTCACAGCAGAAATTCATGTATACATGAGCCAGTGGGGCAAAGCCAACCTGAAGAGTACCTGCTAGAAATGCTGTCGTGTATTTGTCCCTGGGAGAAAGGAGGGAGAAGGCGTGTTTGCATTGCAGCAGTGCCACTGGCTCATTAGCAAGCAGAATTAATGAGGCTGTGCTCACCACTCCACTGCAGGGAAATCAGCAGGCAGAGGCACTCCCAGCTCATCCCCCATGTCTAGCTTGTTCTATTTCTCTGCAGAATGCTACACGTGGCACAAGTTTTCCTACTGCTGATGCAAGGGAGAAGAAGATCTCCACCCTGCCCCAAAGGCTCCTTCCCTCCCTGGAATGCTGTCACTCCAAGCGATTTCAATGTAATATAAATACGAGAAGGAAGAAATGCCCAGCCTAGGAACCAGTCTGCTGTGATTTAGAAAGGGGTGAACATCATTACAGGAGGTTAAACAAACTACCCGCATTTATAAACTCCTAACATTTATTAGCTACTTGTGTTCTTCAGGGAAGAGATTAATTGCTGTTTGCCCTTAGAAGACACATGAGGAAAACTTATCTCCGAGAGAATGAATGCAGAAATGTAGCTTCAAAACCCCAGCTGCATGCACTGCATGAGGAGGACTGAAGTGACCGCCTCTTGCCCTCCCAAGACGTGTCACTGCTCAGTAACAACTGCAGTGTGACAGCTTCAGTGAGGAGGAAGAATCCTGTAGCATTTTCACTGTCACTCTCTCGAGCTCATGCTGCACCCCGAACTGTGCATTATGCCCCGGTTATCTGGGGAGTTCAGTCCTCTATCCCCAGGTCTCCCACGTGCAGACTTTCTGATGGAGCCAGTCACTGCTCCCAGCTGCTCCATACTCAAACCCATTAATGAAACTGCCCTCTCTGGACCAATCCCTTCAGCTAATGGTTATGATGGGGCTCTCTAATTCATGTGGGGTTGTTTTGCATCACTCGAATTATTCAGGGAAGAGAATGATGAGTGGTTTGTATCCCAATGAATAGCAAATACTGCTATTCTTACGCCAGCTCCAGGCTTGGGCTTTGTCTTAGTGACAAGCCTATTTGATGACAATAAAGGAAGGGGAATGGGAGAAAATGGCCAAGGAGGGAATCTTTGTTTTCTGTCCCTCATTTCACTCTCTCTGGAATGTGAGGAGTGGCACTGAACAAAGAGAAAGCACTTAAAGCATTGAAACAGACTGATAAAGCAGCAGATGCCTTTGTGATAAACTGCTTTTCTTCTCATCTGGAAGGTCCAGTTTTTCTCATACTTTTTACCGTGATAAAGATCAGATGTCCAAAAGTATCACCAGTTTGATGGGTCTGTGCTAAGTGAACTAATTTGAGTAAGTGAATTTAGGAGCCACTTGAATCAGCAGATAACCAACAACAGTTGTCGAACCTGTTCAAGCAAACAACTCAATACTCCACTCTGTGTGCTTTGGCCAGGAAAGAAGCTTCACCCACACATTTCCCCAGAGGCTTGTCCGAGAATTTGGGAATGGAAACAGCAGGAGAGCTGGTGCTGCTTCTCTTTTTTCCTCTGGTCTACCCTCTATTTTCTAGAGCAAAGCCAAGAGTGACCTAAAGCAGAGGAGGAAGCCTCTACTCTGCCTGTATTTCTGAATGATCAGCAGAGGAGAAAACCGACTTTCCCACCTCCTGTTTGTGTCCACAGATGATGAACAGCTCATCACCTCCCTGTGCCCAAACCTACCACGTTAGGGCTCAGAAATGGAAAGCAAGTGCCCAGTGGTTTACCTGAGATACTGTGCACACACAGATTTCCCTTCCTTCCATGCTGCTTCTGACCTGATGACCTTAAAATGCAGAACCATGCAGCTTTAGCTTTCCATCTGTTAACAAATTTAATCATCAAGGTGCAGATTGGCTTTTGAGTACACAGAATGAGAATATCTGCCTCAGCTCAGGTCCACCTTGCACTGAGATTCTTCAGAAACCTCAGAACAGGAGTTTACAGAGTCAGCTGCCAGGAGACTGGCTGGTGTTACACATGGACGTGATCTCATTTCAAGTGGGAAGACTGGGGAAAAGGAAATTGCAGGACTGGGCTCCTGACACACACCATTTCACGTGAGAAGAGGGTAATAGGACAAAAGATTGTACTCTAACACCCACCTCTCAAGTTAAAACCAAACATCAGGAAGCAGTGGGAAGGTTTCCCTTTGTATTCTCCCTCTGCCACAGAGTAAAACAGCCACTAATGACAAAGTGGTCAGTGAAGTTACTTCACAGAAGGAGACAGAGGCAGATCACAGCCCAGAAGCCTTTTCCAGCTAAGAAGCATTACAAACAGAGAACAACCTCCTCCACAAGCATGAATCAGGCTAGTGAGCAGAAATACCAACTACCTGCTGTCAAAAACTGGGGGCAGCAGTCTCCAGCATCCCAGAAGGTACACACTTGCTGTAAGTAAAACAAATGAGGCACACAGACAAATAAAAGCAGAGAGAAAGAGATAACTCACAGCAATGAGCTGGTAGGAGTTGTTCATCATGGCTATGAGCATGTTCAGCAGCACAACAAGGGAGATGACGTTGTAGGTCCCAAACATAGTGGCCCCAACAAATTCTGTGAATTCATGTCTGGCTTTCACGTTGGTGACGTAGAGATTCAGCAGACCAAACACAGACCAGAAGAGTGACTGAAGAGTCTCGAAAAGTCTGCAGAGAGAAAGAGTTTCACTCGTCTGCCTGATGCCAGGGGATGGAAAATAATGCCTGGTTCAGACAGTCTTCAGGTAGGAAACACACAGATACTGGGAGACGTCACAGAGCAGGCACTCAGCACAGCCATTGATCCTCCCTGGGGACAGCCCGTGCTCCAGGGACCCACTGGCCAATGCAGGTGAGAGTTGTGTCACACCAACACTTGTGACCTGTCCAAGAGCCCTGTCCATGTCCCTGTGAAATGCAACAAGCCTAACTGCCCTAAAGAATGAACACAAGACTCCCTTTCGCACTCTAAACACATACAAAGCACAGTCACAATATATTCCCTCTGACTAAAACTGCCATGCTGTGATACTCTCCTGTTTAATCAGTGCCTGCATCATTAACATGGGTGCAGGAGGAATGCTCAGGGAACCCATCCCCAAGAACAGCATGGTCACAGCAGTGAGAAATCACATCCCCTTGCACCTTTTGCCCTAACCCAGGCTGAGAGCTTGCAATTGCTTCAGCTGCTATGGCCCAGTCTGTTTGCAATGCCCCTGCCCAAAATGCTGGTGCCCCTGGCTGGTTGGTGCAGCAGCTCCCACCCACCACAGGGCAGAGCCCTTGGCAGCTCCCTGCAACCACTGATCAGTAATGCCTTGCATCAGAGGGAGCTAATTCTTTAATTCAATTTGAGTTTTTTCCTTTTGAAGTCTTCCTTCCATGGATGAACTGGACCTGACCTCACTGTGCTGATGAAATCATCCCAGGTCTCTCTTTGCTTCAGCCACAGACAAGTGACCTTTTGCAATCACGTCAGATACGTAATCAGCAATCTAAATAATTGCTCTATTTGGGCATCTTTGTTTTGGTTTTCCAAAATATGGCATTTATATCATCCAAAAATGACACTGATGTGCCTGTTTAAGAGTTTCCATTTTGGCCTGAGGTCAGCAGATTATTTTCTAATGCAGCAACTGTAGAAAGCAAATAATTCAGATACTTGACACAGCAGGAATCTGTTCACATGTACCCCATGCCTTATATGACGATTTAGTTTCTTTATACTTTGTGGATGTATCTTATGTTTTTCACTGGTCAAAATCATAAAGACTCTTTAAAGCTAAAATTCTTTCTTCCAAAAGTTGTCAGGTTGTTTGTTACATTTATTAAATAACTGGGGTGGCAAAATAAGGATTAACCAAAGTAGTGCTTGGGCTGTAGACTCAGGGAAGACAGATGTTCCTGTCATTAAAGTGAAATCAGTCCTAGAAGTGATCAGTGCTCTGGATGCACAATATTCACTAACATATATATAATGTCTATATGCATAATGTATAATCCAGGCCCCGACTAAGGCAAATATATTTGCATGTGGATACGTGGTCCCCATTGAAAAAGACATATACTGGCTCCTGCAGCTCTGCCCGGCAGTAAGGCTGAGTTACTCTTTTCTTAGTGTTTAATGGCAGGACAGATCTACAATCCTTTTTCACACTGTGTGTTTCAGGTGGGGCTCACACTACTTTGGAGCAGCTGCTTTTAAAAAAACCAGAATTTTGGAAATTGTGATTGAGAGAATATCCCTTCCTGCTGAGTGTATTTTGGATCTTCAGCAAAGAAGGGAATTCTTGACCACTCTCCATGGCTGCTGAGAGAAAGCAAGTGCCACGGGAAGCTGCACTCCAAGGGAGATGGCCCCAGTGAGAAGGACACAGCAGGCAGGAATGTGTGACTTCCTCCAGCCCTTCCTCCTCTTCCTCACTCTTCTTCCTCCTTCAGTTGCCAGAATCACTGCTCTAAACATATTTTCCAGTCGTCTGCCTAAGCAGCAGGCACTCTGCTTCCCGAGGGCTGGCAGGGCCAAAGCAGAAAACCTTCAATTATTCATGACTTCCTCTTGTTGCTGTCACAAAGAAATATTGCTTTGCCATGATCTGTGTTTGCAGTGCAGCAGATTTCCTCCCTAAGAAAATATTAAACCCACCCTTGGAGAGTCATAGGAAATAATGTGCCAGTAAATAGGTGGCACACTTGACACAAGCCATATCCACGAGGGGCATCCTCTTTCCTTCCCTGGCCGATTTTGGGACTGCCCAGGAGAGCTGGTACCAATCAAAGGGCACTGACTGAAAGCTTCTTACAGTTATTCCTTCACTAGGAATGAGCCATGAGCAAACCTGGGGCAGCAGCAGCGTTTGGATGTGCAGGCTGCTCGTTCCCAGCCACTCAGCCCATGCTGTGCATCTGCTCCACAGCCAAATGTTGGCCTGTGCTGGGGTGGTTAATAACGACTATTTAAACTTATAAGAACACGTTGAATAAATTTCCTAAGCAAGTCCCAAACAAAAACTACCTGCAGAGTGTTCTGTTCCCTACCAGGAGCCCTCACTCCTAATGGATCCCCTCCCACTGCGGTTTTGTTTTACACAAACCTCTGCCACAAAGGCTGAGCCCCCTCAATTTCCTTTCTCTGCTACATTCCCCTTGGCAGGGGGATTCAATGAATGTTAGGGTGGGAGAAATTGTGGTCTGTATTTAAGCTGAGCTGCACACATTCTGCTAATTCTGTACCATTTCTAGCTCCCAAGACAGGGATGGTTGATGTTTTCAGTCAAATCCTGCTGTTGTTTTCTTTGCTGACCTGATACAATAAAATCTGTAAAACAACTAGTTTGCCATGGTGACAGGTCCAAACCAGACTGCAGAATTGAACACCTCTGTTCACCACAGTTCCAGGGAAAGGCAGTATTTGGTCCTGAACTTTGTGGGTTGCACCCTTTCTGAGCTAGAAGTTGCCCCTTAGCACACACTGTGCTGGCCAAACCTTCCTCCCTCTGCTGCATCTATATGGACACAGATCAAGGAATATCACTTATTATTTAATTCCTTTGCCCAGGCAGCAAACACATTTCTGGGGCATGCAAAGCAACTCAAACAGAAAAAAAGACTGAAATCTTTAATTCTGTTTCTCATTAGCATTGTGCAGTTCCATTCACTTCCTCCACACAGAGAAGGGTTTCATGAGAAAAATAATCAGGCCTGTGATGCTGCTGCTCTGCAGTGGAAAATGGCACACGCCTGGTCTGGCAGGTCATGATGCTCTTGAGGTCCTGAAAATCCCATCCTTCTTTAAGAGGGAGCCCACTGGGCAATGCTGGAGCCTTTCCTCTCCCAGCAGAACCATGTGGCCTCGGCCATCAGCTGTTTCTGATAACAGTGCATTTATGTCCCAAATCCTTTCTTAATCCCAAACCTTCAGCTAACAGAGGGTGGAAAATTATTGGGCATCATGACAAGTTTTATTTAATTTAGCATAAAGTGGTGGACAACAGTTTTGTTTTGCTTGTTTGCAGGGCACGGGCATTTTTCTAGACCGTGCTTTATTTATTTCTCTTCGCATTGTGAGTTAAGTACTGTGCAAGCAGCAAGAACAATTGTGTGGGGGCTGATCATTATAATTATTTCTACTATTAGTAATTAAAATAAATACATCAGAAAGACAATTCATGTTATTTTTCAGCATGTGCTATCTCTTTCAGCTTTGCCAGCTGTCCTCACAGTAATTTCCATGCCAACATCTCAGTAAAGTCCCAGCATTCACAGCACAAAGAGGTTTGCTGGGATTTTGGTCTCACCCCACTGCAAGGAGATCAGAGAAGCCTGCAAGTCCTGAGTGTATAAAAATGGTCTAGGTGAGTTTGTTGTTTTTCCTGTAGCACATCATTTATTAATCCCTTTCTTTTTGAGGTTTATCACTTGTTCTCTACATCTTGTTCAGCTTCCCCTCCTTTCCTCCAGAACCAGATAAAAAAATTACTATGGCAAAAGGATACTTGCTTTCTCAAATATACTGAAATTGTACATAACCATAATAAGATTTAAGCTGCAGGATCATGTAGGGAGACTCCTTGCTCCAGAATTAAAATGATTGTCTCCCACTTCCAGACCTAAGTCAGAGTCTTTCTGGCAGAAGAGCTCAGCAGAATGTCTGTCCCAGTTAACTCACCCCTTTCCTGCAGAGTCAAACCCCTCACCTGGGACTGGCAAATGAATCAGTAAAGGCACTTTGAGTGCAGTGCCAACCACCAGGCAAAAGCAGGTAAGACAGGGAACAGTGGGAGGCAGCCTGGAGGACAGAAGGACAGGATGTCTTACGTGGAGAAGGCATTGTTCTGTTTCTCACATCGGATCCCCTTGCAGTTGTTGGGCTCCTCTGAGGCACTGGTCTCGTAATAAAAATAAAGCTGGTTCAGTCCATTGGCAAAGGCCAGAAGCACCAGACAGTAGATAAAAAGGAATTTCAGGATGTCTAGCAGCATGCGTCCCAGAGAAATCTGCAAGGGCCCCAGGTGGGAGTTTGCTGTAAACAGGGATATGAGACGCAAGGAACTTAAAATGTTGGATATTGCAAAGAGGGCTTCTGCAATGAGAGTCGGGTGCCACATTTCCCACTCCTCCCTCGGCCGAGAACCATTATACTGCAAGAAAGAACAGGAAAGAAAAGTGAATTATGCTTAATTACTCAGGGATGACTCAAAAAGTCCCACCTGCTCCTGAGCACCCCTTCACAGGTAAATCCTGAGCAGCACTGGTGGCACAAGAAGTACTTTTAAATTCCTATGTCTCAGCTACAGTCAGACCAACATTCGGGATTTGAGACTGAGGCTGACTTGATCAGGACAGAGACTTTGGTTTAAGGATGTCTTCTTATGAACTGCCTCCTAGATTGTGACCCCCTGACAGAGTGAGAGGGGGGAGCAGTTTTTCTTTAGAGGCTTCAGATATATTAGGTGTTCTTAGCCTGAATTTAGAAATTTGAGATTTTAAATTTCTTTTTAAATGTTGACTTCACTGTATGTGGGTTTGTTAGGTCCATGAGTTCATACGTAACCTCCTTTAAATCAACATTTAAAGGGGTTCAGATTTTAGCAGGTTCCAAATGGAAATTTCCAATTACCTCTTTTTCCTTTTCCTCCTAAATATGACTGCACATTCCAAACACTGCACATTCCAGGCACAATACGAATGAGAGGGAGGGAGGGAAGAAGGAAAGCAATGAGCTATTGGATCCTTTCCTTCCCCAGTGATCTCAAAAAAAAGCTGCCAACAGCCCAGAACCAAAATGCTTTCTTCGTATTAATTTTCTTATTAGTTAATTTGTCATGGCAATTTAGGAGAGCACTAAAGCAGAGGTCTTAATTACAGCTGAAACACTGAGTGCATCAATTATAACATTAACTGGGTTTGTAATGTAACTGTAAAAGCAGGAGCATTTCTGAGCAAGGGGCATCCAGATGAGAGCAGGTAACACAAAAGAGCTGCTTCTGTAAATGTGACTGCCCTGCTTTACCTGCACTGGCACCAGATAATGGAGTCAGACACATTTGCTATCAAGGAATAGTGGTGCTTTTAACATTTTTTTCTGCTCATTTAACATGTATAAAAAGGCAAAAATGTACTTAGAATAATACAGCTAACAGGGTAGCCAGTGGGTCTAGGACTCCTAAGATAATTTTTGTACCTTTTACAAGAAAATGGTGTCACACTGACAGTCAGGATTGCAGGGACTTCCTATTTAAATGTGAAGGTCCAATATGTGCTCCCAATCTTTTCAAGGACGTAGCTGAAAGCAAGTTGGTATTTCAAACTCTTCCTCTGCATGAAGGAGAGGAGACATGATCCAAAGGCCTTTCAGCATGACCTCAGCTTGCTTCTGACCTTTCCAAACTGTTCTTTATTACATGGGCATCATGGCCTGAGCCTGCTAGCTTGATTTGAAGACGGGTCTTACAATGTTTGCAAACAGGGTGACATGTTCACTTTGGTGGCTGTGCAGCAGTGGGAGGGGATGGTTGGGAGCAGGAAGCCTCACCAGCAGTTAGTGCCAATTCTCTTCTGCAGGCTGGCTGGACACAGCACCCCAGGGGCTCTGCCAGGGTTTAGCACAGCTGCACAGAAAGGGATGTCAAAAGGACTTCTGTGCCTCAAACCTGCTTTTAAAGCAACTTGTTAGGATCATATTTTAGCCCTCTATAAACTGATGGTATATCCTTCCTTGGAAAACAGTCTCTTCAGAGCAGCCTGGCCTCGTAGGTAAGAGAGGAACAGCAGATTTCAGGGGTATCTAAGGAAGCTGGGCATCTGTGAAGGCTGGAGTTGCTTGGGTCAGTGTCTGTTCAGAAGATGAAACACAACAGAGATGTACACAGAAGAGTACAAATGAATTATGTCAGGCTGTTACATTTATGCTTCCTCATTACATGATAATCCAGTGCAGCAAGTGAAAATGGAATAAGAAAGTATTTCTACCCTATAATTAGCCTAAAGATTTCACTGGTATTGGACAATATCGGAGCCAGGTCTTGGAACCAGACAAATCAAGAAAAAAAAAGTCTTCCATAAAAACAAGGATGGTGTCAGTATGCAATTTCTTTTTTCTGATATTTGGCAGAAAGTTAAATGTCCATGTAATCCTTTGAAGTTCTAAGAAGTGCTAGAATATGGTATATTGGCATATATCCCAGCCTTTTCCAGCTCAGGGCTTTTCTATTAATAACCAGTCGTGTTGCAAAACGTTTTGAAGCCATTATCAAAGTTATAAATCCCCATGTTCCAGAGCATACTGTAACCCCTAAGCGACCTGGGTGAGAAGGGAACCTCTGTGACCATCTGTTCCAGAACTGCTCCTATGGCAGATTTGATGCACCTCTCAGAATTGTCCAACATTGGTCCTCATCAGGCACTGACCTTAGACCAGCCAGGTTTAATCCAAGAGGGTCTGAGTTCTACTCAAACAAACAAGTATATTCCTGCAAACTTTCTTTTGTGTGCTGGCACACAGGTCTCCTCTCTACTTCTTACAGAGTACACAAACAAAGCTGTCTGTCCTTTGTGGCTGTGCTTTGGCTGGGAGTTTCAATCTTAGCATGTGCCTGTATAAATCCGTGGATGGACAGCTCCTCTAGTAATTTGTGTGTGAGAAAGAGCAAGATTGTTAACATTTTAAGAATTGTTCCCAAATCTTACAATTTCTTTCATTTTTTTTGTATTGCAGTTTAAGGACCAACGTTTCAAGTCTGTAATTTCCTCCCTGGTTCTGAATGTTGGGAGAATAAAAGACATAATCTGTTCCTGCTTTGATGCTGTTACAGAGCTGCCTCTTCAGGGAGCACCAGCAGTTTCAAGCTTTTCCCTTTGAAAATATGACCCACCAAGACACAACCTTCAGGATTTTCCAAAGGCCCCATAGCAGGGCTGTTTGCACTCTGGAGTCAATGGACCTTCTGAAATACCCTCCTCTTCCCCTCTCTGCCTGCACACACGCTGGGCAGGACTGAACAAGGCTGCTCTGGGGCAGGGCTTGTCCTCAGGAGCTCAGCTCCAAGCAGCAGTGCCCTCCTACCAGGGCAAAGGCAACACAGCAGCCCAGCAAACCTGCAAAGGGCACGAGTGGCCAAGGAGCAGATTCCAGTGCCTTGGCTTACACCTGAGTAATTCCATTGGCTGCAGTGAAGCTGCTGCTGATTCACACCAAGACAAGAAGGAGGCCAAGCACGAAGCTCAGCTGAAGCCAAAGAGAGCTGTTGCATAAGGAATTTTACAGGATGCCATTTGTGTCTTGTCTTTGAAAAAGGGAGACAGAAGGAAAGTGCTTCAGGCCATCCTCTGGCTCCAAACCACGTGCATCTGTTAGGTTGGAGCCTCAGAAGTTTATAAATGTGGAAGGTGCTTTTGAGGAGGAGCTCTAATGTGCACTCCTGGCACAAGTGGAACATGACAGAGAAGAATCTACAGGATGTTAAAGCCCCAGCTTGCTCTTTTGTCATTTCTCTGCTTATATACTGAAGAGTAAGTTGACCCCTTTTTATCAGACAGAAGCCGCCTACCAACAGTCTTGCTTTTCTCAGTAGACTCTTCGCAAACTTCTGATTAGTAATCCACAGATCTGGAGGAATACAGATTATAAATCTTGCCCATAGATGTTTTCAGATAACCCTATTCATGTTTTTCTATTTTATTTAAAAAATCATGTTTTCACTATGTTGAAGGAGGTCCAGTGTCAGTATGGAAAACAAACAGCTACAAAAGGGACAGAAAGTGGGGAAATTTCTACTCAGTGCCCAATTTACTTCCCTTTTAATCAGTGGCAGAATGAGCAGGATGTTCATTCTCCAAATAAATTAATAAGCTTTCCAGGTGAATTTTCAAAACTGGACTGCTTGAAAAGCAGCTATTTTCTTCCATCTGTAATTTTCATTTGTACAGTTTTTACCCTGCATATATAGCTCTCACAAGCACATTACAAATTCTCCCTCCCAGGTTACTGTACCTTGACATAGGCAACAATTTTAAGGGAGATAGTTGCAAGATAGAGGGAGTTCATTGCAAAATCCATCAGATTCCACCAGTCGTGTACGTACTCATTGAATCCACCATCCCACATTTCCTTGATTTCTCCCCAGATAAAACCTGTAGAAAGAAAGGCAGAGAGTTCATTGCCATGGCAAGGCATTATTTCCCATTAAAGCACTGTGTACAGCTGATGTGCTACCAGACAACTGGAAATTAGCTTGGAAAAAATGTCTCAACCCTCCTGCCTTCTACAAGGTATAATGCTGCTGATCATAGACATTTCACAAGTCTGTGGGGAATGTGGTCTAGAGAGAGATGAAAAGGACCTTGGTTTCCTATCCAGGGCTCCAGACACACACACATGAGGAGACTGCTTGAAACATATGCCAATTATAACCAGCATGAGGGGATTGGCTCAGCTGAAAACTGTTCTATGTGAAGAAACTATTTTAGCAACTGTATTGGGTGCTGTTTCTAATAGATTGTCTGCTCTCATAGACACTCCTAAGCAATTCTACTCTCTTAGTACAGGTCTTTCCTGACTCTCTCTAGCATCAGTAGCACTGCTTCTGCACACCAGTATAGTTCTTCCCTGACCTGGAAATATCACACCAAAGAAGGAAGATGTGAATTCATTCTCTCTGCTCTGTCACTGTATTTATGTATCTTGCTGGAATAAAAAAAGCCCATAGGAATTATTTGTGAGACAAGGTGAGACTGAGCATGAGAAAGGGCACTGCAGCCTGGCACTCACAGTGACTCACCTCGTGTCAGATGTGCCTCTGGGCTTTGTCAGGTGAGCATTTGTTCCCAAGGATACGGCCAGAGCCCACCATCTCAACTCAGAAATACTCCTGGCAATTATTTTGGCACTTGCCAGTGCTCACTGTACCTCCTTGCAGTTCTTTACCAGATTGCTAAACTCACCTGGCACACAGTTCTGATTTTAAGTCACTTGGATGTCCTTTATTGTAGAACTGTTTAAGTATTTCTGAAAGCTAAAGTCCCATGGAAAAGCAAGTGGCAACTAGGCTCCTTCATCCCCTACATGCTCTTGAGAACGTGTTTAGAGCCCCAGGTATTTTGAATTACCCAGTTTGCATCATTATCTTGGATCAAGACCAAAATGCTGCCCCCACCTAACCACAGGATACTGCAGTCACTGATACGCTGCAAGTCCAATCTGAAGAGCAGGTAAAGTTGAAATGAGCTGCTCCACACACCCAAATATCAATCTGAGCTGTTCAGGTGCCAGCCAACAAGTCAATGGCCAGACAAGCATAAAATGTCAAGGCCAGGAAGGTAACCTTATTACAACTGCCTCCACATCTCTGTATGAACACAAAACCACAAAACAAAATAAATCAGTGGCAAGGAGCCTGTTGAAGAACTCACACTAGTATTTCCAGTGAGTTATCCTTGCTGGTTACTATAGTTACAGCAATGCTGGGTGTGCCTCTTCTCTCTCCTTTTATAGTGGAAAATATTTAGTAAATGATAACCTTTCCTCTGGCTAAACTGTTATAATTTCTCCATTTCATAAACAATCCTACAATATCTCTATTTGTCTGAAACAAAGGAGCTCAAGAAAAGCAGGCAGCTTTTCAAAAGCAAGAGGTGCTTTTGAAAGGGTTTTTAAATGGATTATCCTTCTTTCATCTGCAAATCAATTTTGCTGAAATGTCTATCATTTCCCTCAATTTTAACCACAAATTTAAAGTGAAGAGATCACCTAAGCTCAGGAAAGACATTTAACCTCCTCAGCTTAGTCTGTTCTATGAACACCTGCATTTCAATGCCACAAATGAGTTGCAGTGGATAATGAATGAGGCTGTTGGTAGAGCACAGTGCCCTGGGTCACAAGCCAAAGTGATTTGTGAACATGTTTGTAACTCTTACTTTCCTTCCTCATTTTCCATCAGGTCTGGCACAGGGAACAGCTGGGGGTGTTCAGCACAGAACCAGGAGAAATACAGAAAGGAGGAGCTATGTGCTGGTACTCCCAGGAGAGGGGGGCCAGCAGAGGCTGGAGGGGAGCTACAAAGGTGTGGAAACCATTGCCCAGGGGTTGTCCAGAATGTCACAGAATGTCAGGGGAGCACTGAGGCTCTGGCAGCTCCTGGAGCCACGGGAAGTCCTGGAGTGGGCACTCCAGCACTGAGCAGGTCTCCTGGCAGCACCCCAGCTCCCAGTGGTGCCACATGCTCGTGGCACAGCAAGGGCAATGGGCAGTGAATCAGAGGAGAGATTGTGCTCCTCATGGAGCCCACAGGTTTCCACTTGCTGTTGGTTGCTCAGTTTGGAAAGGTAAATACTCTCATCAAAAATATACCCAGCTATGCTTGCCTGCTCTTCTCCCAGCCCAGCTCAGCTCATCAGCTCACCTGCACATACTGCCCCCAGAACACAGACACCTCCCTCCCTTTCCACTTGTGGCTGCCCAAGCCAGACTCCAGTAACAGCCTTACATTTAACCTCCTGGTTATATTAGAGCATTTGATGTTGATTTGGTCAGTGACTATCAGCACAGAGTGAGATTTATCTTCCCTTTTTTGCCTTCCTGTAGGTTATTTAGGAGGCTGGGAGCCCAGGAATAAACGAGGCTGGTCCCTGCACACTGCCTTACAGGAGCAGGTCAGGGAGCAGGTGGGAGCAGAGACATCTCTGGGCACTGCCTGCTGCCAGCAGAGCTGAACCAGCAGGAGAAGTGACACTCTGTGTGACCCAGAAGCCAATTGCTAACCCACTCCTTGCAGAGAGCATGGAGGAAGGGAGAGAGCTGCGCCTGCCATGGTTTATTCAGGGTCGTGTCTAAAGGCAAGTCAGACGGCAGCAGAACAGCAGAGGAGCCCCAGGCCAACAGGATCTGTTGTTCCAGAAGGAGCCCAGCTGTTCTGTGCAGTTTCTGGCACTGGCTGCCAAATCTCTTCACATGCTGCTGCTGCTGAGATCAGGGATGAGTCCCCACACAGTTGCCATGGGGGCGAGTCAGGCAACTGCGGCTCAGCCTTTCTGTGTTTTGGATTTACCTAGAACCCAGGGCAGGATCAGCCACTCCACGATGGTGGGAGGTGGTCCCTGCATGTGAAGGTCCGTCCTGACGATGTGCTGCGATGCCAGCAGGAGCATGAAAAGGAAGGTCAGGTAAGAGCCAGTGTGGCAGATAAACTTTATAAATGGCTTTTTAATGAACAGTCCCAGCCTGCTCTTCGGTGCAATCAGATATGCCACAGACAGCACGGGAAATAGCAGTCCAATAGTGACACAGGTCAAGAGTTTTACTGCCCAGTGTTTCCGCCTCCATCCTGGAAAACCATCGTACCAAAGTGTTGCTAGAAGCTGCTGGCAGTTGGGCTGAGCAACAAACTGAGGAGGAAAAAAGAGAGAAGGATTATTACTGAGTGGTGCTTCACGTGCACTCCCCCTCACATATGTGTTAGAGCCCACACAGACCCTCATAATACAGTCAGGGCCAGCTATGGGGTGCAAAAGTGTATTTTGGAGACAGAGGGAAGAAAGGAGGCAGATTTTGCTCTTATTTTTCTACACAGGATTTAAGATTTCTTCTCACAGAAAAAATCCTTTTCTTTCTCTTTGAAGCCCCCTTATGCAGATTGGCCTCTCACCACACACGAAGCCTTGTGCAAAAGTGACACAACCAAAATTACTCTGAGCTGTTTCTCTTCCCATGTGCTTGAGCGGGTTCCTTTTCAGAACGTTTCAGGTTTTGACTGCCTGAAACAAATCACCATCAGCATCTTGAAGAAGTGACTCAAAGATGAGACACGAGGGAAAAGGTGCAAAGCTCTGAGGGTACGAGTGTGTGTGAGAGAGAACAGCTCCAGAGTGGTGTGAGGTGGCACACGTGGCTCCGTAAGGAGCACCCAGTCCCTGTGTGAGAGAGAGAACAGCTCCAGAGTGGTGTGGGGTGGCACACGTGGCACTGTAAGGAGCACCCAGTCCCTGTGTGAGAGAGAGAACAGCTCCAGAGTGGTGTGAGGTGGCACACGTGGCTCCGTAAGGAGCACCCAGTCCCTGTGTGAGAGAGAGAACAGCTCCAGAGTGGTGTGGGGTGGCACACGTGGCACTGTAAGGAGCACCCAGTCCCTGTGTTGGGCTGGGCTGGGCAGAGACAGCTGGCAGCAACGTGAGGGGCAGCCAGGTGACATCTGCTGGGACTGTACGTGTGGGATCCTGCCTTGCTAGTCATGCAGAGAGCAGTTGTAAAATGCAGGAGATTAAGCAGAGGCTGAAAGAAATCTTTGATCACAGCACCAAAAGTGACACTTGACAGTTTGCTTTCGTTCTGTGAAAAAAGATGGTGATTTACTGCATCTCAGTGAGTCCATACCAGACATATTCAGGTTGCAACCACTTCAGACTGTTCTAATACCTAACAAACAGCCTCTGGAATTTCAAAGCAGTGAGTAAGCTGAAGATGACAGTACTGTTTACTGCACTTGAGATGAGCTCAGCTCATCAGATCATGGTGCTGATAACACCAGGGAGGTGGGTTTGATCCCCCTTTGGGCCACTCAAGAGCTGGACTTCAGTGATCCTTGTGGGGCCCTTCCAACTCAGGAGATTCTGTGATTCTGTGTGGACTTGGCTCAGCTGTATTTCAAAGGGATCTCTGGAGGGGTGTAGAGCACCAGACTCTTCCATCTCCCTCAGGGAGTATTTCATCAGGCAAAACACTCTTTCACCACTACAATTTAAACCAGCTCTGGGAAGGACTACATTGTGGAGCAAAGAGCTATTGAATACAAGAATCCTTCTGTTTTGCCACCCCACACTGGTATGATTTCTCACCCCTGGAAGAAGCCCCTATGCTTCTATCGTATATACCTATATGTGATAGAAACATACATGTTTATATATATGTAACATATATATTACTACAGCTCTTAGTGACCCATACTGAGTCAGCCATCCCATGTGCATTTATGAGACAGGTACAAGGCTCTTCTCATCATATCTAAGGATACCTAGACAGTCCTGTACTTCTTAGTCACCAGACAAAGAGATTCAGTGTGAAAGAGGCATTATTTTAATAAAAGTTTTAGCACACAGTCATGTTTTTTAAATATTCATTCACCACAAAAGCTGCCCAGTATTGGGAGGACTTTCAAGTGCATTTCTCAGAGCACTCTGTACAAGCAGAGCACTGTCACCACCGTTTTTGAAATGACTAAACCAAGGTCAAGCAAAAGGAAAAATCAGTTGCTCAGTGTGATGGTGTCATTCACTTCTGTGAGTACTTTTAGATTTGGTTAATATACTTGATATGTTATAACAGGATATTTGTATCATAATCAGACCATTTTTGGACTGGGTAGTTCAAAGATATAGAATGACCCAACTCAGCATTGAAAAGAAGATCTCCAAGAGGACTATCTGGCATTTATGAAGCTGAATTTTTATGTATTATCACACCAATAAAATTCTGATGACTTCTGCCTCTAGCATACAAGTGATGACACTGCTTCAGTGGGCTTTGGAAAAGAACATCAGAGGAGTAGGTGGTTTGGAATCAACCTGCACATGCATGCAGCAGAAAGTGGGCAACAGGTGACAGGGTGATGCTCTTCCAGAAAAGCCAAGACCTGTTACTTGCAACGATCAGAAAACGTCACTGTAAAATTCCACACCTGGGGACATTGACCATAAAATCAGAGAATCACAGAATAATTTGGGTTGGAAGGGATGTCAAAGCCCATCCAGTGCCACCCCCTGCCATGGGCTGGGACACCTCCCACCAGCCCAGGTCGCTCCAAGCCCCGTCCAACCTGGCCTTGGACACTCCCAGGGATGGGGCAGCCACAGCTTCTCTGGGCAGGTTAAAGAAATGGTTCTACAGAAACTGGAGAAACGTGAAGCATCGATGGCTGTTTGGTTGGGGTTTAATCTCTGATTTCATGAGAGTCAGTGTTTTACGTTTAAAACCTGGAAGAAACAGAAGGTTACACTGCTCCATCTTCTCATTTAAGATCCCAGGCAGGAGCTGTTACTGGATGTTTTCTGCACTGATTTACAGCTGCTGCTTCTCTGAGATGAGGCACAACTCTTTTTCTTTTTTTTTTGAGGGAGAAAATGTTATAAACACATTTTTTCTTTATCACACATGATAGAAAGCTCTAAGGGGAGAATAAAACTGTTTTTCCCTTGAGTCAAAGTCAAAGTCATTTGAGAAATCAAATGACTATATGTTCCTCTGGTTGCTGTGCAACTTGCAGCATCTTAAAAGTGCCTCTTCTCTGCCTAATAGCTCATTTCTAAAATCTGCCTTCTCAGTTGTATCTGATGTTAGTTCTTCAAATGGAGAGAAATTCACACATCATGAAAGAGCAGCTTTAAAGAGCAGATTGGCAAAACGGAATGGAAATGGAAAAAGCCATTAAATTTTCCAATCAAGCCAACCTTACTGAAAATGGCCCTTGGGAAATTTAAGCATACCACAGAAAGAGATTCTCCCTAATGTCACAAACCACCAAATGCTGTCTTTATTAAAGGTAAGGCCAAGCACTTACCACTGTAAGCTTTTACTAACTTGTATTAGTCCAACTTACTAACCACAGATTTACAATCAGTAAATGCTGACACTTAAATCTCCAGCAATGCAACTGACTGGAAAAGCCCCAAAACTTCCAGTGTGCAGAAACACTGGAATTAGGAATTATAATGAAGATGTTAACTAAGCCATTGTTGTGCTGGCTAAAGGGTTGATTGCTTTTTTGTAACTTTCCTTCTATGTTGTTGCACAGACTAAACCATCAAATTCATTGACAGACTAAACCACTGGATGTTCAGCTCATTGAAGGCCATCTAGGATTCATAGTTCTAAATCAATACACATGAAAAAGCTCAGTTACAGCCTTTCTGGGTGTGAAGTAGCCTGAAAGTCTAATAATATTGTGAAACTTTCATTATCATCCATAATTTCAACTTCCTTCATAAAGTTAAGGAAATTTCTTCTGTGCAAACAGCAGAACTGAGATCTGGAAAAGCAAGTTGACATCTTCAACACTATTTATGCCAAGGCCTTTCCTAAGTCAAGGTTTATTTTCAACATAAGTAGGGGCCCAAATGTGTTTTTTCACCTTTTTGCAAAGCCTTTCCTGTGCCATATACAGGAACAGTGCAGGTGTATATCACAGCCTTTTATCACCTCACATCAATGTACCGTGTGTGGCAGGATTTGGTGTCAGTTCAACTTTCTGCACAATGAAAAGCAGAGATTGTGGTAATTTAAAAAACTGCTTATTGTCCCAGCTCTGTAGATGGTCCAGAATCAGAGGCAGATGTACTGCACCAGAAGCTCTGTTTGTTTGAGAGAATATATGATTATCAAACACTATTTCTCCAATCCTTAACAAGTACAGTACCAAGCATTTTCTCCAAGAACTGCTGCACTGTATGAGTCTCTGATTACTACAAATGGCAGCACAAGACACCGTCCCACCAACATGATGGAGGAGGTGCTGACAGCTGAATTAATGAAAAGAAATGCCTCCAAAAGGTGGCATTTATACTCAGCTCAGCTAATGTAGGAACTGAACATTTGATGCTGGGCTGGTTTGGGCTGAGGTAAGAGTTTTCTTCACAGGAGCTGGTATGGGGCTGTGTTTTGGATTTGTGATGGAAACAGGGTTAATAAACCAGGGATGTTTTTGCTACTGCTGAGCAGCACTTGCATGGAGCCAAGGCCCTTTCTGCTTGTCCTGCCACCCCCCAGTGAGGGGCTGGAGGTGCCCAAGGAACAGGGGCACACAGCCAAGAGAGCTGATCCCAGCTGAACTCCAGGGATATCCAGGCTATACAGCTTCATACTGAGCATACAGAACTAGGGGAGAAGGAGAAGGGGGGTGAGGGGTGTTTGGAATGATGGCATTTGTCTTCCCAAATCACTGTGAAGTGTTACAGAGCTCTGGGGATGGCTGAGCACCTGCCATGGGAAGTGCTGAATGAATTCCTTGTTTTGCTTTGCTTGCACGCTTGGCTTTTGCTTCACCTATTAACCTGTCTTTATCTCAACCAATGAGTTTTATCTCTTTTACTCTTGTGATTCTCTCCCTCATCCCAGTGTGGGGGAGACAGCAAGCAGCTGCATGGGGCTGAGCTGCTGTCTGAGATTACCTTAAAAGGATGCTAGGGAGCCCGTGGCAGTGCCATAACAGTGTCCAAAGGGTCCCCACCTGCACACAAGGCTGCAGGAGGCAATCCCAAAAGCAACCTCCTTCTCCAGGCCCTGTGGAGCAGAACCAGCCCCTAGCTGAACATACAATTCACTGAGTGACTGGGAGGCAAGATGCAACTCCCAGTCCCTTCTGGTGAGTGCACCACTATTGTAGCACCTGTGAACAAGATGCTTTGTCTTCCAGCCTCTGAAAATGGGGCAAGTATCTTGGCCGTTCCAAAAAGTGAGATCAGCAAATCCAGTCCTAGTTGGGAAGCACTCTGAGGGTAGAGACTGCTGCAGTACCAAGTCTTTTATGTTCTCTCTTTCCTCCTGTCTTGCCAGGGTCTTTGTGTAACATTTGGCTTGCAGTTGGATTATGCTATTAGAGAATTTAATTTTCAGTGTTCATCGTGGTCACTGCTACCTAATCCAATAGCAAGGAGAAAATTTTTAAGGGAAAAAACCAGCTGCTGGATGGAGTGTCTTTTTCTTAATAACTAATATTTACTGATATTTTTAAGTCACCTAAATTCTTATTGGGAATTCAATGCTTTCTGCATGCTGTGCCATTAATATAAATATCAAACACAGAAATTAAGTTCCACCCCCCCTTCTTATCTATGGGGAAATCCCTGATCTCTCATAGTCATAAGTAATTTAGGATCAGACACAGATGGGCTGCGATATGAATGCCTCAGGGAGCAACTGAAATAGCTCCCTGATAGACATCACAGGGGCTGAGCACAGTATCTCTCTGCCTTTATTCTGATTATCCTGACGGCTGCCAACAGCCTTCTCTGTTTGGAGTTTGCTGGAGTTCTTGTCTGCACTCTTGCTGCGGATGGTGAGAGTGAATGCTCTTCATAGATGAATAACCACTAATTTGCAACTGCTGAGCCCTGTGTTAATAAGCAGAACAGAATTCTTCTCAGTCAGCTACACCAGCTCCCATGGAGGTTACCACTGAGAGCCAAATATGGCACAGGAGCCATGAAATCCACTTTAGTTCCTGTTTGACACTCATTTCAGTAGGTCAGATTCACCACCAGCACTGCACCCCAGAGCATCTCAAATACAGCAGCTGAGGATCTGCAAGGGTTATCGGCTCTGGGGCTATTATTATATGCGATTGCCCTCTACAAGTAAAGCTATTTTGGCTTTGGAAAGGCAGATTTTCACATGAACTGAGCTAGATTTGCAGTCTGTGTGACAATCAGGCAACTGCAGTATCTGATGTAGTGGCATAAGTGTTTTAGTTAGATCTGCAAAGAATGTAGCTTTCCTGTGAACCCAAGTACCTTATGCAAAGGATAAATGCCATTGCCATTCTCTGCTCAACTGGAAATCCTGTCCCATCCCACAGAGGTGCTGCCTTGGCCCCTCTCTCTGGCAGATTAGAGGGAGGTATCTCTGAGGACACACATCTCACCCAGTGCTGGGAACACGGTGTGGCCAGGCATGGTGGGAGCAGCAGCTCTGTGTCCCTCCTCTCCATCCCAGGTGATCCCCCAGGCACAGCAGCAGGGATGGGCACCCCCCCACATCAATATAGCTGGGGATGGACTGGGCAGAGCACACCCTTGGTACTAAAATTCTCAGAATCAACTGGCTAGAATTTCTTTCCTCCCATGAAAACTCCTACACTGTCAGTCCTGCCACAGACTTGGGTTTATCAATCAATGCCACATCTTAATGTCTTACCCCAAAAACTTAATACACACTGTCCAACAGCCCAAGCAGTCTGTAATGCTTGGTACAATGGATCACACCATTTGGTGAAGTGATCCTCTTTACTCCAAATTTGGGAACATGAAATGACATGCAAAGAACTGGACTTTCAAACTCCATCTTCTTCCTCCCCTCTCAAATCCTGTGGATGCTCCTGCTAAGAGCCAAGTAGCACATCTGACTTCCAGGACCAGACAAACAAGATCTTCCAAGGAAGAATGGAAATGCAGTGCTTATATCAGTTTGATTATTCTTAAAGGAAATTTCCAGTGGGCAATACTCAAAGAGCCCCATTTCTAAATTAGCCCAAAACAAGAGAGAGAACTGTGGCCTGGTTCGATGCCTGCTGCAGAGAGCCCTGTGAGACCAGATATTCCAGCTAAGAAATACCAGCCTACTCAAGTTTGCAGTGCTGCAAACAGTGAGATGAATAAAAAAGTCCCCTTTTGGAGCATATTTCATTTTAAAGTTCAACCTTGCTAATGATTGCAAAGTTATTTACATTCTGCTGCCAAAGGGTGAGCTGCAGCAGGTAAACACCTAATGGTTGTTCATCATGTTAATTAAGGACTTTCTGCAACAGGAAAAAAAAGGAAGAAACAAGACAAAGTAGCTGGACAGGAGGCTGTATAAGTTGGGACTACAACTCAACATTCCTCACCAGACACTTCCACCAGATAATATTTTTTGCAGAATGAGTGTCATCTCAAAAACACAGCTGCTGTTGCCATGCCTTTGGGTACCAGCAGTGAAACCCTGATGCCAGTCCAAATGGCAGCACTCCTGCCATCAAGAACATCACAGGGCTGAGCTGGACGAGAGAAAACCTGGGGCTCCCCACACTGCTCCAACCCTCAGCTGGTGAATGAAACAGACTCCAGATCCTCCACAGATGAACATATGGCCTTAAATTAGACAGAATTTTGGTTAATCTGTTCTTTAAATATTTTAAATTATGATGACATATGAATCTTAACTGAAGGTCTTCTATCCATAACACACTCCTCTGATGACAGCAGACATGAAGGCAGCTTAAGCAGTAGCAGTTGGAAATTCAGTGGTGATGCGAATGCTGGCAAAAGGAAAGACTGAATAACCTCTCAAAGCCTGTCACAGTCTCACCAAAATTCATGGATTTGACACATTCATGTTGGATTTGCTTAAATATTTCAATAAAAGAGGTCCCACAAATCCTAGGACAAAGGCAGATGCTTGCAAATCCTGGATGCTTACCCATGGAAGAAGCAATTATGAAGTCTTTAAGCTTGAAATTAAATTCATCTCTATTCAGAGCACTTAAACGTGTGTTTAGCTGTAGGTTTGTGTTTATCACCTGTGTCAGCAGGATTTAAGTGCATCAAATTCAGCACTGAATAAAGTCAAGGTGCTGAACGGTGCTCCTGGAGCAAACCACCCACAAGAACAGGGTCAGCCCCTGAGCGAGAGCCCAACACAAGCCAAACCCTTCAGTATTTGTTTTAGCAGACAGCTGACTGCAGTTGCTAAATAAATTTCTGAGGGATGTATTCCAGCAAACACCCCAGGACACAGTGGAGTTACAAAGATAAGTAGAGCTAGGCTGGGTTTCCAAAGACAGGGTGCTGCAATCACTGAATATCAGCAATCCACCCCAGAGAGAGCCAGGTCATTCCCAACACAGCCCTGGGGTCCAAGAGCTGGACAGGAGATGTCAGACACACCTCGGCAGTGCTGCAAAGACACTCAGCCTGAGAACTGGTGAGACACAAACCTTTTAGCGTCCCCCAAGTCCTCTTGCAGGCAGCATTTCAGGAGTTACAGATCCTGCAAATGAATACTGGGAACTCTCAGAGGCTTTAGCTGAAGAGGGGAAGGTATTGACTTTAAGTAAAAGGCTGGGTTTATTCTCCCTAGTGAATTGATAATATTTACATTAAATAAGCGATACATAAAGCAAATATGAAAACTTTAAAAGTCATTCCCAAGTACTTTCAAATATGGACCTACTTTTCCCGATTACTGTTAATGCTGTTAATAAAAAGTTCCTTTGCTTCTTCTCTGACCTGAGACACATCTATGCTGACACTGTAGGAGTTTGAGGGGGTTTATTTTCTTCTTTTTACCTTCTTCTGAATGAGTAAATTTCCTCCAATATCCATGAAAGAGCAGACTGGCACAGTATAAACACTTTTCCCATCCTTGGGAGCCTCTAAAGGCTCTCTCTGCCCCTGAGCAATACCACTGCT
Source organism: Campylorhamphus procurvoides (assembly GCA_013396655.1). NCBI lineage: Eukaryota > Metazoa > Chordata > Aves > Passeriformes > Dendrocolaptidae > Campylorhamphus > Campylorhamphus procurvoides. The sequence continues at coordinate 466,481 of WBMV01001734.1, read as the reverse complement.
GCAGTGTGAGCAGTGATCCCAGGCTTTGCTGGAGGATGTTCCCTTAGCCAGCTGGGCTTTGTAAAGAATCAGAACAACATAGTGCAGTCACAACTTTGAAGTGTCAGTTTGCACAAGATCTCAGGTTGGGGGGTGTTATGATTAACCTGCCCGTTCATCCCACTTCTCCTGTAGCAAAGACTTATGAGGTAACTGTGTTCTCAGTCACCTAATCTGAATAATGATGGTTCTAGTGGATCCATAGGAGGTGCAAGGGTGTGGAATCTCAATTCTTTTCTGCAGAGTTTCGTAATTTGCTTCTCTAAGCCACAGAAGTGAAGTTGAAATTCACAGAAACCAGGTAAATACCAATGACCCCTTCTGTACCTAAAGGAGAGAATCCATAGCAACAGTTTTTCTACCAAGTTTATTATTTCAGGGTGTCAATCCAAGTGAAGTATGACATGACATGATATACTCCTCCCCAGTGACATAAAGCTGACTCCAAATACACCCCAGATGTGGGAAGACTGAACACTGCCTGATCCCATATAGAAGGTGTCACTCTCTCTAGTTTTTGTTGTCTGGAGAAAGCCCATCAGTCTGACATCAGTCATGTCCTGTGCTCTGCCTTTGACTCCTCCAGCCTCTTCTCTTGGTGCCAAGAAGACTGATGGGGAACATGAAGTTAAGGGAACTGACAGACTCACTAAATCATTCTTCAATGTTGTTAAAACAGTGTAACCTGTTTAGCTTTCGACATCTTTCCTGTCTCTGTCCAAGAGACCATTATGTCAGAGGCACCAGGCACCAGAAAGGACTGAAAGAATGATCCTGGCATTTCCTGCCTGCAACACATCACAGGGACACAAGCAGAGTCCTTGTCCTTGACCGACATACCAGTCTTAAGTTGCTTTTTCCAAATTTGCGCGTGACAAGATTAGTCAGAGATGATTTTGCTGTCAAAAGCGAGTGTTCTGCAGTTCTGCTCTGTGACAGCTGCGATATGTGGCTAACCTTCAGCAAGTGAGAACATTCTGGTGGTACACGAGTAACATACCAAATAATACTGTTTCTTCAAAGAAACATACGAGTCCACTTTGTCAAACTGGTGAAACAGCAGTCCTCTGAATATTATTTCTTCTTCCAAGTTTGGAGAGAAGTTAGACTTCAATGCTTCTTGTCCTAATTTTTGGAGCAGCTGGAGAGGTTAAATTTCCACAACAATTTCCAAAAGTGAACAAACAGATCTGGCGACTGCACAAGCCCATGGAATAGGAGCTCTGGTTTCAGCAGTCAGCAAGAATGACTCTTTTAAGGATGCAAATACAGACAAATCTCCCCCTCTGCCACACTGAGGTCCTGTCTCTGGGACTGCTGATAGCAGCTCTTAGTACCACGTGCATGGAAGACTTTGGGAGTCAGTCAACTGCCTGCTGGGATTGAGGTGGGGAAAAAAAAGCTTTGTTTAGCAGAGGCCACTGCTCACATGTCAGGTGGGAATTTTGCTGTGTACAACAATGAATAAATGAATGGATGATGCTGGGAAATGAAAGGTCGTATTTGGACACAGGTCCTGTTTGAAAGGTCACATTCAGGCCAGAAGAGACATGGACAGAGTTTAACTGCACCATCCTCACCACTGAATACTCCAAGGGATGTGGATATTCCAGATTCACCAGACATAAAAAAAAGCTTTCACAAGGACAAGCTCTGTCCCGATAAAGATCTTTCCATGACCTGGTATGATTTCCTTCTAGAAGCTTGAGAATAAAAGCCTATTTATGCTGTGCATGCTCAAGAAAGGCTTTTCATTATGCCTTTAAAGAGCACAGTAGGAATATTCAGCCCTGTATCATTATTCCTCCAGGCAGTAGAGCAAGAAAACAGACACACCCACAGGAGAACAACTTGGCTTTGCCTACAAGCAAAGAAAGATCTGTGGCTGACCATCAGGATACCTGAATGGCTTTCAAAACTGGTACACAAGGTGCAGGAGACAAGCTTTGATTTTCACAGACCTTGCATTTCATTTTTCATGCATCTCTGACATTTTTATAAGCTCTTTTCATGCACTAACTGAAGCACCCTTAGAAATTTCCCAGGTTTATGCATCCTCCTTGGAGAGTGATGCTGTGCTTCTGACTGCAACCACACAGCTGACAAGAGTCAAGACACAGTGGAAAAATATGCAGCATGGCAGGAATGATTATTCATTTACTCCAGTCCTGTATCTCAAGATGTACTTGTCTATAAATGTCCTAGGGGAAAAAAAAAAAAGGAACTAAAACTGTTGCAGTTTCATCCTGAAGAGAAAATCACTGTTTTTAAATGGGAAAAACAAACAATTCTACTTCTCTCCTTTCCTGCCACTGATTAGAACACAATGATGAGGAGAGACTAAGGATAAGGTTTCTAAGAGGGTATTTGTGCACTCCTTTGATCTAGGACCATGAAAGTGCTAAGCAATATAGTCATAGGCAAAAGAACTTTTTTCCTGAATGCCTTATAGCCTGTACATTTCTTACAGACACATGCACTGAAGCTGCACAGCTATTTGCCAGCACCAGCAGCAGAAAAATCCATTAAAAACCCCATTACTGTGACGTTTCACTTCATTTTGAAGATGTGAATAACCTGTGATGGAGAACAGGTTTGAGCTGAATGTATATTGCTATTCTTCTGCCTCAGCAGAATGTTAAATACAAGGGGAAATCTGCCCTTTTAGACCTGATTCACTGCTACACTATGGTTGGTTTACAATATTGGCAATGTAAAAAAAACCTTAAAGGACGTAAAAAATCTCTTTGCATGCTGCCTGTGCTCTGATTGTCTAATACAGCAACTCACACTGTATATACAGCTGTGCTTTACGTGACAGGCAACATCCTACGAGGTTACCTTTCTTCACCTTTTCTTGGAAATGCAAACGAATTAACAAAGGCAGAGCTAATTTGCTGCCAGAAGAGCTTAGTGAAGACTGACCCTCAACAACTCAGCTGTGCCTTTTTGTATTTAGTCCTCAGCACCTTTCTCCTTCTAAAATTAGTAATAAATAAAAGAATTGGAAAAGGAATAGTACAAAGAAAGATGCCATACACTACAGAGCTGGTCTCTGACATGAGACTTCCTGTGATCCTTTGAAGATTGTTTCTTTAGCAGTGGACTGAGAAAACTGCCATGTCTGTGCTGGATCTAATTGGCCATGTTTTGTAGTGTCCTAGTGCTGTCCTCATTTTCTCCTAATATTTTGTGACTGCCACGCAAACAGGGATCACAACTATTAAGGCCTTCCTATCTTCTGGAGAAATGAAAGTTGAACATGAGGACACCACCATTCTACCCTTAAGATGAGAAGGGAGAGGGAGCTCCTGAACACTGCACAGCATGTCTTCACCATTTACTGCCATAAAATATACCACAACACTACCTTAGGGCACATTTTAATCTTTCCTGTATAATTGAATTTTTTCCTTCTGTGTAAACAGTAATTTACTTTCTAGGATTTATGAGCTTATTAAAAACAAACATGAAAAGCAAGAAATTTATTCTGTGTTGTTTTGGCCCTCCTCCAAAGGAAACAGGTCTTCTTCCTAATAAGCAACACATCTGTCAGTTTGTAAAATATTTAACATGTGTAATGTTTGGGAATAATCAAAACTTGTACCTCCCAGGGTTTTTTGGTGAAAAACCCCCAAACAAACCAGAATAAGAGAGTTTTATCCCGTTGTAAAGATAACCCCATAGGTGTGTCGTGAGGCAGAAATGCACTGGGTGTGGGATGTACGTGGGGAACAGCCTGGGGTGGAGCCCTCGGGATGGGGCTGCTCTGGCTGTGGAGAGGAGCTGACCTGAACTGGAGCACCTCCCTTTGCTGATGCAGCCCCTGCCCGGGCCAGGTTACAAGAGAAAGCCCCATAAATATGTTTACAGGACTTAGTGCAGAGAACAGGGATATGTGTCTGGGGCAGAGCTGATTGTTAACACTTTGCTAAAACTTAAAGGCCAAGATCAGATTTCTCTCTAGGAGGTAAGATGCTAACTTTATGCTAACAACTGCAGCAGTGGCTGACACCCCTGCAAGTAACCAAAGTCAGCTCTGGATTCTCATCTTAGGCTACTAGAGATTTGACTTGTATCTTCATCAATGTTAAGGTATAAAAAGCTTCTTCATCAACTCCAATCCCATTTAATGTTAAGACATGAAAAGCTCCAGTGTAACAAGATGATCTACTTTTAAAACTCTGCTGTTTCTCTCTGCAGAACTGTCTTTCATGAAACCAAACTTGCTTCTATTTTCCTTTTTGTCCCCACAAAAATTCTCTGTCTGATACTCCTCAATCACGATTAAAAAAACATTTCTCAGCATCTCCCTGGCAAATGTTCCTGCTCATTTTTTCAGAACCTGGCAGGATGTTTGCACCTTGCTTGAGGTTTTGTATCGTACTCACTATCACAATAAGATGGCCTCATTATCACGATAAGAAAACCACAGCCATCCTGGATGATGCATAAGGTTTTTGTGAATAACCAGGTAGGATGATGGACTTCAGGAGGTGGTTTCTTAACCTCATTCACTCTGCCCCTGCCCACCAGTATTCTACCTGGAGACAGCACTGACTTCTTTGGCTGGCAACACAGAGCATATTTGCTATCATTTATAGGCAGGAACTATCATGAATATGTCACAAAACATGGAATTTGTCCATATGCTTGGAATTCAGTCAAATATGCCTGAAAAAAAAGATAAAAACCGTCAAGCAAGCAAGCGAGCAAAGATTAAAAATTTATTATTTTAAAATAAAACATCTTCAGGACTGTTCAGTGCTACATTTCAAATCCAGTGAACTCCTTCAGACCTGCACTTGCTGAATGTGAACACGAGCCAAGGGTGGCCTCGGATTGACACCTGGATGTCCCCAGGGAGCCTGAGCTGTGCCAGGACATCAGGACCAGCCCTGCTCACACACAGCAGTGCCAGGGGTGGCCTGGCTGCCCAGGGGTGCCTGTGGCTGCAGCATCTGTGCCTCTCAGGCCAGTGAAGAAACAAGTAATCTTTCTGGTCCTGCTTGGATTGAAGGAACTTTGACCCTATTACCTGCATTACCCTTTTCCAGACTGATGCTTCGCTACTTGTTTGTGTCCCTAAAGCACTGGTGGTGTTACCTAAGGCTGCCAGAGCCAGGTGAAAAACAGCCTGACGTGACACCAGAGCCTTGCTGACTCTTCACTGAAGAGCTCAGTGAGAGCAGCAAGGAGCCAAGTGCTGAATCCCAGAAGCTCGAGCTTTTGGCTCCAGCTCATTGCATCAAGGGACTGGCACTCAGGGGGCACAACAGACCAAAGGGGTGAAAGAAAATCTGCATCTTTCACTTCTTGACTGTTGTACCTTGGATGACACGAGCAACCTTTCAGGGAGCTGGAAGGGATCATATCTTGTTGGTTCAGTGCCTAAAACAAAGCATTGAATGTGGAAAGACAGTGAAAAGAAGAATGTGGCAGGTTCTTCTGCCACTCGTATCACTCTCCAGACACAGGAGAATGTAAGGGATATTGTAATTCAGTTCCTCAACCAAGCAACTAAATTCCTCCTTCAGATAACCCGGAACATCACTGGCCAACAGTCATATATCATCTATTAAATTCTGTCTGGGCTTGGAAAGAAAAAGAAAATCCAGAGCCAACTAAGGAAACTGTTTGTCAGCATTCTCCTTGGGTTCAATGCCCTTTATTGAATCAACTTCTCAATCTCTGGATCTGCAGGGCTTCTGGAAGGCTCTGTGCCCTCTAGCTGAAGTGTGGCTTTCCTCTCTGGAACTACAGGCAGGAGTTGGAATTTCTGGAAATTGCTTCTCAGTTCTAAACCACAAAAGGATCACGGACCAAGAATCAATCTGAGGTGTCACAGGTGTGAAGAAGGGTTTGCATGATGCTCTCCACCTCCTGGCACTTTCACCTAATAAACCTGCTGGTCACATGGAGACCTGGGACAGTGGGAAACGCTCCAGATCTCTCCTGTTCTCTTCAGCTGCTCTCGTTCCAAAGGCCCTGGTGAATTAATGTTGGATGGGTGCTAGGGAGTGTTTGGTGGCTGCAGGAAGTGAACTGGGTATTATATTATTTCCTGCAGCCAAAGAGGAATCCAATGAGTCAACCTTCATGAGCCAGGTAATGCTTTCTAGCTTTGAGTTCCTGTCCAAAAGGAGCTACTGGGGGAAGCTTTTGGAGACAGACCTAAAAATGTCTGAAGGCTGCTCTTTGCAGGGGGATGGACTGCAATGAAATGGGATTCAAGGAGCTGTGAAACAGAAATTGTTGGTGCTGTAGAAGCCGTAACCCACTGCAGTAAATCCCAGTACTGTCACCCTCCAAATTGTCATCAGACTCCCCCTGTCACCAAGGTGCACTGAGTCTCCTGGTTTGGGATTAACCCATGGCAGGGTTCACTGCTCCATGCAATGTCACACCTGAGAGCCAGAAACACCGAATAAACGCAGAGTGACCAGAGAAATCAATTGTTTTACCCAACACCTTCACATGCAGATGACTCTTACCTCTTTCTGGTGGTACTTTATTGCTACCTTTAGCTTTGCCAAATCATGACATTTTTGGGGGTCCAGCTCTTCGCTTTGATCATCTCTGTGATTGAGAATTATCTCCAGTTCTCGGGAACTCCGCGCTTGATCCAAAAGGTCCTTAGCAAAACGCTTGCATTGCTGGGAAAGCTCTTCATATTCAGCCTTGAACTCGTTTTCCACTTTGCTCAGCTCCTTCAGCTCCCAGCCCAGTCGGAAGGCCGTCAGAATGGGATCCTCACTTGATAAGGCAATCAAGGAAGGGCTGGCTAAGGCTTTGTAGATGTTCAGCCTTGACCTGGAATGCCTCAGGCTGTCCACCTCCGAACTGGAGACACATTCCACACAGTTACACCTGATCTGGTGTGGCCGGGGAATCGTTACCCGTCTTTGGACAAGCAGTTTGATGATCTCATAGTTGTTGGTGTGAGCCGCCAGCATGATCGGTGTGATATCTGGAGTGAATTCGGAGAACTGGGTGTCCATCATCAAGGTTGGAACCTGGAGGAAGGGAGAAACCATGCAGGCATGAAGTCATGTCTCATGTGGAACAGCAGGAATCAGATGCCCCTCCTTCATACTTTTGAAGTGATGTCATAACAAAATGGGGTCTTTCTAACACCGTCTACTCTTTAAATCCCATACATAGTCAGGCACACACACACACTGCTATCCCCCCAAAACCATCGTCCCCCAAATCATGCCAGTCTGCCTCCTGCTCAGGAACCTGTGACCATTCAGTTTCCAGGCTGAAAAGTCAGTCCCATCCCCATCCAAATACTTTATATGTAAATTTCATCTGACGTGGGTATTGGTTCATATACCAAAAAAAAAAAAAGAAAAGAAAAAAGGCAGGGGAAAAAGAAAGGAAGACAAAAGGCCCAGGCAACTGCACAAAAAGGAAGTCTAGAGAAGAGTGGACACTGAACAGATTTCCATAACTATCACTAATTGCATTATCTATCTGCATTAACAGCTCAAGAACCTGCTCATAGCACAAACTAAACCCTGGTCTGCAGTTGGGCAAAGCTCTTCTCTTTCCCTACTGTTTTTATTTGAAAATACTTTTCAGTGTAGGGATACATTACATAACTGCCCTCAGAATAGACTCATTGGGGTTTTTAAAATGGATTTGAAAAAAGTTAAATGTAAAATTAATGAGCCGTAGTCCACTACAAATAAGCCACTGCAGGGTGTGCATTATTCAGCTACTACTGCACTTCTCAAAAGATGAGCTTAATGCACACCCTGTTGTGTCTTATTACTGTATGCAGAGTGCAGAATGAGAGGGAAATGCTCCTACATCCCAAGCACACAGAGTGTTTCCCTTTGCAGCACAGGCAGCTCTCTTTGTTGGGTGTTAATCACTGCTCAAACAAACTGCACTCCCTGTGCCCACCACTCCTGCCCTGGCACTTGGCATCCTGCTGCTAGAGGAGGGATTGTGGTTTTGGTGAACTTTGCAAATGTCAAAGGCATTTCAGAGAAAACTATTGTCAAAGAGTCCTAATGACAGGAAATATTACTCAGCCTGTATAAATCCTCCAGAAAAGCAGTGGTAAAGTAGCACAAAGATTATGAAACAGCCATGGAATCTCAGTTCCCTGGGAGTTAAGTGCTCCTCTAGCACTAAAGAGCTAAAGTTCATCACTAAAGCTCTACATAATCCAGATGCAACACGGGACAGTCTATTCATGACACACAACACGCTCCCAAAGGTGGTCAGCACATGGAGATGCAGTAACTGGAGCAGAGCTGGATGGCTGCAGGCACTTTGGGGAGTAAATCTGCTACCTTGGGGGTGACACGTGAGGAGTTAAATCCCTGGCAGCCTCTGGACAGAGGTGCAGAGAGGCTTCACTGCTCAGGCTGGTCCCTACAGAGTCAGGAGGGAGAGGAGAAATTGGCTTCATGAGGGAGAAGGAAAAACAGGAGTGAGGATTTGCTGTGGGTCATAGAGGGCTTGGTGTCCCTTAGCAAGTTTGAATAAATATATTTTAAGATATCTAGTAACAAATGGCTGAAAGCAGCTCTCTTTTTAAGGTCTCTGACTCTCTTCCTTTGCTTGGCTCCTTTAGGTAGTTTGTTAAATGTCAAGAGAAAGGTGCAGGGAGGGGTTTTTTCTATTTCTTGGAAGCTTTATGTTTTGTTAAGTTCTGATGCTTGAATATAACTGCATATACCTGTCCTCCCCTCCTCTTTCAGCAAGTGACTGGCTGCTGTATTCAGAGCCTCTGCCTCAAAGGAAGAATGCTTTCCCCCTCTGTCACTCCTATTACTGTCAAGTTTAATCTTGTTTTTCTGTATGGGAGTTATTGTACTCAGGGCTGTGAAAAGGATTTCCAGCTTTACACAGATGAGGTATTCATGTTGCTGGGAATATGAAATGGGTACTTGAGGCGAAGGTAATAATGTTACAGGTGGGGATAGTGCTCATCCTCTCTGTTCCAAAGGTTTTCTACATCTGGATCCAGGGCACTCAAAATGATGGTCACAAGGTTTGGGATCGAACCAAGTGATTCTCATCCCTTACTCTGGCACAGAGCAGCCCTCACTCCAGAAAGGTGCAGCCCTTACCCCAGAAAGGTGCAGCCCTTACCCCAGAAAGGTGCAGCCCTTACCCCAGAAAGGTGCAGCCCTCACCCCAGAAAGGTGCAGCCCTCACCCCAGAAAGGTGCAGCCCTTACCCCAGAAAGGTGCAGCCCTCACCCCAGGATGGTGCAGCCCTTACCCCAGAAAGGTGCAGCCCTTACCCCAGAAAGGTGCAGCCCTCACCCCAGGATGGTGCAGCCCTCCATGAGGCTCCAGCAGCTGTGGTGGAGCCGTGTTCTCCTGGGAAGTTACAGAGCTCCTGATGAAGGGCTAAGGAGGGAAATGGTGCTGCAGGGACTCCCTGGGATGTGGGAGCAGATCGGTGTGAGCTCTCAGATCACAGGAGCCCAAGCTTATTTCGGGGCAGCAAAGCAAACCAGCAAATCCCAGAGCAGGAACAGTGTGACTGGGGGCTGCTGTGCTGTCCTCTCTGGATCTGGCTCACCCAAAGCCATGCACAGGCCAAAAGTTACAAGTCCTGCGGTAAATATTTTGGTTGTCTTCTTGCACAGTGTTTTGATAACCTGCATCTGAAAGTGGCTTGGTTTGAAGCTGTGGCCATGCAAAGCCAGCCTGTGCTAAAAGGTTGTGTTCTGTCACTGGAGTGGCAGCAGAGGTTATAACAACACATCCTCATCCCAGATGTTCCTCCTGTGCTTCTCTGCCCAGCTCAGCCTGGGTTAGATCAGCTCCTTCCATGTCTTGGGTTAACTTACAGTGATGGAAGCAGAAGAGGAATAATTTATTCTACCCCAAGGGCTCTGCTAAGCTCTTCCAAGGTTATTTTCATTAAGTGACCTGAATTACCAAATTCTTTTCCATTAACCTCATCACCTGACATAAGCTGTTAAGCTGAGTCCTTCAGGATCCCACTGTCACTACTTGCATAGGAGCAAGTGCCTCGTCTGTATTCATTTTGGTAATGTTCACTTGAGAAATTAACATTACCATTAACAACATGTGACTGAATCCTTGTTATCATCTTCCTCGACTTACTCCTCATAAAAGTGGGCTGTTTACAACTGTACCACTGCTTCTCTGAGCAGTGCTGCAGTGAGTGAAACATCCCCTTTATTTCAAAAAGGAGGGTGAAGAAACAACCTTAAATCATTAAAAGAGAAGAAAATGGGGGCCTAGCTCACATAAAGGCACTGCTCAGTATAGCTAAGCCCTCCTCTGAATGGAAAAACAAGTTTTCCAGGAAATAGTGCACTGCTGGAAGGGAGGTCTGGATAGGAAGAGCAGGAAAGAACCTTATGTGGGACCCTGGGAAAATGTTCCACACTTAAGCATTCATTTTAGGTGGTCCAGCAGTGCAGGTTTCAATAACTGAGTATCTTAATCAAAGATGCCCTGAGACATGTCTTGCATCAGAGTGATGACAGTCTCTATATTAGTATAGAGAGGTTGGCTTTTTATCTAGTGCAATTCATTGACTGAAATGATGTAATTTGATTAATGAAATATAATGAGCAACACAAACTGATATCTGAAATAGTAATGTACTTTAAGGGCTTTTGGGCTGGTTATGAGCAAGCTCTGCTGTTACTGAAGTGTTCCACTGACTCCAATAGGCTGTCCTGGATTATCCAGCTGAAGAAAAGGCTGTTTCTGCTCTCCAGATCTCCTCAGTGACTTGCATGCCTGCAAAGTCAAATAAAGTTTCTGCCCCTCATACTAATACTTCAAAACAGAAAATTAGTAACTTTTAGTGCCACTAAGCCAAATGCTGGCACAAGTTACCAGATGGTACACATTAACACTAATATAGGCATCTTTGAATAAAAAATAGCATAATACAGAACCAGAGAACCCTAATAATCGTTAATTAATAGAATGCTTTACTATTGAAAGAAAGCAAACTGTTACATTTGTGATACCTGTATAACCAAGTGTCTTCCTCTGCAACCAGTAAACAAAAGCAAAATGCAGATATATCTGCTCTAGATCCTTCCAGTTTTAATTTGCCTTCTTATCCACATGTTTAAAAAGGGAGGTAGACCCAGGGGATTGGTTTTCAGAGCTCAGCTGAGAACTAGGGCACTTGATAGTGGCAGAACCACATCAGAGCTTGTGTTCAGCCATGTGTTCAGGAAAGGCAGCACAGCCAGAAAGATTGTCAAGAGATGTCACCATTTGTGGCTGATGCTACATAATAACTTCTGTTGGGGATTTAAAAAGGCATAAGGAGAGAAGCCTTCAGAAGGAAAGGATTTTGCCAAGATGCATTTCAATGGCATGTGGCAATCACTGCAGACAGAGCACTCTCTCTGAGCTGCTCTCCTCTCAGACACCAGTGGAGCAGATGAGATGAGAAGAGATGAGATGGGATGGGATGAGGCACTTGATGATGAAATGAAACAAGAGTGCTGTCAGTCTGGCTTACTCTGCAAGTCACAGTGGAACACTGGCAAGGAGTTACCTTGGGTCTGAACCTCTTGTACTGGACTGAAATGCAGCTTGAGGTCTGCTTTGCCCCAGATTCCTGTCTTGCTTCAGGTAAGAACTCCTGAATCCAGCAGGAAGGTGGGCTGAGGAGTCCCTACCCCTGTCCTGAGGCACCAGAGCAGTGCTGTGCCACAGGCAGGAATGTGTAGGAATGTCTGAGAAGTTCATTGCAGTCACACCTTCCACCTCATGTCACATTCTCCATGTGCTGTGACCAACTATGCAGTGACCCTTGTTTAGGTCATACACTTGCATGGCCTGGGGCTTGCTCAATGATGACACTTCTCCAGTTATTTGGAAATCTGCAGGCTCTGCCTTCAAGGTAATCATTGTTTTATAGTGGTCACTATTTTTCTAATATTTTCCAGGTTTGATTCTGTGAGGGAGAGTTGTCCAGCTTATTAATTCATTTTACCTGATCTATCTATTACCTATTCTTAGTGGTAACAAGGACAAGATGTGCTAGTGTAGGTTAATCATCATGCCTTTTATGTCATCTTGTACATAAACCATCCCTTTTCTCTGCAATTTATTACCTTATGCAGGTGAGAGATGTTTCATTAAGTTTAGGTGAGGTAATATGTTGCTAACAGGGCTTGAAGAGGGAGGGGTTTTTCTGGTTGTGTTGTGTTCCTATTCAACCGTATCCTGAATTTAAAAAATAAATAAAAAAAGAGATCAGATTCAATCCTAGGACAGCGACACAGAGAGGAGTGAGTGACCTGCAACTGGTGCCAGCCCAGCAGTGCTGGATGCTGCACAGGAAACACCTTGGTACTCACAAACCAGGAGGCTCATTATTCCCCTTTTTGCCTATTAAATTGTGCTTTTGGCATTGTTTTACTGACCAAGAAGACACTGTGGCTTCTGAAACGACCCCAGAGTTTGCAACAGCAAAGAAATGACAAACTACAGGTGGCAGGGTCTTGCATATGAATAAAATCTGTGTGATTGTGACCTTTCTTTATTCCCCCTTAGACAGTGACTTGCTCTGTTATCCCTGGTGCTAAAACTTGAGCACATCTCGTTAATGAGATGCCCGTCACGCTGCAGAGCCGGGTGCTGCCTCATCCTCTGTGCCTGAGGAGTGTGAAGGGGGGCACACGAGCGCTCTCCCTGCTCTGAGCTAAGGACCAGCAGTGCACGTGGCCTGAGCCTCTTGCAGGCTCCAGTGCCTGTTCCAACATGTTCTCCCAAGGCAGTGACAGAGCCAAGGCCTTGGATTGCAGCATTCCCTTGCTGCAGCAATGCAGAGATGAGCAGGGGGAATATTGTCCTTACTGAACAACCTTCCTGATGTCCCCTCCACTGCTGCTACCAGCACACTGCCCTTCACCAGCCATAAAGGTGCCATTCTGCTTTGCCAACCAAGCACAGCTCTATCCAGCAGCCACTTAAGGGCTGGGGGGCTCCTGCCAAACTGCCCTGCAGCTCTTTATAGGCTTTGATAGATCCAGACTTTGTTTGGAAGGAGCTTGTGATTTGTTATGTTCAACTTCCCCGCAGAGAGAAGCTTCCCTTGGAAAATGTGCTGCAACTATTGCCCCAGGAAGACTGTCCCAAACATCTGTACCAGTAAATCTGGACAGGTCTGGGTTGGGGGAGTCAGTACAGACCAGACAGAAACACACTTGTGTTGTGCAATGCCAGGGAACAGGGGATGCTGTAACTGGGGCTGGTGAGCAGAGGGAGGGGAGTAACAGTGGGTACATTCATGGGGGCTGGGGAGGTAATACAATGTCTTTTGAAACTGAACCCCTTAATCAACAGATCTGTAGAGAGCCCAGAAGTTTACCTGTGTAGAAACACAAAAAGGATTTTGTGCCCCTACAACAGTTCATCCACCCAACTGAATCCCATGAACAGACTGTATCTGACTGAAAATGCACTGTACAGGGTGCCCAATGCAGCAAGTGCTGAGATCACTCCTCCACATTAGCAATGATAATTCTCTGGGAAGCATCTTCTGTAACAGCACATTCCCAACTTCTCCACCTGTCTGTATGTTAAATTACAAGCACAACCCTTTTGTACATGCTGTGAGGCAGTTCTTGGCCTGATCCCACCAGTGCTCCCAGGAACAAAGAACAGACTTTATGTCGACCCAGGAGAAGGTGCCAGTGACTTACTGCCCCTGTCAGAGATGCTTGGGAGCTGCCACTGCAGCCTGCAAGCCTTCACCTTGATGCTCCTCAGTAGGTCCAGGAGATACATCACCCCCGTTCTTTGTTTTGCCTCGTATCTTGTCCATCTAGATTTAAGATTGTTTAAGGGGCAAGGTGGTGTGAAAGGAGAAAAGAAACTCCCAGTTAAATGTAATCATTAAGTGGAGTGGTCTTTGACTTCTCTGTTATTTAGTTTAATTAGATTGAATTCATTTTGAAGCCAACTGCCAATATCAAAGGCACGATACCTAGAGCTGTGAATTATCACTGCATCAATAAAAATAATGAAAAGCTTGGATGCTAACGGAGCCATTAGGCTTTGGAGCAGTAACAGTTAGTACTCCGTTTTCAGACACAATCTTCCTTATTGTGCCTTTCAAATATTTCCATACTGAGAACTGATGGCCCTTTTGGTCTTAACTCCTTCTGTTCTTTAGAACCTGCTCTCCTTCAGTGTATCTAACCAGGTTCAGCCTTCCCTTTTCACTGTGGAGCCTTCCTATTAACACAGAAATGGCTGGCTTGAGTCATCCCAAAGGACACAGCATCTGTCCTGAGTCACACCCAGCAGCCTGTGTTACTCTCTGTTACAGTCCTGGGCAGTGGGAGCTCAATCAGAACAGACATTTCACTCATCAGCTCACCTGAAAGAGGAGTTTTGAGGTCAGATTTTAAGTTCACTAATAACTATGAAGCAGCAGCAGCAACCTTCCACCAGCAGGTATCTGATGATTAGCAACTGAGACTGAAACTTGCCTTTTATTCTCTGTAGTTTCCTCTTCACAACCATATTCCTCCAGAATTTATTTCAGTAAAGCTCCTTCTTTTGAGTACATATGGATCTGTTGAGATCTCATTGATTCAGAAGGCCTTTGGACCATCAAAACAAACTGAATCACAGCCATAAATACTAAGATCCCTTTTCTTCTTATTCTCATTATTGAGGAATTGCATTCGTAGTCCCATCTGTGAACCAGATTAATTTGGAGCCATCTGCCACGAGCAAATTGCTAAGTTTGGCAGAGACCAGAGAGATGCTTGTATCCTCCTTCTGTAAACAGTGGATGTCAGCTCTGATTGTTGTGAAGAAAACAGCTACCCCAGAAAGGTGCTTATGGCTACAGCAGGAATGTGCAGTCATTCAGATGACTGATTGTAGCTCCTAAAGAACAGAAGAGGGCTCAGCAGGAGCACAGCCCATGCCTGGTGTGCTGGGAGCACCTCCACTCTAAGGGAGGCAAAGGATGAGGGGAGACCTGTGCAAACAGAGCTGTGATGCACCCTCAGTGGAGAACTGGGACCACTCAACAGAATTCATAGAAGCAGCTGTAAAGAAAATACCTCTGAAGGCTTCACCTGGAGTCACAGGGAAAATTTCTGCTCGTTTCAGTGGCTTTAAAATGTCAGGAACTAGTACTAATGATAAACTGAATCTAATACGAAGGAAAATGGGAATCTTCAGACGTGATTTCCTGCTGTTGACTGGAAATTAGATGCCATTTAAGTGCAGCTTAGGTGCAGAATCCAGCCTGGCTGAAAACACAACCCATTGTATTGATGTTTCTATATCAAAAAACCCACATCTGAGAGGACTTTTAGAAAAAAACAAGTCAAAACTCAAAGACCAAATAGGTTGAAAGACAGAAATTTTACTGGAAAGGAGAATCTGTTCCACAGGCTTCATATATGCATTCCCTTGCTCCTGTGGTAGTACTGAATCACAAAAATAAAAATGGAAAGAAGTAATTTTAAGTGCCCTGTTAAACCCCATGGAGCTCAGCCAGACCTTTGTTTTCCACGTGTACCTACAGAATAGTATTAAGGTCTTGTTTTGCCATCGTATGGATTGGACCTGTCCCATGTACAGATTACTTTGCATTTTAACTCCCTCTCCTCAAAAAGATGAGCCACCTGACTCACTAAGCTGAGGAAAAAGTCAATACTGCCTCAGCACATGCTGATTTTTTTCTGTTTCTATCTACCACTCTTTCTGGGGGTTATTCAGTGATTTGTTGTCTTATTTAAAAATAACATGACAGTCATCCTTGAGTGTGGATTTCCATGCCAAGCAGACAGAGATTCCTCCTCTGCCTCTGTGCAGTCCATTGCCAGCCTCTTCACTAGCCACAAGACCAAGCAATAACTATTGCACCAGATAAGGCTCACCTTTATTTCCTAGAGGACACAAATTCACTGCCTACAGATCTCTGCAGGAAGAGCAACACTTGCATTCCTTCCAGATTCCATGTTAGTTTATTTTGTTGTTCCTCTTAATGTTGATAAATAGGCTGCTTGATTTCCAAGTCTCTCATCTGTTTGGAGAAAACCAAACTACCCTATGACTTCAGTGACCAATCAGCAACACAAAGTGACTGGTCAAAGCAAACTATGGTTTAAAAAAACTAGCTTGGAGCACTAATTGGAGCAAATTATGTAACATTTGGAAATAACACGTGAACTCGTAAAAATCACAGAACTAGAAAAGCTCTTTTGTTACTTAATCTATTTTGAGGAGATAATTGAATTTCCTTTATTTGCCTGAGAATTCATCTCTCGGTGTTGTGTCAGGTCCAGAGCATGCCCTGCCAGGGCCCCCAAAGCTCCCAGCTGTGCTGTGCTGGGTGGGCAGGGCTGTGGCAGCCTCAGCACCTCCAGTTCTGTCCACAGGCACCTTCATCCACTCTGGAGAGCACTTGCACATGGACATAAAGAAAAAAGTGAGATTGCACCCCAGAGCGTGGTGTGGCATCTTTGAGGAGAGGTTACCTCCAATGTGAAGAGAAGGATGGGTCATTTAGAGCCTGGGCTTCCCTCTTTGCTGGGAGTGAAGCACATCAGCACCCCTCTGTGAACTTTCCATGGGAGCAAAAGGAAGGTGCTTGCACCATGATCACTCACTGACCCCAAAACCTCCTACAGCCAACAGTGTCTTCCAAAGCAGCTGTAAATGTATTAGCCATTATTCTGGCTGCAATTGGTGAAGTCTTCTCCTCACCTTTAGCAGGAGACTCACAGCACAGTGCACAAAACTGTGGCTAAAACTGTGGCCACAAGTTGTCTGGACTGGGCAGAACGGATTTGAGAAGGTATTTTAAGTTCTCAAAACAGCCCACAGACTTTGCTAGGAGACAAACCTAAAAGGAAATACATCTCCTCTAGCACACTAATCTGTCACTCTGCAGCAGCCTTTGGAGCTGGGTGGTTCACATTCCCAGCTCTCCAGTGCTCCCCAGGTAACCAGAGTCACCTCCTGCTCTCCCAGGACACCCCTCCCAGACAGGGCTGTGAGAGAGCTGTGTGTTGTCAGGGTCACTGCTGGGATCTACCCCTGCCAATGGCACAGCATTTCAGGAAATGGCACTTCCAGAGCAGTCCAGCAAAGGTTTGCAGAATAATGGCCCATAAAAATGCCCTGAATAACAGGAGCCAAGCATCTCTGCCACCCAACCTCTTCATCCACTTCTCCCTGTCCCTTGTATGACCAATGAGACCCTGAGTCTCTTTAATAAGGAGCACAACAAAGGTCACTTCTTCTATTTGAAAGGTTTTTTACTTCTGCTCCCTGAAAAGGTCATCACACAGGGGAGCAGCAGAGCTGTTCCCCTCGGGCAGCTCTCAAGAGCCAGGTATGGAGCATCACATTTTAGAGGACACATCTTGTTTCAGAGAACCTGCTGCTTTGCAGGTCAACTCTGTAAAGGGCCTTGGTTTTCTACCTCATTTTGGGAGTACCTTTTGCTAACCAGATGCAGTCACTGTAACCCCAGAAGAGGCTGGAATAATGCAACCTGTAACATTTCTCCCTAAGGTTTTCTGTCAGGATTGGGGTTTGATGACAAGGCTGTGGGAATGAGCGAAGACACTCCCCCATGAAATGGATTGTGCTGAGTGATGCTGCTCAGCTGCTTTGGAGATGCAAAGACAACAATTAACTGAGCTGATGTCAACAGACACAAATAGGAACAGCTCTCCATGCCTGGCAGTCAGACAAGCCCGACTTTGGGAGGGAGGCAAATAATAACTGTTCAGAGGCAGACAGAAGGAGGGTGGAACTGAGAGGCACTCACAGAGCCCACACTCAGATACACCAACATTTCAGACAGAGTAATCAGAAGCTGCTGCTGCTGCACCTTTGCCCAGAGTGCAGCAAAGACAACCAGCTCCTGCCCCATGTGAGCCAAAGAGCTGCCTTCACACAGGTTAGTTCAGTGAAACTGAACCCTGGGTACATTTAATTAATAGATTATACTAAACCTGATATTTAAGAAGTGCTGTCACATCATCTTACAAATTTCTCAGCCAGACAGAAACCCTTCTATGAAGTGTGAATTTTTGTTACTACTCAACAAAAAAAGTTTTCTGTATGTTTTAGAATATCTAAGTAGCTGATGAGAACAAGGCTGTGCTAATCTGATTTCTCGGTGCTTTTTGTGAAAGCAATTAGGTATGGGATTCCCAAAGGACCTTCTGAGAAAGGGCCCTCTGAGAAAGATAATTAGTGAATGTATATCGATCCTGCTGTGGAATTAGCACCAGGAACTTGCATTCCCAAATGAACTTTGTGATTTGATAAGCTAGCCAACCTTTTCCCAACTTTGCTTAACTAAGCACTTCTTTCCATCTAATGCTGTATCACTATACATGAAATAAATGTTAATTACCATAATTGCACAAGCAGTCAGTGAAACTGCTGAAGTGGAAGTCCAGTCCTGCAGCCCTCTGCCACCAAACATTTCCTGCAGTCTACAGAAGAGTCTAAAACCCAAACCAGGCAGGGAGGGTAATCCTAGTTCGTACATAGAATCCTGCATCAAGTCAGTATGAGTGTAAAACACACTGATGAAATCTGGTCTTGTAATGAGCCCTGGAAATAAAGCTGAAATTGGCCCCACATCTCTTCTCCCCCATCCATGTTCTCCTCCTCCAAGCTGTAACCTCTGCAGCAGACACAGTCCCAGCTACAGAAGGAGAGCTGGTGCTGGCACAGACATAACAACAAATGAAACAGAGCTACTATGAAAGGGAATACTGAGCTAAAGGCACTGGAGCTGAATTTCAGCAGCAATAAATCAACCTTATTTCACAGACCTTTGTCCAGTTAAGGCAGCAAGGCTGTGAATTTGAGTGGACATGAATTTTGATATTAGAGAAACGTTACAGAAATCCACATGAATGCCATTGCTTGCTTTCCTTGACATTTCAGGAGAAACTTGACGTTAACCTGCAATAATTACTGACAGGTCTGCATTGCTACTGAAGAAAACCTTCCATTCTATTTTGCTTTCTGTAGTGTTTAGCTGGAGGATGCTCAAATTTCTAGAAGACCAAGTTAAAAATGGCTCATTCTCCATGTATGGCCCATATTTTGCTACTTATATCTTGTCAGAGTAACACCCAGGACTAACATTTCAATTTCTAGGTCTAATAGAACAGATTAGTTTTTAAACCACGATTAGAATGACATTGCTACACCATGCAGAATGCTGCCATTCTAAATATTAAGCTGAGCACTCTTGAATGCTGATCCTTATTGTTTGCTTTGGCTACACAAAGTTACTATTGAAAAACTATGTACTAAGGGACCCATCCATTGAAAACATTTTCTTCTATGATTGACTGGTATTAATCTTTTTCTTCCTTCACACACAGAGGGATGTGTTGCCTTCAAAAGGAGGCTTGATATATGGGGATTAGCCAAGTTTTGGAGGTCCCTTTCTAATGCAAAAGTTGTCAGTGGTCATTAATGTACATAACTTATTCTAGTTATTGGCAGTAATACAAATGAGAAGAAGAAAACCAGAACACACAGCTGGGGTAGTGTGATATGTGACACTTGAAGTGACAGGATTCAGACTTGGTGGGTTTTCCCAAAGTCCATAATTTAACTTAGGGATGGCTTTGCAGCTAAGGATCCTTCCTGCAAGTCACAGTTGCTCAGACACACAGCAGCTTAGCTCGTGCTGTAACATCATGTTCTGCCTCAGCATTTCTGCCCCAGAGCTCTCTGGAGAGGGAGGCCAAGATGCTACGTCTGCACTACAGCAAAGGACTGAAACGTGGCAGACTTGGCTTGCTTGCAGTTATTTATAAGCATGTGTGCTTTCAGGATTTACTTATGAAAAGCAATTCCACTTAATATCACTACAACAGCATGGCAATAGTTCATATTTACAGATCCTAATGTAATTTCAGAGAGCCACAAATTCCTTTAGAAAGTCCTCATGTCTACATCAACCCATAAATCAGTATGCCCACTGGATAGGGCTGGAAAGAGCACTGAGTGAAACAGAAAATGCTGAGTATTGAAGTCAGGCAGAACATGTTTGCTCAGGCTGGAAAATTACCATCCAAACAGGCCTGCCCATGTCTGCTCTGGGCATTGAAAGCAGTGGAACTGCATCAAGGACATCTCCCTGTGCAGTACCACTGTCCTAGCACAGGAGAATAGCTTCAAACTGCACAGGAACACTCGACTAACCTGTTTTTCACCACTGGGCTTCCTGTAATTCAGCAGCAGCTCCACAGCTCCCACCACCTCTTTCCGTATGGCGTAGAGCAGAGCATCTCCCACGTACACGCTGTGGCTCAGGAGCAGCTCCATGATCTCCAGGTTTTCATTCTCTATGGCTATTAAGAGAGCACTGCGCCCCAGAGGATCCATGCAGTTAATGTTGATGTTGTAGTAGATCTCTGCCTCCTGCAGGGCGTGTTTGACGCTGGCATAGTCGCCCTTCTCCACGGCACTGAGGTAGGCTTTCTCCTCTGCTGAGAGCTCTGCCTCTGCTCGCACGATCTGCAGGGGGATCCGGTCTCGGTACGGGGAGTAATTCACCTTCTTGTAGTACAGCTGGGCCATTGCTCATAGTGCCTGGGCAACCTGTGCGGGACAAGAACCACACCTGGGTGACAAAACAGACACACAGGGGATCAACTTCCAAAGGTCCATCAAGGTAAAAGCCGCCGAGCCCTTTTTAAGACGTTTTATTCTCAACATGGTGACCAGAAAACCCCTTAGCAACTCCACATTAAAGGGTTTCCTGAAAGCACAAAGGTGACACCAATGCTCAGGACAGGAACGCAGAATGACAGATACTCAGGGTATTTTTGGATCTCTTTTAAGCTCTATGCCATTGGTTTCTTCTATCTGGTCAGAAGCACAATGTTGGCTACATCTACAGATAACGTGGAAATGGGTGGATTTCTCATCTTTGCTTTATTTCCCACTTAATGTTGTTTTCCTTTCCTCCTTTTCCACTGCTGATGCAGGTCCTCAGCCTCTCTGAACTGCCAGTGATAGAAGCTGCTGATTTACACCCTCCTTTACAGTAACAGAGTCATTTTGAATATTTTTTCCTCTTCTTCTCTGCTTCCATGTCTTAAAATAGGTTTTTATTTTTCCCTAATGTTTACTCTTTGACTAGGTCACAGTTTTATTTTTAAAGCTTGAATGTTTTTAAACATATTTTCTCACTCTCCTCGTTTATAAATAGGACCCAAAGACAGGCTGATGTAGAAAGCCCCCACCTTTGCTCTCCAAAGGCAGTGGTGTTGTTTGTAGGTCTAGGAAAACGAGAAATAAATTGTGCCCTGGAACAAGTGCAGCAAAAGGAATGAATTATGGTTCCTTAAGAGCCTGGTAGGTGACTGGAGTCATAGGAAACATGGGCTGGACAGGTAAGGAAGAAAGGAACTAGGCTTGGCTGCCTCTGCTTGGCATCAATAAACAGCACCAAGTGAGGGCCAGGGGACACCAGCGGCTCTGACTAATTGGATGACTTATTTCATCTCCTCGTGCAAAGCTCAACGGCTTCCCCTAGCAAATTAGCCAGAGTTTTGTTCCTTTCAGTGCCCTATCCAGGGGAAAAGGAAGGTTTGATAAGGAGGTGATTAGGAGGGGGATGTGGTGGTTGTGGTGGGGAGCTGGGAGCAGGAGGCCGTGGGTTGTGGCTCCCATGCCCTCCTGCCCGAGGGAAGCTGAGTTCCACAGAGCCCACTGGCATTTGCCTTGAGCTCCAGAGCAATGGGGGAGTGGGTGGACCTGAGCCCCAGCCCAGCTGCCACTGCAGAACAGGGGGTGGCTGCAGCTCACAGCCAAGTGGCATCTGAGAACCTCCTGAGGAGCCAGAGAGCTGTAACAGCCACTCTGGCATCTCGGATCAGGATCCTGGTTTCCTACAAGTGTGAGAAGAGTTTGTTTGTTACATCCCCAGAGTTCCTCCCACACTGCTCGCACATGTCTCTCTGCACATACACAATCACAGAATCCAATGTTTCAACCTCAAGACACACAAAAAGGCATTTGAGGCAAAAGGACCTCCTATAATCCAAAGAGAAACCATAAATATATTGGATTACTTTCTACAGACACATTATGCCACTAAGGTTTTCAGAAGTAAGGAACAATCGCAGTGACTCAGAAGCTTCAACAAACTACGTGTAGAACCAACTACTCTGATTTTCAAAAGGACCAAGGATCACAGGTCACTTTCAAATTTTGGTTTTGAAAATGTTACCCCTGAAGAGTCCAGCTAATTGCCACTGAAATACTGACAGGACACAAAAGGATGCAGCACAGGTCTCCTAACAACTGAGGACCAAAGAGATCTTTGGGCCAATAGGGATAAACTCAAATGGGAAGGGAAATCTTGTCCTTGGGTGCCAATCTGGCTCAGGGGAGCAGGGAATGCCAACCAGTGGGACTGGCACAAAGGACAATGGTCACTGTGTAGAGGTCTCAAAAAACCGGAGGGATTCTGGTGGCAACTGCAGCTCCTAAATTGGAATTGGGTATTTTTCACTGCTTTTCAGTTTAATTGAACAGTTTGTAGATGGTGAGTAACACTTGCAATGAGTTATAACAAATGCCACCTTATGAAACATCATGCCAGAAGTGGATCCCTTTCCTTTCCAACAGTTTTGTAAAAAGAAAAGAAGCTTCTGATATCTTCACTTCTCAATGGGATCTCATCTCCCAGCACAACCCCAGTCCAAGAAAGCATTTTGTTAATACTTCAAGCACATAAGAAGCTGCAACAAAACCCAACAGGAAAGACTCAGTAAATGAATGATTTTCCTGAGTTCTTCTCATACCAGCACTGCACAGCCTCACAAACACGTGCTGCTGACTGGCTTTGGAAACGAGAGCAGGCAGGATCAAAACAGTCTGCCTGGATTACATGGAAGGTTTCAGCAAACCCTTTAGCTGTGGAGCTTCCCCTCAGCCAGAGATCCAGCAGAATTACAGATGGAGCTTCCAAACCTGATGTTGTTGTCTTGCAAAACTCTCAATAAGAGCATCGGTTAAACTGCAGATGGAATCAACAAGCACAAGGATCCCTGCTCTGGCTGTTGCTTCTCAACACCACCAGCAACAATGCTGGTAGACCCTAGACCACTTGTTTGTCCCAGACTGCTTCTGCCTCTACTTAACAGTTAAAAATGACAAAAATACTGATGAAATCCATGTCAGAGAAGGGGCAGGCAATACACAGGTGCTGCCTGGAGAGAAGCAGCAATGAAAGGTAGCTAAAATAGAAACACAGTCACATTCAAATTTTGGAATCTGTGCAGAGAGCCTGAAAATGCATCTTTTCAGAGGGAGCAGACGAGACCTGTAGTGGTATTGACTTTAGTTATCAGAGCCCATTGGTCCCAGCTGATGAGAGCATTGACAACCTGAAGAACTCATCAAACATGGATCCTGAACACAAGATCAAGAGCAAAGTGTTACCTTACACACTTGATGGGGCTGTATGAGCAGCCAAGTCCCCCCCCAGGTTACAGCAGCCAACAGACCCCCCTGTCCCCCCTGCCCAGCTGCCCCGAGCTGCTGACTGCTCCTTCCCCAGCCATTCACACTGACACCTTGGCAAAGTGCTGTGTGTGGCTTGAAATGTCACTCTGTCTTCTCTGGTGGATCTACAGAAGGGTTTATGTGCTGGAAAAGCCACCTGCACTTCCTACTTGCATCAGCCCAGTACCAAATCGATCCTTTGCAACACATCTTACCTCACTGCTCCCCTCCATCCCTCTTCCCGTGGCTATTTCTTCCTTTTAGTATTTCAGAGACAGCCTTTTCCTCATTTTGCAATTCTGATCTGGACTCCAGCTCTGGAATCATGATCCACAACTGTGAAAATGGCCCGACTCTTTCATGGTGTTCAGGCATTGTGTGCTCAGTACTACTGATCTTTTTAAAAAACATTCTAAACCTGAATTATGAGATAGTCCAGAAGGGCCACTTAGGTAAATAATATTACATGGAGCTAATGGACCAATTGAATTTGTGAGTGGATCCTCCTTTAAGTGCTCTAGATCTTATTTACTAACAATTGCTGGCTGAGCACAGCAGGAGGAAACAAAACTGACTTCGGAAGGTTCTGTGATTCCTTTTCTGCTGCAAAGAGACCCTCTTGTTCCACAAAACTGCCTTCTCTGTGGAGTTCAGTGGGAACCAGATTACAACCCTAAGTCTCACTGCTTCTCGTGATGCCTCTGCATGACACCACCAGAAGCAGAAATCTTTTCTGATGCTTTTGAATGCAAAAAGAGCTGTGACTGAATAAACACAGAACCTCCAAAGTATTTGAAAATTGTAAAATTGCAATGAGCTTCCTATGGCTGTGCAAATTCCCTTTAGCAAAGCCCTGATGATCTCATGAAGTTTATATTCAGCTTATAAGTTATATAAGATATATCATTCCCTGGAATAAGTGCTTTTCAAAGCTTGTAGGGCTGCAGTACAACACAAAAGTGAGAAACAGAGAGCTAATAAAATTGGAGATGAGTAATCTAGTTTCGCTGCCCAGGATGAGTAAAAGGGAGAGCACTAATAGCAAATGGGATAAAAATGCAAGGCTGCAGTCTTTCCTGATTCGCACTGGGGGATATGTCCTTAGGAGATGCAGAGAGAAAGTCTCTGTAGAACATTTTGCACTCCCCATCTCCTCAGGCATAGGTGAGAACCTGCACAGTCCCTGGGGTGTAACCTCCTAATCCAAGCGGTGTTTGTAAAAGTAAACAACCTCAAACTTCAGATTATAAAATTTACAGAAGCCAAAAGAAAATTCTTTGCCAGACACTTAAAATGTCACAATTTGACTCAATCCCAATTCTGCAATTCTTAACTTCCTGGGGAGGGTGATAATTATCAAAGATATATATGTTTGATTTGGAAAGGCCAGCTCTTTGGTGTAAGTCTCTTCTGCTGTGTAATCAATTGATGAGTCGTGACCAACCACATATGGGAGAGATAGAGATGTATATGTATATATATGTGTACATATATGTATATGTGTATATGTGTAAATATATATATTATATATATATATAGATATGCTCTTTGCTGGAAGCTTCAGCTTTGTTTCATCTTGCAGAGCAGTGAGGATTCACCTGGCTCACCTGGTCAAAGCTCCCTTGGCAATAGGATATTCTCCTCTCTGTCTCCTCCAGCAGCCAGAGCAGAATTCATGGCCAGAGAGTTTGAGATCCCCATAGCTGGACTGCACCAACAAGTCTCAAATGCTTAGGACTCCCACAAGCCTCCTCTTCCCATGGCAGAGCTTCCCAAATGTACAGGGATAGGCTCTGGTGTGATTGTGATCCACACCAGGGATGGATTCCAGATGGACCCTTGCCCAGTACTGGCCTACATGTTTCACACCCACTGGTGGGGTGTTAACGATGCCAACATCTCAGCCAAGCTCCTCAGCCATGCTGGGGTGGCAATGGGGACAGCAGCTCTGGAATAAAGAACAGATGCAGAACAGGCACCTTTCCGTGCAGCACAAGCAAAGGAGTTATCAGTGCACCCAAAAGAGAGAAGCAAAGGTAAAGCACCTGCCTGGGACAGGAGATGCACTAAATTCAGTGTTTCCACCAAGATCTGAATCATGAAATTGAGGTGTTAAGGGTAAAAAACCCTTTGACCTCTCAATATTCTTGCCTGATAATAATAACACACTGCTCCTTGCTGTTGTGTCTCACACACAGCCTGAACAGCCATGCAGAACATGGGCCAACAGTCAACCTTTGGCATCAGGACATGCAGCACCCTTGTCTATCTCCAGCTCTGCCAGAGGGTTCTTTACAGGGTGTAGCTATCCCAGATTTGATCTCGTCTGCCCTGAAAGCCAGACACAGCTTCCAGCATGTCTTAATGGGAAGGGTAACAGCAAAAGCCTCTGCTGTGGAGCCAATTGCAATGCTCCTATTGATGAGAGAAAGGGAGGGGGGAAGTATTGACCCATCTCTGGAATATTTCACTATTACCTCAAAATAAAAAAAATCAGTCTGGGCTACTAAGACTATTAAAGTTATTAAAATGGTGATGGAATGGCTGCAGCACATGCTTTTAGCAACTATCACAGTGAGGTATTTACGGTTTGTAATTGTCCCACTTCTTTCCACACAGCCATGATGCAGCTGAGAATGAATAAAAATGTACCATTGTGAGGAGCTTAAAAAACCCCAAACAACCCTGGAACATACTCATAGTATGTATCTTTGCAAATGCAGGCAGAACAGAAAGCTCATTTTGTCTGTCTGACATCATTGCTCTGTCCCCTACTCTTTTGAGATGGGCTATCTATTCATTTTTCACCACCTAATAACCAAAAAGAGATGTCAACTGAGCTGAGCAATACTGTCAGGCATGCCAGCCTGCTGCCTTATCTGCTAATGCAGCACTAATGTGCCATGGCATCATTACCTGCTCTGGGCTCTGTGTCCCCTGCTCCTGTGCCTGCTGCTTGTGATCTCTGCCTGCTGCAGCTACTCAAGGAGAGATTTTGGTTGTTCCTGTTCCTGCTCTGGCTCAACCAGCGTTGCAATCGTTCCTTCAATCAACAAGATAACCTTGGACCATCATCTCCAGGAGAGCTGTAGGGACTGTCAGACCTGCCCCAGCCCAGCTGGAAGTGCAACCAGCCACAGAAGGAGAAGGCAAGGTGATGGCACAGTAGCCAGGGAGAGAAAAGGCAGTGGCAGCAAGCTCTGAACAACTAACAGGGATGGTTTAGGCTTTTTTCTCATCCATTAATGGGTGGATTTGTTAATGTTTCATTGACAGCCATGTAAAAATACAGTCAGGACCCAGCACATGCAGCCCCATCATCACCTGCAGCCCCCGTGCTGAGTCTCCAGGGCTGCTGTGCAGCAGCTGCTCTTCCTCTAGCTCCATTTTGGTTGTGTCCCTAATTCTGTCATTCTAACCAGACTGGAGGTTTTTGGAAGGAAAAGGAAAACTCATATGCTCAATTCCCAAATAAATGTTCCCCAATTGCAAAATAAGAAGGCTATTTTAGACTATACTGTGTCCACCTGCATCACCCTTTCAAGATGAAAAAGTGCAAGACCCACAAATTCTGTTTCCCTGAGTTAAATCCCAAACCATGGTAAATAGAGAGGAATTAAGAGCCAAATCCATTACATCTGCAGAATACTGGGGACAGGAGGCCAAGGAATCAGTGTCCCACAGGCAGCGAGCACACCACTTGCATTTTGCAATCGTTTGCAGAAATGGGACCAAAAAGAGAGCACGAGCTGAGCAAGGAGAGGCAGCCCTGCTCCTGCGGGGTGGTGGGGTCTGGCAGGGACACTTGTGTGCACACTGTGGAGAGGGAGCAAGCTTGCAGACAGCTCTCCTCTCTGAAACTTTCACAGGAGAAAGGAAGTGTCTTTAGGGGCTTCCAGGCGGAGGAAGAAAAATCTGAAAAATCCAAATATTTGAAGTACTTGGAGCAGATGACTGATTTGAATACAGCACAGTTCCATGAGTGGGGAGCTTACCCATGGGGGGATTACCTCTCCTGCACCAACTCCAGCCAATGCAGGGCACAGTCCCCTCTCTATGCAGCTTCCTCACAGCCCTGGACCCCGTGTAGTTCCAGCACACTTCCCCAGCAAATCCTGCCATCTGAGCCACCTCCGTGGTTGTAGAGCTGAGCAGGAGACACATTTCTACAAGCAGAACGTCTCTCTGGATGTAATTTCAAGTGATGGAGACTGAGCATTGCAGGCTGCAGCAGCAGGGCAGTGCAGTCTGTCTCAGTCACAGTCTTGCACCAGCCAGCCCTGGTCCCAACATCCTTCACTGCTACTTCTGCTGAGACAGTCCCTTGCCAAAACAACTGCCTTGGCTGTGCAGTGAGGTGGGGTGTTTTATGGAGAGGTGGAAATGCCACACAGAGGAGAGAAACCTTCGTAGAAAGAATGTGTGAGGGAGCTTCTCCTGACGATGATAATAAACAGAATAGTCTGCAGATAAAATAAAGAAGCAAAGCCAAATCCTAGTTCATTAAAATAGCTCAGGAAAGAGCCTAGAACTGCAGCCTGGACAGTTTTTGATGACACACAGAAAGGCTGCAGGCATTAAGAACACATTCATGTTGTTCTCAAGAGAATTAAGCAAGCAAATCCAAAAGATACCCTAAAATGCTGCACAGACACAAAGCACCTTGGAAGGGGAGTAACCCTGTTATACTGCTTGTAAGGGAAAAAGTGCTTAGAATCAGGTATTTCCTTCTCTTAAGGCCCTAAAAAGGTTCCTGAATAGTATCTCCAGGATACAGTTTTCCTGTTCAACCTCCAGATCATTCCTATAAAGCCAGAGATCTGGGTCAGAGATCTGTAGGATTAACCATGTTATTTCTTAATCTCTGCATATTTACTTTGTGCCCTTTGGCTACCAACATTAACACCCAGCTCTCACATGGCTCTTCAGTCACAGATGCAAAAGTACTTCTAAAAGGACAAACAGCATTCATCTTCTCATTGTGTGGACTGAAAATATGCAGCAAACAGAAGTTACTGGTTTCATCTTTTTGTGACAGCAAGTGATAATCAGCCAGAACTCCCCAGAAATACTGATACACATATATATTATATACACACAGCTTAACAGGTGTAACAGATGTTGGGTGCCTATTGAGACAAGCCTAGTGCCAGCCTGACCTGGAGCCAGAGCCCTCCAGGGGAGCTGTGTCACTGAGCCCCTTTGGAGGGTGGGACATGCTCTCCCCCTGTCCTCCTGCTGTCACTGACCCCCTTTGGAGGGTGGGAAATGCTCGCCCCCTGCCCTCCTGCTGTCACTGAGCCCCTTTGGAGGGTGGGAAATGCTCTCCCCCTGCCCTCCTGCTGCCTCCTGTCCCAAGAGAGCCAGGCAGGAGCTTTGCCCACCCCTGCCCTCACCATACACACAGCAGCAGTGGTTAACAGCAAGGCTGTGGTCTCTCTTCCCTGGGCTCGTGGCTGAATTTGCAGACATCCTCCTGGCCCATGATGTGACAGTGGAAACCTTCTGGCACCCTCTCCCCATCCCACAGCAGTGCCCCCCCTCTCTTGGGACTCGCCCTGAGGGCAGCAGTTCTGTCCCCCTAAAGGTCGTACAAGAAGTGATGATAAAACAATAGAAATATCCCACCTCCCTCACCAGGGAAAAACCTTATTTTTAAATATCCCCCAGAGCTTCTCTGTCACATACTGAAAAACCTGCAGGACACTAACTTGGAAATCAGTTCTTGGTCTTTCTAAGGGAAACTTCTCATAGGGTGGGCACAGGATGTTTTCTTTGCCTCCCTGAGCTCTTGTCTGGGTTACACATTAATGTCACTGTGGTTTTCCTTCTGTATTTTCTTTCATCAAGATACTATTCTGACATTTTCTCCCATTTTCTTCAGGATTTAATTTTTCAGTTTGCTTCCCTGTTCAGTTCAGGGTTCCTTCAAGACACCTCAGCTTTCAAGAGACATCCAAGGCGAGGCTCATCAATTTTTTCTTCGGACAAATTTGATTTGGTGTGCTCTGGGGTTTGGGCTCAGCTACAGTAAAACTGCAGGGGGTTCATGCTTAAACGGAGCTCTGTTCCTCCTGCTGCTGGAGTGGGCCCATGCAAAGGAAATGCACCAATCCATAAATAAGGCTTGGCACGATTTCACTGCTCTACTTAATGCCGACATTTTCAATCTCTGTGTTCCTAAACCTCTTCCTTCCAAATTCCCGCACCTGCTAACTTGTTAATTCTGTTTTCACTGAGTTTAGACATATGTACTTTAATTATGCTACTGAATAATAAACTACTTAAAATATTAATGTTTTTCAAAGCTTAAAAAGAAAACAGTTAACAAATATCTTGTCCCTGGGTCTGTCTTCACTGTTGGACCCACAGACCAGTCCATGGCATTGTTTTTTCTGGAGCAGATTCTCTTGAGAGGACATCACGTCTTCCTTTTCTCCCTCCTCCTTCTCCTCCTCCTCCCTCTCAGGTTTCTTCTGATACAGCCTCACTTTCTCCTTTTCTGTCTCATCTCTGTTGAGAAGTAGATCTCTCAGGTTAATGACAATCCCCCCCAAGGTGGTAGTTACCAAAGCTGCCTCTACTGGTTTTCTTTCCCTCTCTTGATATCCATCTCCTCTCCCCTCCAAGCTCTGCAAAGGCTCCTTGCTGCTGCTCCCTTCCAGTCAGCCCTCACCACTGGGGACTGGGACCTGCTGGAAGTGCCTGGGGTGCCACAGACCTCTGTCCCCTCCTGTCCCTGGTGCATCTCTCAAGGTTCTGTCAGGCAGGAGAGTTGTGATTGTGGCCAAGGACTGAGTGCTGGGACAGTGTGTGCTCCCCACAGGGCAGTAGCCATGGCAGTAGGATGGTGCTTTCCCTACACCTGCAGATTTAGGGACTGCTCCTCTGCTCTCCCCGAACATCGCTTGGTTTGTGTTCTCCTGGCTCCTCCATGAAATGTAGGTCAGATTGTGGTAGACACATCAAAATTGTGATTTCCTGCACAAGAAAGGAAGGGAGACCACTCAACCAGGGAAGAAGAAAGGTGGCTAATTGCTTCATTTACCCAACAATATCTACCTGCAGTGTGTTCTTGGCTGCTTGGTGTTTCTTCTGATCCATGCATTCCTGATGAAAGCTGTGGGGTTTATACACCCATTTCCCTGGATGTCTGCAGAGCTGCTAAGCTGCAGATACACTTGTAGGATTTCATTCTCACCATCTCCCTGACAAGGCAGCATTGTTTCTTACAGGACAGATGGCTCACAAGATACTCATCTCTGCCAAGGGAGCAGCAATGCACTGTCTGTAAAGTGAGTCTGAAAGCAACTCCTTTGGCATTGGGAATGAGGATAAACCACCCCAAGGAGAAGGCCACGTAAGCAGCATCCCTCTCAGCAGGGTACCAAGGGGGGCTGTGTCACCCCAGGACAGCAGCTTTCCCCAGGGTTCTGTGCTCTCTGGAACTGCTCACAGTCTGCACAGCTCGACTAGATTACAGTCATGCCATGCCTGTCACATCCTTGGGAGTCTAGCCACATTTGCTGGGGTTTATTTTCAGCCCCAAGCTTTGGGAATTCAATAATTACATGGGAATGTGTTCTGGGGGAAAAAAAGAGTTTCTAGCCTCTAGGGTGTGAAGTCAAGAGTGTGAGTCACTGAGTGAACCTCATTGATGCAGAAACCAGACAGAAAGTGTCCCATGTTCTCTAGGTTTAAAAATCTCTTAACTTTAAGCCAAAGTTTGCAGATCTGAGGTATGAGGCAGAGAGAGGAGAAATGGGCCTTGGAGCACATGGACTTAGAATCACAGAACACCCTGAACTGGAAAGGACCCACAAGGATCATCAAAGTCCAATTCCTGGCCCTGCACAGAATACCCCAAAAATCCCACCCTCTGTCTGAGAGCATTGTCTAAATGTCTCCTGAACTCTGTCAAGCTCATGGCCATGACCACTGCCCTGGGGACCCTGTTCCAGTACTGCTTGGGGATACCAGATCTTCTCTGCAGGCCACTGCACCTCCTTCCCTGTAAACCCTTTCCTGGCTGAAAACCCCCAGCACGATCTGTGCAGCAAGGGCTGTCTTTGTGCTCTGCCCTGGTCCCAGGCAGGTCAGGGTGGCAGTGGCATTTTGGACACTGACTCAAGCCCACACACCTCAAGGATTGCCTGCTCTGCTATTTATAAAGTGAAAAGGTTGTCACCACTCAATCAGCTTAGCACAGAACTAGCGCTGGCACTCTCCATGAAGACAGCTTGGTTAGTCCATTAAATCCTGCCAGCTCGATATCATACCCCCTTCTCACATGTAGTGACAGAGGATCCCTTTGACTCCATCCCATAAAGCAGCCACCCATTTAACACACCTTTTGGCAGAGGAGAAATGCATTTCTGTACATCCTACTTACAGCCAGGGCTTGCTGAAGCTTTTCTCCTGCAAGACACCTGTATTACTGCCACACAGAGCTTAAAAGCAGCTGAGAAAATATGTTATAAACTAGATAATTTTATTTAAGTACAGTTATAACTGTGGCTACAGATAGAAATGCAAACAGCACAGATATTACCAGCCAGGCACTGTTTTCAAAGGGCCCTCCTCCTGCAAATCCCTGCCTACTAACACATCTGGTTAGGGAGCCCTGCAAAATAGACAGTATCATCACTCTCATTTTCCAGGTAAAGCAAAGCAGGAGGCACTACCAGCTTTGGGCAGAATATCTAGGACCAGAAATGAGTCTCATTCCACTCCACACTTTAACCACTGACTGAACTGCGAGTGGAAGACTGCAGAGGAGAGGAAGATTTGCCTCCTGATGTTTTCACTCCAAGGACTGGAGCAGCAGATGTACAGTGATGATGCACTGCTGTCTCCTCTGACAGGCACTGTTCATACAAATCCTCATTTTCTTTTGGTTTCCTCCTGCTCTTTCATCAGAAAGCTTCCATCCTGTGATTGTGAAAAATCTGAAAATTCAGGTATCTGCTACTTAGAATCAGCAGACAGCCTGGAGAGGAACAAAAGGCTCAGAGAGGTTTGAACAGTCCCATCCATCTCAGTGAGGGATTAATGCTGAGGCACAACCACTGCTGGGAACAATTCTGACCCTTACACACAAGAGAAGATGGAAAGTTACCAATTTGCTTTATCTACCCCTTATACCTCCATGCTGGGGTGATGTTTGCAGGCAGCCTCACCTATTCTGCCCCACCTAAAAGGAGCTGCTGAATAAAACTGGTACAAGAAGTGAGCTGTGTTTAAGGTGGAACACAGGAGACACACAGAGTTCAAGTCCCGATGCAAACAGCTGGAGGGACACTGCAGGTGTCAGATGGCACCTGGATGCTGCTTTGCCTGGCATGTGTTACTTTACAGAGCAGACACTGGAGAGGCACTTGCAGCTTTGGCTTGCTCAGGCTGCCCTCAGTCCTGGGCTCCTGAAGTGCCTCCTGCTGTGAACACGGTGTTCAGAATGCAGCCCTCCCTTCTCAGAGCTGCTCCCAGAGAGGCAGAACTTTGGGCATTGTCTCCAGGAAGAGGTGCCAAGCTGAGATGCTCCGTGCACAGCTCCCTGAGGCTCAGCCTTTGGCACAGCCATGAAGCTGCCAGGAGTGCTGGCCATGACCAGAGGAGCAGCACAACCACAGCAGCTGAGTTTTTCACAGATCATTAGGGCTGTGGCAAAACAAGCACAATTAATGTGTCAGAAATGAGATTAGTCCCCAGCTCTGCCCTGACTGTGGCTTCTCGTGTCAGATATGGGAAGGGTCTGGTGGTTCCCACCAGAACAGGGTCTGTTATAAGTACACTCCATCACATGTGGCAAAATAAAGTGGGGGGAAAATCCTTGAGGTGCCTGAGAACTTCTCTTGAGTTGAAAAGTACTCAGGACTCTAACTAGGAGTTTTAGCAGTAGCATTTGATCCATCTGACAGCCAAATCCCAGGAAACTGGGGATTTTTTCACTGCCTTTCTGCACTTTTTCAGATCTACACTCCTGTTTGCTTCCCTCATTTGGTTTTAGGGACATCACAAGTAAGGACACCAACAGGCCCTGGTCGTGGTTGCTCTTAACAGGAACATATTCTGTTTCTAGAATTCATTTTTCTACTTCTTCCCAGCTTCAATAAAGTCCACTGCACAGCTCTCCTTTTCAAGATACTGTCAGCACTCTTCCTTCCAGATACATAAAAGCAGACAAACTGCCTGACTAAAAAACAGATACCAAAGGCTAAACCTACTCTGTATAACAAACAACTGGCAGAGATATTAAATGAAGACCTGGGGAATTTTTTCACTTACCTTTTCAATGGCCATTGACATAATAACCATGTACAGTTCCATAATTTCAAGCTCTGCAGTCAGTTTTACACGTTTTCTTGTTCATCTAATTAGCTGTTAGCATTCTTGAACATTGCCCATTACATTTTATTACCTGCACTCAAGTTTTCACTGTGGAACAAAAGTGACTGCAAAGGCAGGATCCATGGAGGACGTGGTGCATGCATTATTGCCAAGGAAAATTGGGATTTCCCTCAAATCCTGAGACTTTTTGAGACAGACTGTATGACTGATTAAAACAATTAGTCTGATTTTGCTTCTGTCACAAGTCTAACATCAATTCTTTGATGCTTTTGGATTACCCTGCTATCTTAATTACATACAGGACTTAATTTAGATTCATCCAAAGTATTCAGGTTCACAATTTTCTCCAGACCTCATTTCTCAGGTCCCTTTCTGTAAATATACTGCAGGAAGGGGTTTGTATTCAGTAGCTAATTACACCTAGTGTATGCATGAAAAAACGAAATTAAACGAAACAAAACGAAACAAAACCATTTTTTACTCCAGTAAACGAAGGCCAAATTCTTTTCAACTTGCTGAAGTTACGTTCCCTCCACCCTGTGTTCTCAAGTGCCGTGCTGGACCAGAAATAGCTTTGTTTTGCTGTGTTACAGCACTTGTAGCCTCACTCTCTCTCCTCAACATCTCCAGCCTCTCTTTCTCTGCCATTCCCATCCCCTGCCCATCAATTCCCTTTGCCAGCACAGCTCTGAGGTGGGAAGGAAGATTTAGCACCAACCTTCCTGTCCCCTTTCCAACTTCCAGGAGCCCTCATACTCTGCTTTTTAGCTGCATTTTGCTGCCACTAAAGACCTCTTCTCAATTCTACCTAAAATCCATTAGGCCAATTCCTTGCTATTTGCTTTCTTCCCATCCTTTTGGTCCAGCTTTGCCTCCTTCCTCGCAGGGCTGTTTTCAGAGCTGCAGTTTAGGTCCACCTTCACTGATTTCTAATCAAAACACAATAGAACAGACCTCACACCAGCAGGCACCTCTGACAACCACAGATGCTGCTCTCTGGTGCCAGAGCAGCAGCCTGCACAAGGCTGAGCCAAACAGCCACGTATTCTCCAGCATTCCCACAGCCATATACAAGCATGGAACAGTCCAGGGCACCAGCTGTGCCCACCAAGGGGTTCCTGGGTGTGGGCAGTGACAAACTCAGCTATTTACCTGTTTGGCTCTACCTGTGTGAGCACAAGTGTTTCCTCACAGCAAGTAAGGGATGCTGCTGCCACTCCTCATCCCACAGATCCCAGGGCAAGGAACTCCTCCACTCCTTTGTCAGCCTTTCACCTTGCCTGAGGGTGTTTTCTTCAGTCGAAGAGATCAGCTTTTAAATGTCTCTGTGCAATCCCATGCACTCAGGAATTTCTCCTGTCTCTTAAAAGACACACTCGGAGTCTTCTGCAATTAATTCATTCCATGTCAGCTTAGTCAGTGTCCCCTCTCTATGTGTTTGTTAGACATTAGTTACTTGAACACACAAATTTGGGTTTTTTTCCCCACTGGTTGCCTCTGTATGTCCACTAGAGGATGAATGGTGAAGCACAGGAGGGCCATAAGCCATGTGGGCTCTACCCATATTCTCATGGTGCCTAAAGCTCTCCCCTTTGGCCTGCTTTAGCTCCAAGCTCTACCTTAATTATTTCAATTTCAGCTGCATTCTACTGCCCCTGGCACCATGCTGTGCAGCACACCCTGCATCACCCATGTCCCTGCTGTATTTGCCCCGACACCACCTGCCTGTCTCCTCTCCACATGCTGCTGGCAGTGGGACGATGGCACTGCAGTCCTTGTGCCTTTGCCCAAGGCCAGCCCTGGAGGCTCCAAGGGCCATTTATTCACAGCATGCACTCTGGAGGGACTCCAAGTTGCAGATGCTTTTCTGTCTCAAGTCTCTATTTTTCCTCCTGGTACTCTGGGTTTTATTTCATCCCCGAGGTGACACAGAACAGTCCACCCTCGCTCAGTCGTGGATGACTTATTTTCCTTAGCAAAATCAAAATGTTTTGCTAAGGGTATATTCTGGGCCTTGAAAGAGATTTTGGTGTTTGTTTTTGTTTTGTTTTTCATCAGGATTATTACCCAGTTTCCCTTTATTTGTGCTTTGAGTTTCTTGTTGTGTTTTCAATGACAGCAGCACTCCAAATCAATCTGAATGTGCTGGGTCAGATAAAGCAGTGTCCCACTCATCACTGAGATGCCCTTTGAAGCCAAAAAAACGTGCTCAGCAAATCACACTCCCAATCCCAAACCTCGGTTGATTTATGCCAAGAATCCACACATCCCTTTCCAGGGGAACTACAGGAGTTAAGGGTCTGGGTGAAAGAAACTGGACTTCTCCAAGAATTCCCTTCTATTATTTCAAGAGGGCTCCCAAAGCCTTCTGTAAACCCTTAGAAGGACAGTCCAGACTCTTAACAGTGACTGACTGGTTCCACATTTCAGGTAGAACAAAATCAAATGCTATCCATGTTTCCCAAATTTCTTTCTGGACTTCAATGCTCTATGAAAAATGAGGGGCAGCAAAATCTCCAGGGCTGCTGCACTCCTGCCATGGGTCCCCCAGTCTGAGCTGCCCCAAGACACAGGCAAACACTGCACCAGGTAATGCCACAGGCAGTGAGGGCAACGCTGGCATGGAGTGCTCAGCACGTCTCAAGTATGTCCTTAAAGCCTGGAAAAGGTAAAACTGCTCAAACAAACACACCTCCCGAGTCCCTGGGGCAATAAACCCAAGATTTCCCAGTGTGGTCAGTGCAGGGCTGGATAAGCACAAGGCTCCTGAAGCCCTAGGCACGCAGCCAGCCCAGCCCCAGAGCTGCTCCTGCCAGGGATGCTGTGTTGGCTGAGCAGCAGGGACAGCTCTGTGCAGTGCACCAAAGGGGTAGCACTTGCATAAGCTGATAAATGAGAGCTCAAGGTGACTCTGTGCATTGCATTAGCACAGGGCTGCAAATCCTGAGGGCACCCAGCAAAGCCTGAGGAGGAAAGGAAAGCAGCTCCGGTGTCACAACCAAATGGTCACAGGGAAATCCTTCCTTCCCACACCTCAAATGCAGGACATCCAGAGTGTGTCTGCAGTTTACACAGGGCAAAGACACCAAACCAACCGACTCAAAGGTACAAGGGGTGCATATTGCCTGTTAGAGATACCTCCTACATCATATGATTAATTTCCATTCAACTGAACAAAAATACCCAGGTTCTGGAAACAGTGTCTCTTTGTAAGACCTGCCTGATTGGATGAATAAATCTGGTTTAATTAACTGCCTTTTTTATAGTAGGCTGTAACAAAATATTGTGAAAAAGTGAGATGCTGGTAGTTGGCTTTCAGATTTCAAATAACCTTCCTAATTAATTCTGTATATATTTATATGTCATCTTAGTGCAAGAAAATACTTAGAGCTCTCCTTTTAACTTTCTTTTCTATTTTCTTTTCTAGTGTTAGTTTTTAATTTACTATGCTCTTCCTCCAGCCAAAGCAGAGCCAAATTGTTCAAATGCATCTTATACACTCTAAATTTCATTCTGCTTATGCAGAGTCACTTGTCTTGCTGACTTTGGTGGCATCAGTGCTAATTGCACAGGTAAAACTGCAAAGAGAAATCACTGTGCTGAACTCCTTCCTGCTTCATTGTGCTCATGATGCCACGGACTAGATTTGACAAATTCAAACTCTAACTCAGCAGGGAAGGTATTGCAAAGCCTTGGGAGCACATCAAAGCATCTCTGTGCTTGGCTTCCCATTTCATGTCCCACCAATGTGGTCTCTCCCATGCTGTTATCAAACTTCTTCAGTTCTCAGCCCCAAAGCCAGCATGTTTTGACTTAGTCTATTGTCACTCACTTCTGAGCTCTCTCTTTCCTCCTCAGCACCCCCCAAAAAAGCAAGAGCAGAGAACAAGTGCCACTGTAGGAGTGTGCCTCTGTCCATGCCACCAGTGTTCTGCTGATTTTGGATGTGTGCAGCTTGAGGGGGAGCTTTAGAACCAAATAAAGCACAAATTTGTAGGACCAACTCCTGGTGCCTTATGTATCTATATGCAAAAATAGGGTTTCAGGCAGCAGGGAACACTGGAGGGGACTCTGCAAAGACTGTATTGAAATTATCCTGGAGAGTAAAGATGTTCAGGTCACGGTAAATTCCTGAGCTGTAATAAATAGATACAGGATTCTTTCCTGCAACAATCACATGCTGGTGGGTTTGAACATTTCCTATGGGCTAAATCTCTGGTTTTCTGCCTCATAACCCTTCCCCAGCAGCCTGGACATGAAAAGCACTGAGAGCAGTGCTACAAACACATCCTGGCTGGTCTAATGCCAATGCATCACTGGGTTTCCAGTAGTTCCTGACCCTGTAGCATTCATCAGTTCCCATGGATTTAGGTGCTCATGCAAAGTGCAGTCATTCTCCAAACACCTATGAAAATGGAGACAGTCCATCCAAACAACTTTCTGGTATTCATTCCTGTGTCTCCAGCATCCCCCCTGCACACACATGCTCCATCTGGGCCAGACAAATTCTGCAGTCTGAGGAGGCTGTTTCCAGAGTTCATTTTTCAGGTGCAAGACATTTTCCTTAGTACCAACCTAATGCTCTTGATAATGATAATTGATCCGTATGGATTCAACAGGAGTGTTAGGTGAAAAGCTTAGGCTTCTGGTCCTGAACCAAGATAATAAAAGATTGAATTTCAAAGAGGTACAAGTAGGTCTACTTATGTGCTGGTTAATTTGGAAACAAACCAGGAATTTTGAACAGCATCAGTTACCCATAATATTTATCTTTCCTATAAAGGACTTTACTTCCGCTGAAGAACAGCCCTTATTCATCACTTTTCATATCTTAGGTCTCAATTCTTTATGACTCAATTCCCCATTTAGCACTCACAAAGGCAGATCCTATATACTGAGACTATAAAAGATGATTAGAACAGGAACCCATCCATCCAAAACTCTACCCAGCATGTTGGTACCCCTGATGTGTCCATGTCATTGTAGCACAGTCTCATTTGCCTCTGAACTACTGAACTGAACTCACTGACAGCTCTGTGTGCACGGCATCAAGGGAGGAACAGACCTGCCTTGGACTTCTCCATCTTGCATGACCATGGGTACACGGCTATGATTCTCTTTCCTTCCCTGTAAAAGGAGTGAAAATGCTGCTAATCTGCCCTAACTCCACATTAAGAGGCTCAGCCCCTAAAGCCGATTTAAACAGCAACTGCAATATGGGCACAGCAATAATGCCATTGAACAGACTTCAGATTTTCCAGCAACGAGCAAGAACTAAAAGCCTAATTTGGTTTTGTTTG
Source organism: Campylorhamphus procurvoides (assembly GCA_013396655.1). NCBI lineage: Eukaryota > Metazoa > Chordata > Aves > Passeriformes > Dendrocolaptidae > Campylorhamphus > Campylorhamphus procurvoides. The sequence goes on along the minus strand of WBMV01001734.1, from coordinate 427,282 downwards.
TTTGTTGGGTTTTTTATAAACTCTGCATTCTCTTCATGATGTGCCAACATTTAAGCACAGCAACATGCCCAGGACACTGCTGTGTGTCTGCACACTGCTGTGCCCCAGCATGTGCCCACTGCAGCCTGACCAGCCCCTGAAAAGGGAGGAGAGCCCATGCTGTAAATGTGCCCAACAGCACTCAGCTGGCCACTGCTACCAGAGGGCATTGGAATAGAACAGGCTCTCTCTCAGGCTCCAGCACCAGTGTCTGGATCAAGCAGAACAACAACCTGTGGCTGCCTGAATTCCCTTACAGTCATCACAGGAAGGGAGAGACCAGTCTATCAGTTCTTGCTGGCAAAAACATGTCTGACCAAACATCCAGGAACACCAGAGCCATTTCTAGAACCTGGACCAGGGGCTGAAATGCCCATAAACCAGGAAAACAAATCCATCTAACAATGTAGTTGCTGTGGATAATCTGACAGCAGTAGAGATTTGACAGGTCTTTGTGGTCTTATCCTGGTTCAAATGTAGGATCCTCTCACAGCACCACAGCCTTCCTGCTCCTCCTCACGGCAGTGAAAGGGCTTCAGCCAAGCAGAATGAGCAGATGAAAGGACTCTGAGAGAACTGCCATGAAAGGGGTTCTGCAGCAGGACCGCAGGAATAACATCTCTGTGACCCTCAGTTCCCTTCACCTCGCCTGTCAAAGGGCAAACAAGCACCCTCAGCTTCCAGTGACCCATTTGTGTTTGCTGAGGGATGAGACTGAACAAGAGCCCAAACTTCTGGGCTGAGTTGGCCTCCATTCTGGAAGGGACAGGACACTTCTGAAGAGGTCACCTCCACAAGTCCCCTGCTGTGGTGGTGCAGGCAGGTGTCCCTGCTCCACACACACCTCCAGTCACTGAGGGGATGCTCTGCATGCAGAAGCAGAAAGAGAAAAAAGGCTCTGACACTACAAAAGCTAACACAGAAAACTGCCCCAAACCTGCCTCTCTGCACAGGTCAGTGCCACAGGAGAAGGAGCTTTGTTTCCAGTCGATTTTTGCAAGAAAGAAAGATTAATCCCAATGTGCATGGGAAGGTCATGGTAGCAACCCCGCTCCTTCATTACACCCCAGATACTTCACCCTGAATTTTGGTGCCATCAGCTATTGTGCTTTAAAAAAGAACGAAAAGAAACTGTTCAGAGGACAGTTATCTGAAATAAAACATTGCTCTTCATGAGCAAAGCTCAATAAAGTCCTTGGGAATTTTTCAGTTTCCCACTGTTACTTCTCTGCTCACCTCAGAGGTGCAGAGGGACCCTTCACTTTTCCCCAGCAGTGACACCTATGGCCAGTCCAGGACTGGGGAAAAGAGACAGGGCTAATTAGAGCCATGTTTCCCTTCAGCAAGGCAAGAATTGGGAATTCTGAGAATTTACTTAGCCTTAAACTGGAAATGTCCCTGACCAGGGGTCAGGCAGAGCTAATAACTCTGACAAATCTTTCTTCCATACCAAAAGACCAGACAGACTGGGAGCCAGGCCCACTCTTGTGTTGGCAGCTGAATCCCAGCCTCCCCCTGTCTTTCTGCAGGTCTCTGCTGAGTAATTTAACTGCTAAGGCTCTTGGATTCTCTAGGTACTCTTTTTTGCATAATTATGAACTTTAGGAGTTTGGTGACTGTTATGTTTGAAGAATGAAGTGAAACATTCAGAATATGTAAGACTTTTGTAGGACGAAACCCTCCATTTCCTGCTTTGTTCTATTCACGAATACATTCCAATCTTTGGCAAAATCAGAAGACAACCAGAAAGATTTGCTAGTTATTTGTATGACCTGACCTAGTTTAGAGGTGTATGCTGGTGCAGATGAACTGCTTTTGACTGGAGATTGTCCAGAAACCCTCATATGAAGAGCCAGGAGACTTCTAAGACACCTCTTCCTTTCACCCACTGCAGCATCCTGCATCTATTGCTTTCAGCCAAGCCACTCATCAGCTCCTTTCTTTTCTCAGACTATTTCAGTCAGCCAGGGATCCATGTGGCTTCTGTGGACAGCACTGGATCTATTTTTGAGAGGGGTGTCCACCCTCCCCAATTGTGTTTGATGCCAATAGCTGATGGGCTGGCTTGTTGACTGCTGCTATCCCTGCCCATGTCTGTGACAGGCACGGTGCCCACTCACCAGCTGCTCAGCCTCTTGGATGAGGTTACACACAGGGGCAGGGAAAGCTGCAGGAAATCATGGGGAAGTGCAGACATTCCAGGGATGCACACAGGGACATGGCCCTGCAGGACTGAACACACCCTCAGCCCCAGTCACTGCTCTCAGCTCAGCAGGGTGATGTGTGCCCAGCAGCACCAACCCCAGTGTGCTGAAGGAGAGCTGGGAAGACACCCCTCCAAACCTGGCATGATTTCAAATCCATACAAACCCACAGACAAATGCCAGAACATTTGCCCTAACACCCCATAAACACAGAGCTCCATGCTTAAACAAAGATGTGCATTTTAAGGCAGGCACTTGGTTTAGACCTTGAGTCTGAGAAGCCTCTTCCCAGCCCCAGGGCACCCCTGGTGTGGGGTCAGCCTGTGCCCCTCATGCCCATGGCACAAGGCAGGGCTGGGGATCGGTCTGGAACAGCAATGTGGCCAAGTGGGACCTTTCTCCTCTTGTGCATCTGGGCTGGCCAGGGGGTGTCAGATGGGACCCACAGGAGCTGCTCTCCCTGCCAGGTGCCCAGAGGAGTGCAGGTGGAGTGCAGGGCTGTGTCTGGGCAGCCTTGTTTCCTCCAGCAGCCCTGGTGGAGCCCCTGGGCACAGCCAGCTCCAGGTACAGCTCTCACGGCCTCTCCCAAGGGGGAGGTTACTCTTTGTTCTCTTGCTGAATAAATGGGATATTGCAGAAGAAGCAAACTTAGGACAGCTATGAGACTCTTCAGAGACTCAGACTGCTCTTGCTAGATGAGGACCCCCTGGTGGTATTACACAGGACAGAAAGACCTGGGCAAAGGATTTTCACTGTAGCCTTAAATATACTGCAGGGACTCCATATCCTTTTGTTTAAACCTTCTCTCTGCTCCCCTGCCCTCTTCCACAGATCAGGTTTGACTTCCTTTGTCCACAAAACCTCTCCTCTACAGTCAAAAAACGCCTCTCTTGCAGCAGATGCTTCTCTCCAAAATAGCCTTCTCTGCTGTCCTGTGGGGACCCACCTCAGAGCCCTTGCCCATTCCATCTCTGACCACATCCCTGCTTCTAACCGACCTCACAGGAGGTGAAGAGTCAGTGAGGAGGCTCTGATGTCCTGGGAATCCTTATTCCTCTTGTTACTATTATGAACAACTTTAGGGCATTGGGGCAATTTTATATATATGGAGGACTTTCCACCTGGAAACTTTCGAATATTCCAATACACATAATACAGAGATTTCCATTAACTGCAGCTCCAGGCTAAGTAAGAGATCAGCACCTCCATTTTCTAATGTAGCAAAAACCAGAATGAAGAGGACACAAAGACCAAATGAGAGAGTGGAATTATTTCATCTTCTTGTCCCAGGCAGAACCCTGAGCCCCAGATGGCTTCATCCTCTCACTGGTTTGTGAGTAAGGTTTCACACAATGAAATTCTTACAGCTTCCTATGTTAATTCATTAATACCTGTGAGAGCAGGCTGAAATCTCTACCCTAGTTATGATTCTGGAACCAAAATGCCCAATAAACACTATTCCATAAGCTCTGCTCTTCCTTCTTTATTTTACTGAGAAGAAAGTAAATTGCTATTTTAGCAAGTTGTGCATGTCAGTGCTGAGAGAACATGGGGATAGATTCAATCCATGGTCCTTCTCCCCCAAGATGCTCTCCTGCTGATGGGCAGCAGACTCTGTTCCCTTCTGCACTCCCCCTGCATCTGGCAATTCAGAGTGCAGGAGCCACAGGTTACATCCAGACCTTCATGTTCTCGATCCACTCTCTGTTCCTTGTGAACTCATCTCTTTCAACCTGCTTATGCTTTTGCCCTCCACAGTATCCTGTGGTAACAAGCATTACAATTTAATTAGCAGACATGATAGGAAACATATCTGACTCTATTCAGGTGCTTAAGCCAGTCTTTCTCAAGCAGTGAATCAAACTGCTCTCTAAGGATGCAGAAGGGATGAAGGACACGTGAGAGGGGCTGGAAATTGCTTAAGTTCTCACTGGAACATGTTCACTGCACGTGCAGAGGGAGAGAGAGAGAGAAGGGAGAAGGGAATAAGGACAAAGCAGCTTCCTGGCTTGAATCCAAGGACTGAGCTGAGAATAAATAATAATACATGCCTAATGATCTAACAGAAACACCCATAATGCCTATTAGCAAAACCCATCCTGCTGCCTAAGTCAGGTCTCCTATCATGGCCACCATGACCAACAAAATACAGAACCTGATGTGCTCTAAGGAACATTAAAAATGCAGCAGTGAGGACGTAGGTCTACCTGCTACTCACACTCAGAGAGAAATATTCCTTGTTTCTGCAGTTCCTCCCCTTCCCAGCTATCATCTTACAGAAAACACCACAAGGATGTCCTGTCTACAGCCACCCTTCACTCTAAGGGCCCCTCACTGCTTCCCAAGGCAGGAAATCTCAGGGAGAGTGCAGGTTTTCTGTTGAACAGATCCACCCAACACCACAGCATCCCCTTTACCATGATGGCAAAAGTGGCCAAAACAGGGGGCAGGTTATCCAGCAGGGGGGAGAGCTCCAGGGAACATGCAGCAGGAGAGAACCAACCCAGTTCTCCTCATTTCAACCCTGGATGCCAGTACATTCCTCGCTTCCCCAAGAGGGAGCTTAACCTAACTTACCCTGAAAACACACTGAAGTGGAATCGCTCAGGCAGCTGAGAGGAATGAAAATGCTGCCCCAGCCTTCAGCAGCTGCAGCCTCCCTCACACAGGGACAGCTCCATCCTCCCAACTCTTAACTGCTCTGGGCAGAGAGCCTGGCTGCAAAGATGCTCTGTGGCAGTGATTTGTGCTTACTGGCCATCTCCCTTGGCAGGAAAAACAAATGAGAGCAGCCTTTGCCTTGCCCTTAGTGCTGGAGACTTGTCTAGATAAGAAACCCACAGTTGTTTAAAAGCCACTGACCTCTCTGGTACTTGTTAATCTGAACCACAAGCTGTGTCTGCAGTTACTCAGACCAACTCCATAGTGCTCTCCAGGATTTCAGGTTTGGACACTTTCAGGAATCACTTGCTAGCCCGCATTTTCCCCCAGACTGGACATTGCAGACTGCCATCCATCACTGGCAGCATCCTCCCTGTGGGACACGCTGCACACCCAGGGCATGTGTCCCTCTCACAGGAGGTCCCTGAGATGTGCCAAATGCAGGTGCTGACATGACCCTGCTCACTCTGGTACCAGCAACTGGAAACCTCTGCATGTGTGTAATCCTTTCCTTTAAGCACTCACTTCATACAGGTTTCTCTCATTTCCAAAGGTAATAGACCATGGCAAACCCAGACGCAGTTTTTGATGGTTGCAATCTGCTGAACTTGGTGATCCTTGCTGATCCTGTCTTTAGAAATGGCTCATCCTGGAGGTTGGCTTTTCTCTACTCTTCTCATGTTTTCCCTTCTCTCTCTCTCCAGCCCGAAATGATTTACATGTTTGTTTACTCTGAGCTACATTCATCTGAGTCATTCAGCAACCCTCTACCCACAATCAGATTACAGCAAATTTGGAACTGGAGTCTCAGGGAGTGAACATTATGCTGCTGTCAAGATGAGAATGCAGGGCTAAATTCTGGGCCATATTCTCCCCAAGAAGAATTGATCTTTGCTAGCAATATGTCAAAATTCAACAGTCTCATAATTCCCTGTGTTCTACATTTCTTCATAAAGGAGGAGAAACTCCAGGCAAAGAAATTGCTCTATATTTACTTCAATGTAACAATTAGTAGAATTTGGCTCATTTGGTACAAATTATACTACCATGCTTGTAGGAATAATCTTCTGTTTCAAACTAATTTTAGCCACCCTTGAATGCTCTTCCATCTGTTGTAGGAAAAAAAATTATTTGCACAGCTATTGTGAATTTTCTCCTCTGAGTTATGTTTTCGAGAAGTGTATCTTTCAAAAAACAACATAATCATATTATTAGCAAGACTCACAGCTCAGCTGACAGTACCTTGTATATTAAATCCATGACATGAAAACACCTCAGAATTGACATTCTAAGGACTTTTTTTTAAGGTTGCCTGAAATAAATCTTTGCAAAAAGCAAGCTCATCAAAGAATTTTGAGCCTTGCATTACCTTAAATGCAATTCTCAGTAGAAGGTATTCAGAGATTCTACCAAAGCACAACGAGGTTAAGAAAAGCAACAATGCCTTTAAAAAACATATTACAAAACTAATGAGATTTCAAAACGCTAGAATGAAAGTAATGCACATCAAAATAGAAATCACTCTCTCAGAAGCCCCCTAATAAAAATAAGCAATCCTGTAACTGCTCTATGTACTTGCATGATCTATTAAAGCTGATCAGAGGTTTGTCTCAAGCTCAAGTCCTTTTCCATCTAGTTTCTTTTTACAGCTTGTAAAAAAAAAAGGCCAGCACCTCGCCCTTTTTCTTTACTTTTAATGCCAGAAATGGGCACTGTAGCAGTATCTGAGCCACAGCTCTTGCCTAGGAAGACTTGCTCCCAGCTGATAGTGTATCGAGCACTGCTTATCTCCGAATGAAAGTAAGGAGCAGATGGAGCAGCAAAGCCACAGCACAGAGCCCAGTGGCCTCCCAGTGGGCCAGCTGGATGGCACTGGCAGGGGAGGCGCTTTCATGTCTTCATCCACCACTTCCAGCTTCAAGGGGCTGGGACTGACATGTTTCTTCAGCTGATAATTACTGCCAGGTTACATGCACAGAAAGTTGGAGTAAATATTCATGGACCAAACAAAGAGTGACACTTCTGATAACACAAAATGTGATTTTTTTTTTCTTTTCTTGAGAAACAACATCAGATTTCTTTAAAAGGGAGTATTACTCAAGAAAACAGTTCCTTTAGTTTGCTTTGGAGCTCTTTGAACAACATTTGGCTACAGTTCCAATAAACTGCATAAAGATACCGCTTTTACTTCTGAGAAGCATTTTTAAAACAGCAATATATTAATCTGCATTTATGCATCACCTCTCTGCCTGAAAAGTATTTTCAAGGGCTTCTGAGTAGCTTCACACAGCCCTGCAAAGCAGTGACACAAGATATGCCATCACTAAGGAGAAGACACCAGCACCAAAGAAGGCTGAGAGACTTGCCCAGGATCAGGCAGAATGTCCCCAGAACTCAATAAGCCCCCGCAGCTGTCCCAGGGGGACATGCACACACACACAGGCACCCCAGCCATAAAGATAATCCTCTTTCCAAAAATATTCCCTTCCATCTTTGATCCTCATATTCAGGTTATTCTATGATCCCCTCTTGCATTCTGCACAGGTCACTGCATTACATAAGCTTGCTGGCAAGGAGATGCACAGGACACAAAACTTACAGTTTGCACCTGACCAGCAGAAAGATCAACTATTTTTCACTTCCCAGTGGAAAAGTTAAGAAGAAGTGATGAAACAGCCTGGGAGTTCAAAGAGACATTGCTCGAGAATGCAAGACTTCATATGTGACTGTTCAATCATGCTACCTAGAGCATGGAAAATTTAATGGGAGACTTGCACATTACCATATTCATAACCATGACTAACAAATCTGTTGTCAATGTCACCAAAAACATCACACAAGCAGAATGTATTTATACCAAAGACGCCACTGAAGTCACAGCTCCATAGTAAACAAATGAACTTATGAAGAGTCTCAAAAATCATCCCTGTCTTTTTTTTTTCCAGTCTGGGAAATTTGGTAAACTATAAAGTGCAAGATGCCGGGTAGTTCAAGGAGAGATCGATAAAAGAGGCTTTTTTTTCTTTTTTTCTGCACCCCTCTCGTATCACTGGCACCTTTCCTGTGCTGGAGGCTCGTGGGTCACCCAAACGCCAACTCAAGAGATGCCCGAATTAACACCGACTGACACCGGTATTCCACCTGCCCTGGGAGGGTGCGGGTGGCCGGTCCGTGCTCTCATTTAGGGCCAGGGCTGCGCAAATCCAGCCCCGGTCCTGGGAACGCGAGTCCTGGAGCTGCCGGGAGAGCCACACATCCCGCTCGGTCTCGCATCCCGCTCGGTCCTACATCCCGCCCGGTCCTACATCCCGCTCGGTCCCGCGTCCAGCCGAGCTCCGCATCCCGCTCGGTCCTGCATCCCTCTCGGTCCCGCATCCAGCCCGGCTCCGCATCCAGCCCGGTCCCGCATCCAGCCCGGCCCCGCATCCCGCTCNAAATCTTTGCAAAAAGCAAGCTCATCAAAGAATTTTGAGCCTTGCATTACCTTAAATGCAATTCTCAGTAGAAGGTATTCAGAGATTCTACCAAAGCACAACGAGGTTAAGAAAAGCAACAATGCCTTTAAAAAACATATTACAAAACTAATGAGATTTCAAAACGCTAGAATGAAAGTAATGCACATCAAAATAGAAATCACTCTCTCAGAAGCCCCCTAATAAAAATAAGCAATCCTGTAACTGCTCTATGTACTTGCATGATCTATTAAAGCTGATCAGAGGTTTGTCTCAAGCTCAAGTCCTTTTCCATCTAGTTTCTTTTTACAGCTTGTAAAAAAAAAAGGCCAGCACCTCGCCCTTTTTCTTTACTTTTAATGCCAGAAATGGGCACTGTAGCAGTATCTGAGCCACAGCTCTTGCCTAGGAAGACTTGCTCCCAGCTGATAGTGTATCGAGCACTGCTTATCTCCGAATGAAAGTAAGGAGCAGATGGAGCAGCAAAGCCACAGCACAGAGCCCAGTGGCCTCCCAGTGGGCCAGCTGGATGGCACGGGCAGGGGAGGCGCTTTCATGTCTTCATCCACCACTTCCAGCTTCAAGGGGCTGGGACTGACATGTTTCTTCAGCTGATAATTACTGCCAGGTTACATGCACAGAAAGTTGGAGTAAATATTCATGGACCAAACAAAGAGTGACACTTCTGATAACACAAAATGTGATTTTTTTTTTCTTTTCTTGAGAAACAACATCAGATTTCTTTAAAAGGGAGTATTACTCAAGAAAACAGTTCCTTTAGTTTGCTTTGGAGCTCTTTGAACAACATTTGGCTACAGTTCCAATAAACTGCATAAAGATACCGCTTTTACTTCTGAGAAGCATTTTTAAAACAGCAATATATTAATCTGCATTTATGCATCACCTCTCTGCCTGAAAAGTATTTTCAAGGGCTTCTGAGTAGCTTCACACAGCCCTGCAAAGCAGTGACACAAGATATGCCATCACTAAGGAGAAGACACCAGCACCAAAGAAGGCTGAGAGACTTGCCCAGGATCAGGCAGAATGTCCCCAGAACTCAATAAGCCCCCGCAGCTGTCCCAGGGGGACATGCACACACACACAGGCACCCCAGCCATAAAGATAATCCTCTTTCCAAAAATATTCCCTTCCATCTTTGATCCTCATATTCAGGTTATTCTATGATCCCCTCTTGCATTCTGCACAGGTCACTGCATTACATAAGCTTGCTGGCAAGGAGATGCACAGGACACAAAACTTACAGTTTGCACCTGACCAGCAGAAAGATCAACTCTTTTTCACTACCCAGTGGAAAAGTTAAGAAGTGATGAAACAGACTGGGAGTTCAAAGAGACATTGCTCGAGAATGCAAGACTTCATATGTGACTGTTCAATCATGCTACCTAGAGCACGGAAAATTTAATGGGAGACTTGCACATTACCATATTCATAACCATGACTAACAAATCTGTTGTCAATGTCACCAAAAACATCACACAAGCAGAATGTATTTATACCAAAGACGCCACTGAAGTCACAGCTCCATAGTAAACAAATGAACTTATGAAGAGTCTCAAAAATCATCCCTGTCTTTTTTTTTTCCAGTCTGGGAAATTTGGTAAACTATAAAGTGCAAGATGCCGGGTAGTTCAAGGAGAGATCGATAAAAGAGGCTTTTTTTTCTTTTTTTCTGCACCCCTCTCGTATCACTGGCACCTTTCCTGTGCTGGAGGCTCGTGGGTCACCCAAACGCCAACTCAAGAGATGCCCGAATTAACACCGACTGACACCGGTATTCCACCTGCCCTGGGAGGGTGCGGGTGGCCGGTCCGTGCTCTCATTTAGGGCCAGGGCTGCGCAAATCCAGCCCCGGTCCTGGGAACGCGAGTCCTGGAGCTGCCGGGAGAGCCACACATCCCGCTCGGTCTCGCATCCCGCTCGGTCCTACATCCCGCCCGGTCCTACATCCCGCTCGGTCCCGCGTCCAGCCGAGCTCCGCATCCCGCTCGGTCCTGCATCCCTCTCGGTCCCGCATCCAGCCCGGCTCCGCATCCAGCCCGGTCCCGCATCCAGCCCGGCCCCGCATCCCGCTCGGTCCTGCATCCAGCCCGGTCCGCCATCCCGCTCGGTCCCGTATCCAGCCCGGCCCCGCATCCCTCCCGCTCGGTCGCGCATCCCGGCCGGCTCCGCCGCTGCCAACTTCAGCGGGAGAGCGGTGTTTGCGGCCACCCGCGGCTGGTGCCCGAGGGCTCCAAGTCCCCACGGTGCCCGGGGGGCTCTCGGCCCCCTCGCCCCTGCGGTGTCCCCGGTGCCCCCGGTGCCCGCTCACCTGCGCGCCGCTCCTTCAGGCGGCACCGCCGGGCCGCGCCGCTCATCCGCGACCGGGCTCCGAGCTCCGCCGGGCTGTCCGCTCCTCCTCCGCTCCGCACCGCTCCGCACCGCTCCGCACCGCTCCACACCCCGCTCGCCGTTCCCGCTACGCCGCCCGTGCCCGCGGCCCCGNTCCCGCTCGGTCCTACATCCCGCCCGGTCCTACATCCCGCTCGGTCCCGCGTCCAGCCGAGCTCCGCATCCCGCTCGGTCCTGCATCCCTCTCGGTCCCGCATCCAGCCCGGCTCCGCATCCAGCCCGGTCCCGCATCCAGCCCGGCCCCGCATCCCGCTCGGCCCCGCATCCAGCCCGGTCCGGCATCCCGCTCGGTCCCGTATCCAGCCCGGCCCCGCATCCCTCCCGCTCGGTCGCGCATCCCGGCCGGCTCCGCCGCTGCCAACTTCAGCGGGAGAGCGGTGTTTGCGGCCACCCGCGGCTGGTGCCCGAGGGCTCCAAGTCCCCACGGTGCCCGGGGGGCTCTCGGCCCCCTCGCCCCTGCGGTGTCCCCGGTGCCCCCGGTGCCCGCTCACCTGCGCGCCGCTCCTTCAGGCGGCACCGCCGGGCCGCGCCGCTCATCCGCGACCGGGCTCCGAGCTCCNCACGCACACAGATACCCCCACCCCGCACACACGTGTCTCACACACACACACACACACTGTTACACACACGTACCCTCACACTTCCACACACCCACTCTCACACACACACACACCCTTCGCACACACCCCCTCCACACTCCCATCCAGAAACACAGCCTTGCACATCCACACCCTCACACACTCCCACATCCACAGACCCACACCTCCATACACCCTCCCTACATACACCTGCAGACTCACACACATCCACACCCACAGCCCTCAGCTCCCCCACACTCTGTGCCCTGTTCTGGGCTGGGATGGAGTGAGTTCTCTCCCCAGCAGCTGGTGCAGGGGTGTGTGTTGGTGTCAGTGTGAGGGTGATGTTGATCACATCCCCATGCTGTGGTTGTGGAGTGGGGCTCACCCCAAGTCAAGGACAGTTCAGTGTCCCATGCTCTGCCAGGGAACAGGTGCACAGCCTTGATGCTCAAGTAGAGTTTGTAATTGGCCTTATAGGCATGTCAGAGCCATGTCTTGCCCTTTAAATGATCAAATGTGCCTCCAAACTCCCCTAAATTTTGCTGTGATGTTATTAAAAGATGAATAATACATACAGTATGAACCTGCAGCACCTCACTCACATTTCCATCAGAAAACCATTTACTTGCTACAGCCTTTGGACAGGGACCACCTTCCCCCTCCCAGAGATCCTATAAGGTGAAATGCAACAATGCCTTTAATGGGGCACAAAAGCTGCACAGACAGTGGGCTTTGTGGCTCAGAGTGCCAGACTGTGCTGGCAGCCATGCCAGGAACACACCAGCTAAATTGGTCAGAGCATCAGGGCAAACCCTTCTTTCCTGCAAACAGCACTAGAGTCAACTCGATACTTCATCGTGCAAATGTTGAGATGCCCTCCTTGTCCTCGGAGGTTCTGAGTAGCAATGAGTAAATAATTCACAGCAAATCATTTATTCAAAACTTCTGTCTGCGTCTTGTGCCAGTCCAAGAACACAAAATCATGTTCTTCTTGCTCACATTCTGTCAACCCGTGCTTTAGAGTTTGGGTTTGAAATCCAAAGGCTGGGACATGTGAGGAGCTGCTGCAGGGGTTTCACTGCACTGTATATACCTGTACGTGCTGGGTGGGTGCAGCTGGCTTTGGAAATGACATCCATTCATCCCTGTGCCAGTGGGATGAGCTGAATTTACTGCCAAGGGATGGCCTTGAGCTCAAGGAAAGAGCCCCTTTAGTGGAGAAGGTTATGTTCAGATTGTGGACAGAAAATAGTTTTAGTGAGAAAGAAGGTCATTTTATAGTGACAATACAGGTCAGGGCTTCTCCAGCCATCCCTTCTGAGTGGGGTTATTGATGTCCTCTCTTACACTCTCTATAAATGTTTATTCTCCTGCATTGCCATGCAAATCCTGGCCCTGGCTTCTGCCTCTTGCAAGGTGACCACAGTGTGGAAGAGCAAAGGGTGGATCTTTGCACGTGTGAAAGGTGCCCTGCCATGCCAGGGGATAACCAGAAAAGGTGGTGCCAGGGGCACAGCCCCCCTGTGAGCTGCAGCAGCACTGCTTCTGTCCCTCTGCTGGGACAGGGTGCTGGGCAGAAAGGAGCTTCATTCAAAAAGCAAGGCAAAAAAACCCCCAAAAATCCCAGCAGGGCACTAACAACCCATTTTGTCTCACAAAAGCTGTCTGGTGCCAGTAATCTCAAGAACAGCAACAATTAAAAGGGATACAATTGTTTATTTCCCATTTCTTTACCATAAACTGAAGCAGGACAGATACAATTGTTTATTCCCATTTCTTTTCCATAAACTGAAGCAGGACAGTTGCTGGGCCCTAATAATGGAAAGGGAAGCAATTATCCTTAGAAATAAAGCTTTTGGAAAATGCCTTTTCTCTCACTGGAAATATGTGTATTCCTTCATACAGGGAAGGAGTTCCCCATGTGAATTCCTCTCTTCATGCAGAAAAGGAGATTTTGCATATTTTAATTTGATCAGTTGAAAATTTGGGAAGAAGAGAATCTGATTTGCTGTGAAGCTCCTTAGTGAAGGAAAGTTTTGAAAAGTACAGGAACTCGGAGAGACCTTTCAATCTCCATGGCTAAAAATAATGTGTCCCTTAAGAAAATACCATAGGTTTTGGGGTTTTTTTTCATCTCTGCCTTAGATGACTTCAGGTCATCAAAACATGGGAATTAAAGTAGGAAAGTGAAAATCTTTTTCTTTTCAACTTTCTGCACTTCAGAATCTCTTTGCTGCCAACTGGGCAGTGGGTAATCCCTGCAGGGCTGCCATTCTAGTTGGATTTGCAGGAAGTGGTGCAGCTTGATGAAATATAACTTGACAAGACGTTTGGAGCTGCAGCTGGTGATCCAAGCCAACTGCTCCACTGCTGCCTGCTCAGGACAGCTTGGTCCATGGCAGTGGCAGAGCAGCAATTCACGTCAGGGGAAGATCAGCCCCCAGGACTTGCACCTGCTGCCCCCACTACCCTGCACAGGAAAATCAGTTTAATTCCTGTTGTCACAAGATTCCTTCCATTCTGAAATGGTCCACAGGGGCCCGGAATCATTAAGGTCATTGGGTCCAACCACGAAGCCAGCACCACCATGTTCACCACTAAACCAAATCCCCAGGTGCCATCTCGACACACCTTTGGAACACTTCCAGAAAGACAGTTTGGGGTATTTAGGAAGAACTTCTTCCCTGTGAGGGTGGTGGGGCGCTGGAGCACAGTAGACAGGGAAGCTGCAGATGCCCCATCCCTGGAGGTGTCCAAGGCCAGGTTGGACAGGGCTTGGAGCACCCTGGGCTGGTGGGAGATGTCCCTTCCCATGGCAGGGGGGTGGAACAAGATGAGTTTTAAGGTCCCTTCCAACTCAAACCATTCTGTGATTTTATGAATCTATATATAATTACTCTGGAGCTGGTCATGGTTTACTTTGTATTAAGTGACTGGAACTATTTTACATTCCATCACTGCCTCACATTATTTTCACTATGTTTAGCCCTTGTTTAGTTCCTTTCCTCAGCAAGTCTGACCCGCCCTGCATTTCAACAAAACCACTGAAATCTCTACCTAGAACTGGAAACTTACCAGCCAAGGAACTGTTTTCATCCCACGCCAGGTGGGCAAAAGCAAATGCTGTCAATGCACTTCTGAGAGGGCAGTGGGAAGGGTTTGCTGTCACTGTCACTGCCACCAGCAGCAGCTGCAGTGTCTTTCCCCCAGCATCACATTGCCCAGCCACAGCTGCAGGGGAGGCCCCAGAGGCAGGACAGGCGTGGGGATTCGGGGTGCTCTCTGCCTGAAATGCCAGGTGGGAAGGTGATGCCTTCTGCACTTTGGTGTCTGTGCCCAGGGCTTTAGAAACAGAGGGGTCACTGCAAACTCCCCAGTTGTCTCTGCTTCAGACACTCAGCACTGTCAAAGCAAAGGGAAGGGAAAAAAGGAGGGGACGGGCTGTGGTGGTGGCTGCCCAATGGTGTGGATTGGAGAGGTCAGCCTGAACTTCCTAGGCAATATCTCAGAATGCTATGGGACCACATAGCTATATACTGTTCCTGTCACTAGATAATTTATAGATATATATATATTTAAGATGCAAATGGATGCCTCATTTGTATTCAGTTAGGATTTGCTTATTGGGGACAACAAATCCAGTCCCCTATCCATGTCAGGGCTCTGTTCTAGTTGAGTTAGAGAAAAAAAGGCAGAAAACCACATTCTGGAGTTAAGGGGGAAAAACAGCCTGGAGAAAAGGCACTCTCCAA
The DNA here is from genome assembly GCA_013396655.1 of Campylorhamphus procurvoides. Classification (NCBI taxonomy): domain Eukaryota; kingdom Metazoa; phylum Chordata; class Aves; order Passeriformes; family Dendrocolaptidae; genus Campylorhamphus; species Campylorhamphus procurvoides. The sequence continues at coordinate 412,184 of WBMV01001734.1, read as the reverse complement.
TCTCTGCTGGCCATCGGCTCCTGTGCTGGAGCAGGAGGGATTAGAGTGCTTAGAGAAAGATAAACTTCTCTCTGTGACCCAGTGGAGAAAACTCTCCCTTTGCAGATAAAGCTCCCTGTGTGCCATCTTCAGGGCTGCTTCTCCTCTCTGCATCTCCCAGGCTCATTTACAGGCAGTGGCTTTCTCTGTGTGCATTGCCCTGCTGTTTGGATCCTTTGTTTTACATGCCCTGAAAATCAGGGACAGGAAAAATCTGCAAACCCAGAACATGCAATAAATGGTTTGTGCCCACCTTTCCTTCCTTCTCTGCTTTTCTGTATCACCTCCCCAACCAGAATCATTCCCTTCTCTTCTCTCTCCCTCTCACCAAGAACATGTATTTTAATTCAGGATTTTGTCTTTCCTCAAACCCTCAAGTCCTTCATATGAAGCAGGACAGTGGTTGTGCAGGTCCCACCAGTGAGAGTGCTGGTGTCTCTGGAGCTGAGGACCTGCAGCCAGACCCTGAGGTCACTTATACACAGGTTGAGACTAAACCAAACACTGATCTCAGTGCTACTTCTCATGATTTACATGTGTGTAACAAAGTTGTTTCTGCTACAAACATCCAATTTCTCTTCAATGTAAAGGAAATACAGTCCATCACGTGGGAATAATTCTGCTTGGCTTCTAAAAGTGGGGGATTGAGTTTACCAAATAAGAAAACCCCTGACTTTGCATAGTCCAGACTACAAATAATTTTTTGGGGTAGGAACCTCCCATTTTTCGTGTGGCAAACTTTTACAAAAGGAGTGCACAAGCCATATTTTCACACATTACACAGTTCTTAATGAGCACAGAGATGGAGTCACCGTAGAGGGGTAATATGTTGATGATCACTTTTAAGTTTTGTTGCAAACCTGCCAGTGTCATGGGATTTAATACAAATTTGAGGACAAAAAGAAGTATTTTTGTAAGGAATCAGCATCTATCTGCAATTTCAAGCCATGGTACCAAAAGGGATCCTTTAGTAGGACCCTTTAAAATAATTCCCTTTGATTGTGCAAAGCCTCCACTCCTTTGCCCTTAGTATTTCTATCTATTATCTTTTACTGCCTTCTTTCCTTTTTATGACCCGATTTTTATTTACAGTACAGGGCTTAATTTAGTAGTGCTGACACAGTTACATTTGCAGCAACAGCTTAATTACCATATATTCATGAAGAGGGTGGTTGGGGATAGCAGCTACCAGCACGACAGGTTCATTTGCATCATTGTCATGAGCACGCTGCACAAATGAGTTTGTGTTTGTGCAGGAACTATTTAATGGACTCTTTTGGTTCCATCAGAACCTAAGTCTGGAGGGGAACAGGGAGCTGCCACTAGCACTGTACTGGTCTGAAACTTCAGCAAACTGCATGATGATTGTACTGACAGATGGTACACAGTGCCATTTTCCAACTCAGCAGAAAATGGAAAAATATAATAAAGACATGACAGAGATCAGAGTCTTTATCAATGGGACTTGAAATCTAGTGCACCATATGCTTGGTATAAAAAGAAACATTCATCTGAAAAAATGAAAGCAGAGAATAGGCTGAATTTATCTGTTATTCTTTGTAGACCTCTTGGGTAGGTTTTAATCCATAATGTTAAATATAAATGTAAATGTAAGGAGTGATAGCTTGGTGCTTTAACATCTCCTTTGCTCCCTGGTAGTGAGGCCTTCCCTCAGTGCTCTGAAAAGGAGACTCTCCCTGTGCTGAGGGGATTTTGGCAGTGGGAAAGGGGCTGGTCCCAGCTGGGGCTCCCAGATTCACCCCCAGGACATTTGCTGAGGACAGACCTGACCTGCTCCCTGGGGCAGAGGGGTCTCACCCAGCAGTGTCTGCCCTTGCTATGGGCAAACACCCAAAGATGCATCTCCAAATATTCACAGCCCATGCTGGTGTTTCTGCAAGAATGGCTAGAGCTGGGTTTTATTGAGAGTTCCTTGGTGGCAACAAATGAGGTGCTCAACAGCCTTGAAGGACTTTGCACCTTCACCTGATGCTTGAAATTTGGCTTAAAAGTTCTGTGGCTAAACATATCCCTTCCAGGCAGCATGCAGGGCTAGCTATCCCTCCTGCCAATGTGCCCCCAGCCACTTCAGGTGCACAGGAGATGCTGAGCTGTGGTTGCCTGCACATGTTTCATCTCTGGGCAGTGTTCACTGCACAAGGAGAACATTGCAGCTCTCGAGTCACTGAGATACTCTGGTCCATGGCTGATGCTTGGCACGGGAAGAGTCCCAGGGGAGTTATTGCACTTGCTGAAAATCAGGTATTTACTGAAGTGCATCCCCTAATCTGGCGCAGGATCAGTTCTGAGGGAAGCCAAAAGGCACTGTGCCTTTCCCTTGAGGACATGAACTCTGTTTATGTAGGCAGGAGATAAAGGTGGCTGGGAAGGCTCACGGTACAGACAGGAACGTACCCAGTGATGACTCTGCTTCCCCTGGGGCAAGGGGAGATTTCCCAGCCTTATTTAGGAATTTGTGATACACAAAACTAGTGTTGTGAAAATGTAATCATTTCTCTTCCTTTTACCCTACCTGTTAGCTTGTTCTTTGGGGTATACACCAGCCTAAACAAGAGCTCCTTTCCACCACACCTACATGAAAAAACAGGAGTTTTTTTGGAATAGGCAGAGATGCCATTCAGCTCATTTTCATTCACTTCTGATATGCAAAAAAAAGCTGAGAGAAAATGAGAGGTGTGTGCAGTTTTCTTATTCATCCAGATGAGTTTGCTGAGACAGCAGGACTATAAAATCCCAAAACCTAGGAAATGTGCCCTAGGAAAGCTTCACCACAGAGAATAAAGGTAAAGACACAGTACAGCTTGTGTGGAAAACTGCTCTGAGGAGAGGTGTGCTTGTTACAAACTGAGCATGCTGTGTCCCTGCTTTCTCTAAGATCACTCTTAAGTCACTGCTTCAGATAGGGCCCCTCCAAGGCATCATTGCTATTCAAGTCCTTCTCACCTCTGGTCTCCACGGCATGATACTGGAGATACCAATGCCTCATCTGCATCAGGGGTCTTAGCAATTTAACCCAAATTCCCTCTTGTTCTCTTTGGCCCTGAATCAGAAAGGCCTGGATACTCAGGGTCCATAAATCCCATTTCTTGCCATTTTAGACCCATATTGGTTATGTACCACACAAGTGACAGAAGTTGCTGATAGACCCTTCACTCAGAAGTTGGCAATGTCCGTGCTGGATCATGCTGGACATCAGTCTAGCAGACAGGAGACATTAAAAATGGGGCAAGGAGACAGCAACACTGTCCTAGTAAATGCTGCCAGACTCTCTCACAGCTTGCAGCCCTGGCACTTCCCAGACCTGAGATGTGGTCTCTGTATTTGAGATCCCTCAATGATGTTTTCTTTCTCTGATTTTCCCTGCTTGTTTTCAAATTTTGTAATCTTCTAGAACCTGCAGCATCCTGTGGCAAGGAGTTTCACTGCTAATTCACATATTCTCTAGAAAAGCCCATTTAAAAAAACCTGATTATCTACTTGTTATCTTCAATTTCCAGAGTCTTGATTGACTCCCACATAGACAATCCCACGGCCCTGGCTGCTCCTGGATTTAGGATGTGTCAGCAGGATGTCCTTGGCAGGGCTGAAAAAGTGTTCCACTGGAATCAGGCTTGGTCTCTGTGTTCCCAGGCAGCAAAAGCTGCTGTATTACTCAGTTATATTCACGCTATAAATACCCTTTTGGGGGGGCATTAATTCATCCTTATTTACCTCAGCAGATAACAGAACTCCAGGCTCAGATTCATGTGGCAATAAAAAACAACAGAAATTTCTCCCAGATTATAAAGATTTGTCATGTTGTCACTATGTTTATTTTCCCCATCTATTTCTCTCCTTTCTGTGCATTGCTTTATGCTCTGCAGGGCCCTCAGGGGAGAAAAGAGGGTATGGTTTTGAAAAATGTAAGGGTTTTTTGATTAAAGGATACAAAATTAATTTGCTCCACAGAGCCTGGAAGCACATTATTTGACAACTGTACTGCACTGAACAAACACAGTGCACATGGCCAAATTCATCATGTTGATCACCAGACCTTGGCCATTTGTTCTGCAACTGTGCCGTCTCTTTTGCAAATAGAGAATGTGAATTTGGTAAAACAGGGGGAACCACAAGTTGTTATTTTTTTCACTAAGTTGCATGAGGTTAAACTCATGACATGGTTACAGCTGACACTGAACTGGGAAGGGCAGCAGAGCACAATTATCACACTGGGGATACAGGACACATAAAGACAAGTGCTGGAGACTGAACCACTCCTATTGGTAACCCCAAAGTTAGGTTAGTAGCAAGAACCCAACCTTAAGAGCAGAGAGAGCAGAAGACTCACAGTGGTTTTGTCCAAAAAGTAGATTTTTCCCATTTGAAGTGGGAAGCACCAGAGTGACACCTGGATGGACCCCAGGGAACCACCAATGCTCTCATGCTGGTCCCCATCGAAGCTACTCATCATTGGACTCTGAGGTTGTTTTGGTTATTTGATGCTCTCTGAACAGGGCACTCTCTGTCCTTCAGGCACATTCAATTAGCAAGCTGGGAAACAAAGCTGAACACAAGTTTTCTTCCTCAAGCATTTATACATCAGAAAAGAGGGACCAGAAATGGGTGTGTTTGCCCTGACCCAGGAAGGCACGTTTGTCCCCATGGATGCAGCTCCACTGGTCCCAGCTGGGACATCCACTTGATGCACAATAGTTCCACTGCCTGTTATACCTCCTCTTTGCTTTGTGTGTTTGTGTGTTACAAGGAAGAGCCCAAAATTACTCATGCAGGCAGAAATGTCACTATGGAAACAAGGAGAGAGTTTAGCCTGGTTTGGGCAGTATTGACAGAGCTGCTGTGGGAGGGCAGGAGATGGTGGGACCCTGGGGGTCTGCTGGAGAGCTCCCAAGGAGCACACAGCTTTAAACCTTCTAATATATGTATATATACTGGGCAGAAGAGACATTAGCAACTTTTTCATATTTTCAGTGCCTTCCCATATTTAAAGGACTTGAGGAGTGCACAGACAGTCTCCCTGCCAGCACAGACTCTCGTACCTCCTGTGGTACAGAACCAATCTAAGTTAAAAATACAAAGGGAACCAATAAGTGTGTAATGTCATTGCTTTGAATACCTTCCATACATCTCTGTGTCCAGGGAGAAACTCAGTGTGGCATTCAAGTGGGTGATCCCTGGAGGGTGAGTGAGAATATCCCCTCCAGGACCACCTTAAGGAAATTTTGGATAGTTATTCCTCCCAAAGGTGGGGAAAATGCTTGTGGCTCCCACCACATCCCAGACACCCTCAGCTTGAGCCCGTTTCCCTGTGGCAAGCAAAGTAATTACTCTCATGGGGAGGGGTTTGATGTTTTTATTGTTTTCTAGAGTCAATTATTGGTGAAGAAAGAAAAGAGAAGGAAAAAGACAGTTTTGAATCATCTGTATCTTGTGCAGATCAAATCCTCTCAGTCCTAGAACCCCAAAAGTGCTCGCTGGCCCCAGAGCTCCTGCAGTGAGCCAGGACCATGCCTACCGGGAAGCACCCCCAGCACTGGTGGGAGCTGCAGGGCAGGGCCTCAGGGTGGGGGCTCCTGCCTTAGGCTGAGAGCAGCTCTCACCTTCACGTCAACCTCTGAACACACAGCCTGACCCAGGGCTGTCAGTCCTCTGTCCTCTGCTGAGCAGCAGCTGAAAGCAAAACACTTCCCCAGCTCAAGTCAAGATTAACTTGGACTATTTTTCTCATTTGTCTTCTGTACATGAAAGCAGCAAAGCCAGAGCAGCCAGAGGGATGGATTTGGGGAGAGGTGTAAGAGACACACACACACACACTCCACCTCTCATTTCCTCAGCATGCATTAGATGACAGACACTTCCAGCACAATCAGGGAGTAGGGACCAAAGGTTGGCATCATTTCGGAAAGACACGATTTTCTCCAAAAAATACAGTTTTAAAAGATAATTAATTGATCCATTTCAGCTTTTTCTTTTATTCTTTTTTCTTTTGTGTGCTTTTTCCTCAGCCCATCCTGTAACTATGTCATCCTTTACACAACCACATTTCTTACAACAGGCAGCTTAAAAGAAAATTAATCTGAAAGACTCAACTGTATCTTGGTCCTTTCTGGGCTCATGTCTCTGATCTGACCCATTTTCTCCATGCTGCTCAAAAGCAATGGAAACAAATCTTCCTGCAAATTGCTGCCTCCTTTGGCCTCTAATTTCTATTATATGATCCATTTAGTTCTGTATGTGAAATAAAATATGAAAAGATGATAATTTTTTTCCCATTAAGGCAAGTTCATGTTGCGACCTCTTAGAGGGCAGCACTTCTTATCCTTCTTACTCTCACTGTGGTACCCTTAGACATGCTCAGGCCAGCAGGAAAGGGAGCTGCTGCAGCCAAGAGCTGTGACAGTGTCAGGGAATCTGCCAGGTCCCTCCACGTTAGGAAACAGGAGCTGCTCTAGTAAACAATGGATAATACTTTCCCCTAGAGCAAAAGATGGAAGAAGTTCCCAAATATAATATAATATCATTTCTGTGGGAGGAAGACGTCGGCATCATTAGTTACATGTTCTCATTTGCTTGCACTGAGCTTTGCTTTCAAGTCTTAAATCTCAGCAAGACTCCCCTTGGAGAACATTGAAATTAAAGACTGAATTAAGAATGAGTTAATTGTCTTCACTAATTGTAATGCTCCCGTTACCTGGTCCTTTGGAGCAGCGGGAGGAGCAGCTGCTGCTCTGCCATGGCAGGTCCTTCTCCTGCAGCCAGAGAAGGACTGAAGGTTTGATTGCAATGCCTATTTCAGTCTCCAGCGTCTCACTGAACACAGGAAATGTTTGCTGATGCCAAAGTTGGCCCTGCCTGGGAGAAGCCTGGGCAATCTGCAGGGTCCTGCTGAGCTTTGGCACAAGCATTTGCTTTCCCAACATCTTCCCTGCTGTAGAACGACTTCAGATTTAGCCAGGAAGGCACTGGTGAAGGAGTGCCACATCAAATCTAGTTTTTCAGCTTCATTATGTCAGCTTTCATGCTTCAGCTCCTCAAGTCCCTTTGAAGACTAGAGGGTTGCCAGTAGTGATGGGGTCAATCTGCCCTTTGGTAATGCCCTCCCATTCCAGCATCCCATGGCACTGAAAGCTGGTGGGTGCAATTTAAGACCCAAATAGTGTTGTGGCAGCTCTACTCTCCCACTAAATATCATCCTTTCCAAGTGCAAGTTGCTTGCCACCTATTTTAATCTTTTTGCCACCAATTTAAATGACTGATCTTTGTTAGACACGGTGATGTGTGTGGGGCTGGTGCCCTGGGCACTGTCATAGGCTCCTTCTCCTCTTGCAGCACCATTTGGATTCACACTTAGTGTTCTCTGGACCTGGTTTGTGGCCATGAATGCAGTGGGATTCACACCTCTGGTGCACAGTGAGCCTTCAGTATCCCTCGTCCTGGGAAGAGACTGCAGTGCCCCCTGTCCTTGGCTGTGCTGGGGAGTGCTCTGTAAAATTGGATGTGAAAATCAGTATAGTCCCAAAAGGCCTCTGTCAGGATTATTGCTCACTAAGCCTGCCTCCTCTTCATTTTGGAAGTGGTTCTGCTGTGCATGCTGTCAGCTTATCAGCTCTTTTATTCAGCACAGGCTGTCTTGGACTAGTCCAGAGGTTTTTGCACCGCTCAGGAGGTGCAGGGGGGAGGAGAGAGAAAAGCCAGCTGTAATTTGGATACTCCCTGCCTAAGAACTCTTGTTTCTTACCAAGTTCTCTTTGAATTTCCAAGGTTCACCTCCTCTTACAAAGTGGCACATCAAAGTCCTCAAACCCTCAAGAGAGTCTTATGCTCCCTGACTTTTAACACATTGGAGAACAATCCTAATGAACAGGGGTTATCCAAAAGTCAGAGATCCACCTGAGTGAACACTTTGGTTCTGAAGGCAGCAGTGTCAAGTCAGAAGACAAGCAGGTACACATGGCCCAATTTTTGTCTTAAGAGTGCACTTTCAATTAATGTCATCCCTGGAATATTTTTGTAACTTTTAATGAGAAGCTTTACCCCCTTGAAATTAGCTTCACTTTTGACATATAATGATGCACTTGTTCATCACATCTTTGATTCTGCATTAGCTGTTGGAATTCAAGGCATTGCCTTTTCCTCTTTTTTGAGTGTCTCTTAATAACAAAGTTCAGTTAAAAAAGAAAAAGGAGTTTGTCTTCATATGCATTTCCAGTGCATGTGTAAAACTCACAGACCTCTTCAGAGCTGTCTCCTGAACTGAAAGCCCTCCGTGATTTTTTATAAACTCTACAATATATCTCTGCCATTTGATATTTAACAGCAGGTGCTATGAGAGGACATAAAATATGTCACCGTAGCCTTCCGAGGAAACGGGAGAGGAGTGTCTTGGTTGCAGAGCTTTGTGTGCAGAGGGAGAATGACAAGTGGTGGGTGGTTCTGGCACGTTCTGCTGGCAGGCTCCTTGCCTTGGGGGTGGAGAGTTACAGTACCACTCTTGTGCCACCAGCTTTGAGATCTACATTGCAAATTTAGATCCTCCTTTTTGGGGGGAAGTTTCTATCAAGGAAAAGGCAGGGTGCCACTTCTTGTTTAGCAAACATTTCTTCTGCCGTTCACAAATGGGGAGAAGGGAGGGAAAGGAAATCCCTAATGATCCAGAAGTCACCAGTCATTGTTCAGCCTGAACCAGCCAGGGGGTAAAGGCACCATTGTCATATCAGTGAACTCCAGGGGGAAAGTGGTGAGAGACATTGTGCCAAAGTTGTGGAACAACAGAATCCTAAAAAAGGGACCATAAAGCTCATCTCATGCCAGCCCCTTTGCCATGGGAAGGGACACCTTCCACTGGAGCAGATGGAATGTGTTGGAAGGTACTGGAAGTCGGATCAAGGATTTTTACTGCAGCCTGGAAAACTTTTTCCCATGCAGTAAATTTTGAGCGGAAAGCAGCAGGAAGAATTCCAAATTTAGATTCCATCTCTGAATGGCACTTGATAAATTTCACTGTATCTGATATATCCCTAAGGCTTGGCAGAGCACAGAGTGCTGATATTACCTGCATTTCCCCAGTGAAGGATCTCTTATCTGCAATTACATTTCAGACATCCAGTGTGATAAAAAAATTCTGGTGGTTCTGCACACATGGATGTATATATATACATATGTATGTGTGTATATTCATTCATCCTGTAAGCAACTGTGAATCCAGAGCACAATGTGCCTCTAGCCCAAATTAAGATAAAGGGCAAAAGAGTCAGGTGTTTGTAGAGCCATAGAATGGTTTGCATTGGAAAGGAACTTAAAGATGCTCTTGTTCCAATGCCCTGTCACAGGCAGGGACACCTGGCCCCAGGTCAGGGACACCTGCCACCAGGTCAGGCTGTCCCCAGCCCCATCTGAGCCAGCCTTGGACACTTCCAGGACTGGGGAAGGGTTCATTTCATCCTGGCAATATTCACCGAGGGAGGGTTTACACCTTCAGGAATCTCCTGCTACAACTGGGCTCTTGTTTGTACAGCCCAAGGAATGCAAGCTACAGCGTAAAATACTCAATAGTATCCAAAGAATCAAAGCTGTGCAGGTGTAAAGTGAAGGCAGGAAAATGTTGACTTACTGGTAAAAAGAAAGAAGGATTTATTTCTGATTTCATTCATATTTAATCATGGGTAGTGTCAATGAAGGCAAAATGTAAAAGGCACCAGGAAGACCAGAAAGTTCCCCAAAGGGTTTCTCGCCCTTTCAGGGGGAGAGCAGATCTGTGGCTGGAAATTGTCATGGTTTGTTGTAAGAACCAGAAAGTGCCAAGGCTGGGAGGTGATGTCAGTGTAACTGAGGCACGGGGTGCTGTGAGGGCTCAGCAGAGGCAGGATGGGTGCTCCTGAGCCAGAGGGGTGGCAGAGGGTGGGCAGGGAGGCTGGGGCATGGGGCTCAGGAGGGGCAGGATGTGTGCTCCTGAGCCTGAGGGGTGGCAGAGGATGGGCAGTGAGGCATGGGGTGCTCTGGGGGCTCAGGAGGGGCAGGATGTGTGTCCTGAGCCTGAGGGGTGGCAGAGGGTGGGCAGGGAGGCTGAGAACAGCTGGGAACCTGCTCAGGACTGGCAGGCAAACGCTCTCCTCTCTGCTGTGAATCCTATCTCCTGGGCACAGGTTGGAGTCATACAGAGTAAGCTCTAGAGGACATAAATGACACTGTGAGTTGTTTCTGACTTCCTCCCTCTCTCTGCCTGCAGATTGCAATCTCCCATGGCCAGGGACTGGGAGGCATTACCCTGAAGAGACTGGGACTACAGGGGTTCTCTGGGCTGTGGGTGGCAAAACCCACCAACTTCAGTGTTATAGCAGCATACACGTACACACACACATGTATATGCACAGTTATACAGACTTGGGCCTCTTAAAATGTAGGAAGTAAATGCTGTTACAAAACAATATTTTTGTGATGTCTTATGTTCTGAATATTATACAGAGAAAAACAGAAACAGGGAAGGAAAAGGGGTTTTTTGCTCCAAGCAAAATAGCTGCTTCTCTTGACTTATATTTTACTAGGAAAAGGCAGAATGATATTAAAAAAATAATAAGAACAGAAAAAAGCCAAACCACATTTTTCAACTTAATTAAACACATATAGCAGCCCCAGTTCTTGGTAGAGTCCTTTGAAATGCACAGAGTTATCACTCTTGCTTTAAAGCTGACTATAAAACATATCCTTTATCTTTTCCCTTGCAGCACCCTGCTCTCTGTAGCTGAGTCCAGATGCAGGCCAAGGCACTGCAAGTGGAGCAAGGCAGGGAGAAGAGGGTGACTCCATGCCACATGTCCAAGGATCTCCTGGCAAAATACACAGTCACTCCTGAGATACCACAGGGGTTGGGTGCAAATGTCTGGCAGCGAGCACAGACACAGCCAGAGGACTCGACCTGCCCATCAGTGAGGTACAGATGTGCTCCCTGATGTGCCCTCAAAGAGAAGTGGCCCCAATTTACCTGTGCCAGGGCACACCCAGAGCCAGCTGGGCTGTGCCCAACAGAAGAAATGGCATTTTTACTGTCACTTACAAAAGTGATCTGTTTCCCACAGTCTGTTTCATCTGAGGCTTTCCAGATACTCCTGCTGTGCATTAATCACCTACAGAACCCCTGAGGGTGACTGGAAGAGCTCTCTGCTTCCCAGGCAGGCAAAGCCCAAGAGCTGCTGTGGACAACTGGAAGGTTCCTGCAGCACAGCCTGTTTGCATCCCTGCTGCAGTTTTAAATGTGCTTGTGATTTAACAGCATAGAATCACTGAAATGATTTGAGTTGGGAGGGACCTTAAAGCTCATCCTGTTCCAAGCCCCTGCCATGGCCAGGGACACCTCCCACCAGCCCAGGGTGCTCCAACCTGGTCTGGGACACTCCCAGGGATCCAGGGGCAGCCCCAGCTTCTCTGCCCAGCCTGTGCCAGGGCCTCACCTTCTGCACAGTAAAAAAACTCTTCCTAATATCCAGTCTGCATGGTTTGTTTGCAGCAGTTTGTCTCAGAAAGCAGTGGGTGATACCGGGTTTGGTGATCCTTACATGTCCCTTCCAGCTCAGCACATTCTGTGATCCTGAGTGCTACAGATGAGCCATTGAAGCAGCAGGTGATTATCTTGGGTATTCCTACAGCTTTGCACTTGGGTCGTGTGTTAGAGGTGTGGTCACACCCAAACACTGTCCCTGGCCTCATGGGAAGACTGAGTTTGAGAGCATTTGCTTGAAAAGTAGGTGATGCTCTGGAAATCTTCTCTGTCAGTTTATCCCTCCCTGCCAAGCTGCTGGTGGGTTCCATGAGCAGATGCCTGAATGAAGCAGTGGTGGCAGGAAATGATCTCCCCATGGGAAACCTCCCTCATCCCTACCCTTCTCCCTTCATCTACTACAGTCACTTCACCCCCAAATTTCTATTTCTGAGCCTATTTTCGGAGCAGCAGATGATGGGGTCCAGAAGGGACAGGGATACCAGAGGTCAGGAGCTCTCCTCTTCTCTAACAACTGAGAGATCTTGAAAAAGACAGAAATTCTCTCTTTCACTCGCAATAGTCAAACTTGCCTCTGCTTTGCCTTCAACCCTGATATCTTCAGAAGTTTGAGGCCCCCCATGAGCCCTCACAGGCCCGTGGTGAGCTCAGGGAGGAGGAAACCAGGCACATGGGCATGGCTCGGTGCACACAGGCAGGATCCTCCACCACGACATCAACAGCCAGCTCAGGGGGCTGGAAACAGAGAACTTGTTTAGGAGGTGGAGGAGGTCCAGGAGGAGCCTGGCAAGGTGGGGGCTGGAAACAGAGAACTTGTTTAGGAGGTGGAGGAGGTCCAGGAGAAGCCTGGCAAGGTGGGGGCTGGAAACAGAGAACTTGTTTAGGAGGTGGAGGAGGTCCAGGAGGAGCCTGGCAAGGTGGGGGCAGGTGCTCTGGCAGGGCTGGGCTGTGGGCAGAGCTCAGGGCACTGCTCAGTGCCTGCAGACACCCCATTCATCCAGGGGGCTGAGTCTGTGGTTTGGCAAAGCTAAATCCTCGTCATCCAACTGCCTGAATTCCCTGGAACAAAGCCAGAGGCTTTCTGGCTCAGCAGATGCATCTCCCTGGCCTATGAAATGTTTGGGGGGAATATGGCCTTGATAAAGCTTTCTATGCAGCTGGCAGCAGGTATTTAATAGGGTCACTATCTGGAACGACTGTAATGACATAAATCCTGAAGGCATCAGTTGTTGGAATTGTCACGTTTAGGGGAAAATCAATAACATTTGGAAAATGCTTTAATGATTTACATCTCGTGCAGCTTAAGTAAAATAATAGACTTTATCCTCATTTGCTAAGAATGATATCTTTTTATTGGAAACCAATGTTTTAAAAAATTAATTTCCACATCAGAGGTGAAGCTGGATATTTGATGTATAGATATTAAGGTTTTGATTCATATCTTAGTTCTGCTCTTCATAGAGCAGTGTTATTAATAATGGCAAGGGAAATGGAGGCAGTCTTTCATGCAGGTTTTAATAGAAAATTTTACTGGAAACTTTTCTTCAAAGCAACAAGTGTTTCATGCAAGAAAAAAAAATGGGTTCCTTTGCAGCCAGATATCCACTAAAACCCTGTTGCTCCAAAAGGTTTTGCTGAGCCAGGGGCTATTTCCTTCATAATTTCTCCTAGGAGCAAAGGGCATCGCAGCAATTCTGCTGAGGAAAGCATTGACAGGAGAAACAAATTGACATTACAAGCCAGAAAACTTCTCCAAGCAGCTGTCATGGCATGTTCTTATTATAAAATCTTATATTTCATTATCATACTCAATGAAATCTTTATGGCCCTCTATGACAATATTTCTGTCTCAAATGGGAGGTTCCCTCTCCCCAGATCTGATGACCTACAAAATGAGCCCTGAAACAGGTGGCTCCAGGCAGAACATGGCCCAAGTGCATTTCAGCAACATGGGATTTTGATGGAATATGCTGCTTTTGGGTGGGAAGATGGGCATGTTCCTGTGAGAAGTGTCTTTGCAGGTTGCCAGAGGGGAGGGAGCTGGGGAGGGAGCTGAGAGGGAGCTGGGGAGGGA
>WBMV01001734.1:376489-398446 GCA_013396655.1 Campylorhamphus procurvoides | reverse complement strand
GGAGCTGGGAGTGCTGGGCTGGGGATGGAGCTGGGAGGGAGCTGGGAGTGCTGGGCTGGGGATGGAGCTGGGAGTGCTGGGCTGGGGAGCTGCTCTGGGACTCAGGGGTGCAACAGCCACACACACAGTCAGTTACACGGCTCGAGAAGTGACTCTGTAAAGAACAATATGGGATCTGAGACTAAACCAGCTGAGCTGTGATTTGTATCTCCCACAGACAGAGCTCCTCACCGCCAATTCCCCATTCCCCAGGGCACCTTTTCAACGGTGGAGGAATCCAAAACTCTCACTTGCCAAAAAAGTTTGCAAACTGGCACAAAGCTTTCTCAAATCTCTTCTCCACAGCACATCTCCCGTCTCCTCCTGGCAAGTGCCTCCTGTGCAGTCCCTGCAGCAATCCACACACGGCTCCTGAGTGTCCCCACTGCCTTCTGTGCCTCAGAGAAGGGTGTCTGGAAATGTAAAATACCAATATAAGCTCTCAATCAAGTCACCACAGCGTGTGGTCATTCATTTACACAGAGGCAGGTGAGTGCCATGGCAGCAAAACTGCTCTGGTAAAATCTCTCTCTCTCAAATTCTCTCTTGCTGAATCCTCCTGGCTTGCTGGGTGCTGGAGATGCTGCTTGAGCAGCTTCTTCTCAGGGTGGGTGCAAAAGCCCAAAGCCTGAGAGCCCATCCTTTCCCTCCCTGCTGAGGGAGGCAGGCTCAGCTGCAGAATTCAGCCAGATGAGGATTTTCAGCCACACAGAGGTGTTTGCAGCCAGAAGGAACAGAACAGGGATTTAATCAGGGCAATGTGCTTTTAATTTGCCTTTTTTCTCTTTGTAACAGGCCCAGGGAAGAGGAATAATTAATCCATGAGGCCTGAGAGCAGCCTGTGTAGCCACAGCAGAAATTCCATTGAAAGCCAGGTTTAATTGTGCCTGCCAGCTCTCTGCCAGCAAATCACTGCCACACCAAGCCCTGAACTGCTTTGATGTTCTGGGCCTTTTCAGGCTGTCCTGGAGAACATTTCAGAGACTCACAGAATGGTCTAGGTTGGAAGGGACCCTTAAGCTCATCTCGTTCCACCCCTACCATGGGCAGGGACACCTCCCACCAGCCCAGGGTGCTCCAAGCCCCTCCAGCCTGGCCTCAGGCTTCAGTGTGTCTGTCCAAGTACGTGACTTGTTGGGCCATCTGTGGTTAGAAAGCCGTGTTTTTCTGTGTTTATCTAGTTCATGGATATTAAGTAATATATACCAGAAAAGCAGTTTCAGTTTTGAACTCTTGCATTTATGTTTCCCATCTCTCTCTCCCTTTTTTTTTTGTCTTTAAAATTATTCTCTCACCACTGAACTGCAGCACCCTTAATCTCTGTGGATGAGGATGCAGGCAATCCAGAGCACATTATTAATATACAGTAATTTCCAAAGCATTCAAAGCAGACACATTATAGCAGATGCTGTAAACCAGCAGAAAAATCTAATCATATGTAAAAGAAGAGCAAACCATATTCCAGAAAGACTTTTACAGGTAGAAGGATGATGTAAAATCCAGCGGGCAGGACCATCTGGCAGCAAGGGAGGACAAGTAGGCAGAGATGCTGTACAGAAATGCTGAGTGCCCCCCTCACACAGCTCAGTCACTCATTAATTACTGGGAAAAGGGACACTTTGCTCCCTGTGCCACTCTCTCTGGCAGCAGGGCTCTTATGGGGTCCCAGTGCCCCAAAGGCAGAACTGATGGCAGGATTTAGCATTACAGCAGTTTGGTGTTTAATGGGGCGAGTAGGGCTCTTCCCTGCTCTTGTCCCCTCTGCAGCTCCCTGGGCTGGGGGTGTAGGCTTAGTATGGGCTGAGGGGCTTTAAGGGTTCATTTAATGAGCCCTCAGCAAGACAGACCTGTTTCTCTCCATTTACCTGAAGCCAGAGCCATGGCAGCCCCATGGGGGATGTGCAGAGCCATGGCAGGCTCTGCCCTCCATGGAATGCACCCCAGAGAGGGGATGGCAGCCCCGTGTGATACAGCGGAGTGTTGGGGTGATGGCAGAGGATGGAAGAGGCAGAACCCTGGGGTGGTGACAGCCCTGGGGTGATGGCAGCCCCAGGTGGGATGTGCAGAGCCCCAGAGGGATGGCAGCCCCAGGTGGGATGCCCCAGAGCCCCAGAGGGATGGCAGCTCATTGCAAGGTCTCCTGGCACAAAGGAGGCAAAGCCTGGCATAAGGGGCAGCAGGAGCCACACGTGGCACCCTCCACCCAAGGGGACCAGGGAGCACAGGGCTTGTGCCCTCAGCTCTTCTCTCCCACAGCACGGGGGATAGGAAGGCTTGTGGCTTTTGCAACCCTCCTCTCTGATCAGAGCAGCTTTGTAGGAGTACATATAAATATGAACACTTTGTGATGAGCAAATAAGGAAAAAGTCTCCTTAAAAATGGAGAAGAACAGTTGAGTACACAATGAGTGGTTTGGAAAAGTAGCAGCAGTAGCCAAAAACGCTGCTGTATGACGGTGTTTCAGATGCTGGCTGTCACACAGAGACACCCAGCAGGTAATTTGCTGCCTCTAGAACTGAAACAACTTCATTTTTATTTTGCTTGAAATGTTATCTTGATGCCAGTGCTCTTGTGCTGCCTCTGCTGTGCTCTGCCTCCCCCAGCCACGAGGCTCTGCTGTGGGCTGATGTCTGTCTGTGAGATCCCAATTCTCCCAATTCCAGTTGCTCCCCAGTTCATTCAAATCCTTCCAGCTCCTTTGATCACAGGACAAAAGAGGGCACACAGGGCCTCAGATTTGGTATCCGAGTCACGTAACATGGTAAAGAGTTCAGAGAGTTAAGTGAGTCTGAGCTACGCTGCTTTAAATTGTTTTAATGCCAAAGCTCCCGAGAAAGCATCCTTTAGAGGAGCTGTACTTAAATCCTAAACACTCTCATAAAAATGCTACTTAAAGCATTTGGATATATGAAAAAGAGGCACTTGAAAGTGCATAAAACATTCAGCAGAGCAATTGTGCACATCCATAAAACACTCACCCAGTGCACACTTCGCTGGTTTTACATTCTGAGCATCAAAGGGTGACCCATGAATTAATGCTGAATAAAGTGTGAAGGTTACAGAAGGAAATAAAGTACAGTAGCAAAAAAACCCCAACCCAGTAAATAAACCCTGCCCTCTGTCTTGAGCTGCCCTCCAAACACACGTTCTTGTTTCACCCATGAATTGTAGTGCCTGGAATATTGTCTGTCAGAGCTTTAATTTAATTATGTCATCAAGGAAAGATCATGAAACCTGATTTTGCAGCTCCTGTCCAGAGGCTGCAAAAATGCCCAGAGAGGAGATGGAGTCCACCGTTATTCCTGATTGACTCGAGCCAGTCAGATTGGTTCCATCAGGAGGAGAATATTTATGAACATCTCAGCCACTAAATTAGCAGAATGATTTAGTGTCCCTGACTGTGACACCGGAGGTGACACATGTCCCCAGCAGCATCCTGCCCTCCCTGGAACAGGCCTGGGGATGCTGAGGACTCCATTTCCCTACAAGGAGGAGATTTACTTTCTAGCACATTTGGTATAAAGTGTCAATACTTGCAGCCCCATCTTTACACTCAGCCCCTTTTGAAGGCATCTTGTGTGTCAAATGAGCTTCTATCCCACCTGCACCTTCAAACTCAGTGGAAAAGGCTGGCTGAGCCACCTGGATGGGCCCAGCTCTCATCTCAGAGCATCTTCCTAAAGAAACTGAAATAAATAAAAAAGAAAAGCCAGCCCAAATGAACCCCAAATCCAGCTGCTCTTGAACTACTGGGGAAATGTAACTTAGGAACATCAGCCTTTTTAAAATAAAATCAAACATCTAATTTTCTTTCAATTTCAATAAATTGTTCTTAACGTTTTTGTCATTTCTGCAACTAAAGGCCACAGAGTGTTGGTGTTTGGGTGCTGCATTCTGCAGCCAACAGCTCTGCTCGGGATGTTTCTTCCCTTGAATGGCACGAGATGAGGGGTAGAGAGACCTCCAGCTGGTTGTCATTGCTCAAGGACCTCTTTAGGGTGACACTGAGAAGGGCTCAGGGCCACACTTCAGTCCTTTGGCTCCAACTTAAGTCCAGACACTGCCAGGGCTGCCTGGGGTGGGTGATAAGGGAAAAAGCCTTTGGCCTCTCACCAGGACGATGTTTGGCCCTGGGAGTGCCTTTGAGATTTGTGGGGATCAGCAAAATGTTTGTTTTCTGCTCTTGAGAAGAGCCCCCAGTGCTTGCCTGGGGCAGCTGGGCTGGGCTGTGGGACCTCTCTGCTCTCTTCTTATTCCCTCCCTTATTGATTTAGAGCTGCCTTTCCCTTCCTTTCCCTCTCTCTGCCCTGGCAGGGAGGGCTGCACAGATTCAGCCTTTACCTTCAGGCTTTGTGTCACAAACCCAGAGTCCTCAGAGCCTCCTTCCCCCAAATCAGATGGTGCTCCTCACCAAGGGCTCGCTCTGCTCCTGTCCCCTCCCTGAGTGCTGGCTCATGTTCCAGGCTATCACATCTCTCACTCAGACCTGCAGCAGCTCAAACAAAATGCTCCTTTGAGAAGCAAACCCTTTGTGCAGAGCTGGCCATTGCAGCTGTGATGGAAGCTGTTCATATGGATGGACTCTCCTACAGACCCAGCTGCTCTCAGGATGCTCCTGGCCCTTCTTGGGGCTGGCACTGCTGCCTGGGGACAGTCCCTCTGCCAGAGCTGCTGGAAAATGCCCTGCTCAGTGGCAGGGCTCAAACTGCTGGGGAGAAGAGCTCTTTGATCTGTTTGTCTGGCATTTGCAACAGAAATGCAGCACAAACCTGTTCCTGGAGGAATTTTCTACTTGAGCTATCAGGCTGTTTGAGATGAGCAGGGGCTAAGCTGCCTGGAAATCAACATGACAGAGGCAGCTCAGATCTTCTTTGGGCTGTAAAAACATTCTTAGGCATGATTTTGGGTCAGGAAAAGGTATGATGGAGCATGCAAGAGTCTCCAACCTCTGCATGGTGCATGGAGGGGCTGCAGGGTGCCCTGGGAGGGAGGTATTGCAAACCACCCCAGAGAAAACAATTGCAATCTCCAATATTTCAGCTCCAGCTCTGGCAGGAGTGGCTGGCCCAGCTCATCCCTCATCAGTCCTTTCCAGAAGCCCTGGCAGCCACCACTCAGCTCTCTCCCAGCCTGCTGGGACAATGGCACCAACTGGATCCTGCTGTTCTTTGGTCTCCTGACAAACATCAGTCCCAAATTACCACCCTGGCAAAGACTTTGATGTGCTCAGCAGGAGCAGGGGGGAAATGGGGAGGAGACTGAGCCCAGGCTCACACAACTTTAATAAGTGATAGGAAAGCTGCTAATAACCAGGCACTAATGACCTGGCACTCACCTTGGGCGAGTTACTGGGCACGTGTCATTCCAGGGACTGGGAAAAGGAATTATTGGGCTGCATGGATTGTTTTCTCTGAAAACAAGTGTTATAGCATCTAAACCCTAAATATTATCAATAGATGTATGAAATGACCATGTCTGCTTAGCAAGCAGAGGAAATCACAGTCCTTTAGGAGGAAACAACACACACACACACCCCCTCCACTGTAAGAGACAGGAGATGCCAAGGTCTCTGTTCATGCTGCTGATCCTCTGGGTGCTCAGCTGTCCCCCCAGGGACCCTGGAGCTTGACACAACCCCTTCCACCTTCCCTTAGAGCTGCAATCCTTCCTCTGGCCCAACCACGTTAATAGTTCCTAGCTTCTTTCTCAGTTCTTGAGTAATTAATACAGGTGGAAAATAAAAGTTGCATTTGTTTGGGTTTTTTCCCCAGGAGACTGTTGTGGTTCTGTGTTGTGGCTTTTCTGCCCAGGTCCTGCCCACTGTGCCTGTGAGCTTTATAACAAGACCCTGGAGGGACTGCAAAGGTGCTCAGGTGCTTGATTAGAGGCCCAATCACCCCAAAATCTGGGGTCACTTCTATTCTTTATCACCAGCCCCAAATTATGGTATTGCTTAAGGAAAACCCACGGCAAAACTCTTTTGGTTTCCTGTTAGAAACTGGAGGGGAATTGACTGAAACCACCTGCTTGACTGGGCTTAAAATTAGGAATAACTCATCTGTAATGTCACTTCCTGAGACATGGAGCCAAGCAGACATCCACCAGCCCTGGTCCTGTTCCAACACTGGGATCAAGCTGGGGGCTGCTCATCCCAGTAAGACAGGTCTGGAGGACAAGCATCACTGCTCCACGGAGAGCAGAACCCCCTGCCATCAGTCCTGTCAGCCAAAGAACTCTTAAAAGG
The DNA here is from genome assembly GCA_013396655.1 of Campylorhamphus procurvoides. NCBI lineage: Eukaryota > Metazoa > Chordata > Aves > Passeriformes > Dendrocolaptidae > Campylorhamphus > Campylorhamphus procurvoides. The sequence goes on along the minus strand of WBMV01001734.1, from coordinate 392,163 downwards.
CATTAGGGCTTGGTGGAGCAGTGCTGGAGCTGTGTTTGTGTCCTCTTCTCTAGGAATTGTCACTTCTTTGGGATTGTGGCAACACGGATGGGCAGGCAAGAATGGAGCAGGTTATTAATTATGCTGCTTTATAAGCTCTCCATCTTATCTCCAAGCAGATCTTACTCTGCTGAGAAGCCTTTGTGCACAGGCACAGCAAGTTACAAGGTGTTCTCAATTGTACCACATCACTGCTTACAGAGATACAACCCCAGTTTCCACCTGGAAATGGATTCAATGAGACCTCTGCCTGAAGTGTGGGTGAAAAATGGACCTAAAACGCAATTCTTCCCCAGGATGCTATTTTTGATCCAGAACTGCATTTTCACTCTACAGACACATCAGCCCCACAGTAGGGGTGTTAGATCCAATTGCAAAATTTAACTAAATGACACTTTAACAATGCCCTGCAGCCAGGCAGCTGCCAGAGATGAGATGTCTGCAGGGAGGGATGGCTGGCTTGGCTGTGGTGGAGGCATCTCTTTGGGATGGGAAGCTCCTCTGCCCGACCCAGCCCAGCCCAGGAGAGCCCCATCCAAGCCAGGGGCAGGGCAGAGCCTCGGCTGTCACTTTTGGGCAGCCTTTCCCTGCCTGGGCAGTCTGTCCAAGTCACAAAGCAGTGGCACAAGATGCAGATTTACCTGGAAATAGCCTTGGCTCACGTTCCTCAGGTCAGAACTGACCTGGCACAGGAGCCAGCAAAGCCTCCTCCATCCCATCCTGCTGGAGCAGGAGCCCCTTGCCATGCTTGTCCCAGCATGAATCCATGGAGGTTTTAGTGCTGCTCTGCTCCATCAGGTGGGTTTGGCACAGGCTTGGAAATCTGGCTGAAATATGGCAAAGTCCTCAGGAGAATGAAATGTCCATAGACCTCTTTGTTCCTCTTGGTGTTTTCCCAAGAAATGTTTCATATTCTCTCTTAGGCAAAATGTTTGCACTTCCCCAAATACCCAAGCCAGCCCAGCCCAGCCCCATCCTCCCCTCCTTGTGCCATCATGAAAACACAGACACACTTTTACAGAATAACTTGCCCTTACCGATGTCAAATGTTGTTAAAATAATCTGGTTAGAAAGTTGTTTGATTTATGGTAATTTTTTACTGCTGGGCATTTTTTTATTATTATTCTTTTTAAAGAAAATCAATCCTTTTGTATTTTCCTCTTTGGAAAATTCCTTCAGTAAGTTTCCTCCTCTGAATTGTTGTGACAGAAGTCACTTCCCTGCCCTTTCTGCTTTTTAAGAAACGAGAAAATCAGAGACAATAAATGACAAACCTCTGAGCCTCACTAACAGAAATATGATGGTTCAGAAAAACAAATATTCATAGTTATCATTATTTTCCTAATTTATGTTTGTTTTTCATCTGTGTCTCCTGAGCCTGTGATACATCCCTGGGCTGGTATTTACAGCTTTTCTCATGCAGGCACTGCCTTACCTGGGAATGCCCCTTGTACTTTCTAGTCCTGTTTACAAAGGGGACCACGGTAGTAGGATTTGGCATGCTGGGCACGGGGGGCTGGAGGGAGATCACCTGGCTGCAAACCATGCCTGGAGTGTGTGGTGTGAGATAAGGCTGGTGCTTGACACGAGGAGTGCTCTCCCCTGCCCAGCATGGTCCTTCCCCTGCTCCATCCCCTGGGTCTGGCAGTGCCATGGCTGGGATGGTGTGCCATGTCACATGCCACGGCTGGCATGGTGTGCCATGTCACACCCCTGTTCACATGAGGTGCCACCCAGGAATCTCCTCCTTGCTGCTGTGGTGGGGAAAGGCAAGCAGAGAACTGGGATCCCCAGCAGCCCCAGGGACTGGAGGGTGACTCAGTGTTTGCATCAGGCTGAGAGAGCTCAGCTGCTCCTGTCCTTGCAGGGAGCCAGAGTTATCAGCCTGCCTTTTGCACATGACAAGCAGTTCCTCAATCATTTCATGCAAAAGTTCACAGTAGGACAGTTTTATTTTTGGATCTGGCAGTGAGTGAAAATTTGGCAGAGGGAGAATTTGGATGGAGGAAATCAGACAGGGCTCCACCCCACGTCTCTCCAGCTTGGGGAATTTTGGATTTGAGCACTGAGGTGTTTTTTCGTGGCACACAGTGGAATTTTGGGACTGAAGCCCTCCAGAAGCATCAATGAAACCAACACTTGGGAGACTGATGGGAGAGCCATGCTTCTTCCCCATCCCATTCTAGCATGCCCATGGGTGTCCTGGGAAGGGAGGACCCCCACCCTGGCCCTCCCAGCTCACACCAAGTGCAAGGTGACCCCAAATCCTACCAACAAAGCACCCCTGTAGGAGATGATTGAAAACCTCGGTCCAACAGGAGCTCTGCTGTCACCTCTACACCCATCAGATGCACCTTGTTGGAGGGGGAAAGGCCTGAGATTAGATTGCATTGCAATCTTCGAGAAAAACTGCTTTTTGATGGCAAAAATGATGAATTGCTGTCTGTTCTGGGAAGATCAGATCCGTGTGCAGCAGTGGATGGCAGTCAGAGCTGTTCAGGGCTTGTGGCTGAGGGAGATGAATCAGCAGAGAGGAGCCTGGGATTCATTGAAGGGAGGAAAAAGCTCTGGTTTACAGATCTGTGCACACAAATGCCCCCATACATAGATGTCTGGAGTTTGGAACCCATTTGGTGCTACCCAAACCCCACCTGTGTTTCCATTCAACAACCCTGTGCAAAATAACCTGAGATCTCACACACTCCTGCTCACACCTTCCTTTCCACTTGGGGGTGCAGGACAGGATGATGCTGGGATGCAGATGATGCAGGGAATTAATAATGGCCCACATAATGAGATTCATTAACAAACTGTTTATCTGTGGCAGCTCAGTGACTTCTCCCAGGCTGCAACTGGTCTGGATTGGCTGGGGTTCTGAGCAGCCTGCTCTGGTGGAAGGTGTCCCTGCCCAGGGCAGGAGGGTGGAATTCCATGTGCTTTAAAGCCCCCTATGATTCTGTGCTGATGTGATTCTGTGGTTCTGTAGTTCTTTGATTTTATGAGAACATGTATAGAACATGTCCCATCCCTGGCCAGCACTGGGGTTGATACATTATGGGAGAAGAAAGTGCCAATTTATTAAAAGGCCTCTGCTTTTAAAGATAAACCAGCTCACGGGGCTATTTCCAAGGTGACTCTTTTATTCCCAAGCCACCACCAGCTGAAAACTGATTGAAGGCAGGATGGGGGGAAGCAGGAGGGACCATTCCTTCTCTGCCTCAGCCCTGTGTGCTCCCCTAGGGAGAGCTTTGGCCAGGAAAGGGAAGGTGCTGCACTGACATCTGCTAAAGCCTCAGCAGGTTTTGGTGCTGCCCCTCACTTTTGGTGCTGTTTGGCTGGGGGCCACAGGACCAGCTCTGGCTGGGTGGTCTGTTTGCTGTCTGGGCAGGTTGCTGGGTGAGAAGGGGTCAGGATATGCAAGATCTCCTCCAGCATCTCTGCAACAGCTTGTAAAATATTTATAGCACCAATAAACCATGCAAGAACAGGATCTGACATGGCATGCACGAAGAGGATCTGCATGGCATCTCAAACAGAGAAAGAAACCAACATTTAAAATCCTCAGAGCCTGCTGAAATCTGCTGTCAGGGCCAAATGGCAGGTTATCCACAGCTTTATAATGGCCTCAAATAATAATGGTCATTGATCCTTTGGACCAAAGGGCGCAGGAGCATCTCCCAGAGGCACCACAGCCCACACTGCTGGAGGTACTTTGGCATCCTAACACAGTCCTAGAGTTCTTTGTGTTGGTAAGACCTTACAGATCATCTCACTCCATCCCCCCTGCCGTGGGAAGGGGCACCACTGGACCAGGCCAATCTGAGCCCATCCAATCTGACCTTGAATACTTCCAGGGGTGGGTCATCCACCCCATCTCAATGGGAATAATCCCATCTGGACTGGAATGATCTCACTGAAGCCTCATCCACCCCATCTCAATGGGAATAATCCCATCTGGACTGGAATGATCTCACTGAAGCCTCATCCACCCCATCTCAATGGGAATAATCCCATCTGGACTGGAATGATCTCACTGAAGCTCTGCCAAGTCCTTTGGGATGCCACAGGTGTGGCTGCCCCTTCCCTGGAAGTGTCCAAGGCCAGGCTGGACAGGGCTTGGAGCACCCTGGGCTGGTGGAAGGTGTCCCTGCTCGTAGTGGGCTTTGGAATGAGATGATGTTTCAGGTCCCTTCCAACCCAAAGTGTTCTGTGTTCTGTAGTCCTGTGGGCAGCATTTGGAGATGTGCAGGTGCCACTCTGTGCTGGACTCCCCTGAACCCCATTTTGCACCCTGTCCTCTGCACCAGCTGCTGGGCAGTGTCACTTTGTCACTGTGACCAAGGTTTCTGAGCCATTCCCTTCAGCAGACCAGGAAATTCAGTGTCTTTGCAGTGCAGTAAATCTGCATACAGGCTGTCTTTATAGATCAGCCAAGACGTTTGGGGGGATAATTTATAGGAGGCAGTAATAAAACAAACTGCGTGGTTTAGATCTTCATAAAACTGCAATGCCTTTTGTTTGATTTTATAGACACTTTTATTAACTTGGTACCTTTGTAACAGAAAGGTCTGACAGGTTTCTTATGGGTAAGAACTCTCCTGAGCAGGTGTGCATGTTTTGAAGAGGATCAGAAATGATGTGGTGCCTGATAACAGGACATCACCAACCCCTCGCAAACCCCTCCTCCTCTGGCAGCTCAGGATTGTGCTGGAGCTGCAGGGAGAGAGCCATTCTGGGGNGGCCACTGGGCATCTGCTGCCCGAGCCTGGCACCATGCAGGGGACAGCTGGGGCCTGAAAGTGACAATAATTAGAGACGGTTTGCTAACAAATTCCATTCCAAATCATCAGCAGCAGTGATCAAGTGCCCATCCACAGCGTCCCTGTATCCCACCCCTCCCACTCACAGCACAGAATATTACCCAAAATGATGGAGAGAAATGCTAGCCATGTAGCTGTGACACAGAGGGGTATCCCTGCTGGCGTGCAGTGAGACCATGGATGTCCCCAGCTGTGCTGTGGGTGGGAACCCCTCAGGACACCCCAGGAACAGCCCTGCCTGTCCTCCCATCCTTCTCCCTCCCAGGGACAGAGTCAGGTGAGACAAACAGGTCGATATGTGGTGCCCTTCCTTCTCCCCTCGGTGCACAGAGGTGTTTACCTGCCACTAATCCCCCAAATGATTTGTATCTTCTCTAGGACTCAGCCCAGCTCCCCTTGGGGATTTGCTACCCATTTTTGCCTTGTTTGATAAATCAGTTGCTCTGGTGTATGAATTTCTGCAGTGCTGGTTCTGACACTCGTGTGTGAGACCTTGCCCCCTCCACCCTGGCCAGAGTGATGTGATGTGATGGGGGAAATGGCCTTGGGGAGCTTTCCCTGCAGGACCAGCCATGGGATTGATGTTGTTTTCCTGGGAGAGCCTTCATCCCAGTGTGTGGCTCCGTGGGGGGAGGCTGGGGCAGGACAAGGCTCACCAGGTTTGACTGAGGGCTTGTAGCCCGTTCTGGAGCTTCACTAACAAGAGGACCAGAATGAGACATGAAGCAGGGCTGCTGCAAACAGCTCCCAGCAAAGGCAGGTCCTCTCCCCAGCCCATTAGCCCTGGCTCATTTTCCTGCGTTCACAAGAAATGCAAATACAGATTTAAAAATAGTTATTAACAGCATCAGTGGTAAATATTTAACCCTGAAAGCTTGTACTTTCTCCTCCCTCTGCCTCCCTGGGTGCATGCACAGCAAAGGTGCAAATTAATGCAGGTCTTGATAGATCATTTTAGTCACTTTATTAAGTGGATTTCTATCTGATTTATTTCTGCCCTGCTCCGGTTGCTTCCCTGGCCCTTACCCTGCGATATGTGCTGGGTTTTTCTTTCACAGCAGGGTTTTGGAAGGTTCAGCACCTGCACAGGTAAGGGCAAACCCTGCCAGGCTGTGTTTGGGACACAGCATTGGAACTCTCCTTAAAACCCAGCCTGGCTAAGGGGGTCCGTAGCTCTGCCTGGTTTTTCCTGCAGTTTGAGGTCTTAGGAGGCCACATCCTGGCAGTGGCTTTTCATGAACAGAGACAGGCTCAAAGAGCCCCTCTCAGATCTTATCCCTGGGCCTCAGTGGGCTTTATGTCCTACATAAGCTGCTCTCTAAATCCAGCCAGATTTGGGACTTTATTTCATTCTCTGATTTTAATCTCCAGACGACACAGAACAGCTCAACAAGCACTGGAAGAAGTTTCTGTGTGACACACAAGCCTTCAGTCCTGGAGGATTAGGTGAAGGACCATGCTCCTTGATGCCAGTGATGAAAAAAGACAGCTAGTTGGCTTCCTGTGGAAACAACACAAAAATGGGGACAAAAATGATCAGAACAGACAGGAAGGTTGTGAGGGCACTGCAATGAACAGGACATGGCTGGGTTAACAAAGCAACCAGAGCATCTCGGGGTGCAGGAGAGGGAAAGCTGTCCAGAGGGGTGTCAGTCCTGGAGATTCCTGGGGGACTCTTTTAGAGAAGTTTTTCTGCCTGCAGAAATTCGTATTTTCCCCCAGGAGGTGGAAGCTGCTCTTCCAAAGGTTTGGGTGCTGCTCCCTGTGCCCCTGCAGTGGGACAGTGCAGGATGCTTGGGTGGGAGAAAAGGACATTCCTGCAGCCAGCAATGAGCAGCTCTTCATTTAAGCCTTCATGCATGTTCAGTGGAAAAGAAAGATCACATCCAGCCTCAAACCCAGCATGACACAGCCCATACAAAGAGATCCTCTGTGTGTTTTGCTGTGCTCTTTCCTGCAGGTAGGACAGCAGCAGATGTGGGAGGGTGGTGGGGTTTGATTGGGACCCAAACCCCATCCCAAGGCACCCACCCTGCTGGCAGACACAGCCAGCATCCTTCTCCCTTCTACTCCAGGGTTAAAAAAATAGGAGGAAAAAGAGGAAGAGAGAGAAACTGCATTCTCGTTTTGTTGCCATAGCAGCCTTCTGGATTATTTAGACTGATAGCATTTGTAAAAATTCAACAAAGGGTAAAGGATCACTTGGAAATGGGAGCAGATGTAACAGTGCGTGCCATATGCCACTGGAAGGAAATCTATTGGCAAAGGAGCATCATCCAAATGAGAGCCTAACCCATATTGGGCCATGGAAAATGTCACTTTGCCCAGATTACAGGGTAGAGCCATAAAGCAGAGAGAATTCTGCTCACATGTATAATTGCTGCGAGCCGTCCCCAGGCAGGAGCTGAGTGCTGGCGCTGGGAGGGGGGCTCTCCTCCCCCCACAACTTGATGAACCTCCATGTGACACAAAGAAAAGGTTGGGAACATTAAAAATTAATTAGCCCTCACACGCAGCTTAATGGAACTCACTCCTGAGAAATGCTGCCTGCACAAGAGATGAATTATAAGGGACTCTGTGGGCGGGGTGAGTAATCGAGTCCTCGCAAAGCCACTGCCTTTACACCCTGAGCTGCTGCTGCAGCAACTGCTGGGACAGGGACGGACCCTTGGGGAGCAGAAGGTCTGACCAGAGAGCTGTGAAAGGGGCTCAGAGTCCTGGTGGGGCTTCAGGGAGTTCCACAGAGCAGGGGCAGGGGCAGGGGCAGAAGCCTCCCAGGTCAGAGGAAGGAGAGGGGACCAGGGGAGGCTGCTCCCCCCCTGCCCCATCACCATCACTGATGGAAAGCACAGCCCAGGGCTCCCTTCTCTCCAGGAACACCAGTCAGGCCAGGAGAACACAAAAGGGCTGAAGTGCTGGCACGTCCAGTAGAGGGTGAAGGAGGTGGGATGGGGCTTGGAGAAAGCTGGTCTAGTTGAAAGTCTCTCTGCCCATGAAGGGGGGGGTGGAAAGAGATGGTATTTAAGGTCCCTTCCAGTGCAAACCATTCGAGGATCCTGTGAGAACACTTGGGAGGGTGGAAGCCCAGAGAGAGAAAGATGTGGTGTCATCTCCAGAGCCCTCCTCTGAAGCTCCCTGGGATGGAGAGGCAGCTAAGCAAGAGTTCCTGTCACTGCTCACCCAAGGCTGCAATAATCAGTTATTAAACACAAATATTTCATGTATCACCAGGAAAGTAACCAAATGGGTGAAGCAGCAGAGCCTTCCCAGCCAGCACTGGGTGCCTGCTCCCTCCTCCTTGCACACCATGCACCCAGGGTTAGTTATTCCTAAACCAAGTCCTCTGATTCCCTGAAATCACAGCAAAGCCTCCTCCTTCCAGGCATGATGGGCTTTCACCCAGTACTTAAGCAGGAATAAGTGATGGTGCTTTTGGGAGCCGGGTGGAGTGGTGAGAAAGCCCAGGCAAAGGCAAACACCACTGGCAGCCCCATCCCAGCCCAGGGTGTCCCCATCCCATCACGGAGCTGGGGGAAGAGGAGAGGCCACCCAGGAGATCAATTCCTGTGCTGGAATTACCAGTCTGCTCATGAACAGCAGCCCTGTGTCAGCTGAGTGGGGATGTGATTAGTTGCTTTGTCCTACCTGTGTGTTTATAGGAATCAATATCCATAATCTAACCAGAGCACACTTTAGCCAAGCCTCATAAATCACTTTTTCCCTGTAACAGATGCTTTTCTGCTGCAAGGACCTTCCTGAGCAACACCAGGCAGGGGAAGCTCTGGAGCAGCAGGTGCCACAAGCATCCCACAGGTCCCCTCCTGACTCTTCCCCCTGGAGCAGCCTGGGACCTGTGGGGTGGCACCCAGGGCTGGGGACAGCCAGGACAGGAGGTGACAGGGACCACATGCCACATACCAGTCTGTGGACAATGTGTATCAGGTTCCTCTTGAGAGGAGAGAGGCACATGTACTCATGTCTCAGACTCTGCAGTGGAAAATATCATCCTATTTAAGCCCACTGGTAGCAACATTGCTTGCATGGCAGGCAGAGCTGGGGCTGGGGCTGCTCCCCTGCTTCTCCTCCCTGCAAAAATTCAGATAAAAGGGGGGAAAAAAATCCTGCAGCTTCCTACAAGAAGGCTCAGCCAAATGAGGGATGTGTTGTTGCCATGGTGGGCTGATCCTTCCAGCTGCTGAAATGTTTTCTTGGATCGACTAATAATCAAAGCTCATTTTTCTGGGCTCTAATAAGAGCAAGGAGGGATGGGTGGACACCCAGCCCGACAGGGGCAGCTGCTCAGCGAGGCTGGCAATGCCTATTGCACTGCATAGGGAAAGCGCAAGCATCTCTGGGATACGTCAGAGAAAGGATGGAATAGTTCCTTTAAAATAAATGCTGTCAAGGAAAGCTGAGAGCAATGAGGAGAGGGGAGGGGAGGGGAGGATTTGCCATTCAGAGAAAGACAGTCTTGCAAATACTCTATTCCTGCCGTGGAAAGAACAGACCCAACACGCTCCCTGTTCTCCTGCCTATCCAGCCCTATCCAAAGAATCCGAGGTTTCCCACAGGTTGTGGAAGGGTTGTGCTTTACCAGCCCCTTCCCAGGGTCAGTGAAGGCAGCAGCAGAGCCTGCTGAACCATCGTGCCTGCCATTAACACTCCCAGCTGGTTTGTGGCAGGGGCTGGGCTGAGTCCCCAGACAGAGGCTCAGACAGCACTGAATGCATCCCCCTGAGCCTGCAGGCTTCTCCCTGCCCTCCATCCCCATGACATTCAGGAACCCTGGAGGAGCCCTGGAAATCCCTGATCTCAGCCTAACTCTTAGGGACCCAAACACTGGGCACCCTAAACCAGGACACAGCGAGCATGGCCAGGCATTGCTGCTCTCTGAACATCATCTCCAGAATGGAGCAGTCTGGCACTTCCAGCATCCTGAAGCTGCAAATTTGTCCAAAAGGTGTTATTTGGGCTGCAGGAGAGCCAGCCTAGAAAAAAGAGGACGGAGCCAAAGGGCCCTGCCATGAGCTGGAGGGCAGGGGAAAGGCTTTGGGCTGTGAATTTCTGAGTTCTCCTAGCAGAAGGTGAATGTTTTGGGAGGCAGAAGGAGGCTGTGTGCAGAGATAGGCTATGAGAAACTGACCTAAGAATGAGATCCTGGTTTATTTTGTAGCAAAGTAAACCCAAAGTGGTTTCATGGAGCTTGACAGCATTACCCTGAGTCCTTCAGCCCAGAACATGCTGCAGGTGCAAGTGAGTCCTCTTGTGACATCTCCATCTCTTCATGGTCTGACATATCAGATTCTTTCTCCAAGTAGAAACAACAGGATGAAATTAAAAGCTCTGGAACACTGAAGTCTGGAATTGGATAGCCCTTTGGCATCCCCAGGGCACCTCTGAGGGTACCCCAAGTCCCTGGTGCCACCAGGGCAATGGTGACCACAAAATCTGCAGTGATGTCCAGTGCTCTTGGTCAGGCTGAGGATGTGAAGTGCAGCAGTTCATTATTTAATTCCTGGAGTGACCCAAGTGGAGATGGCAGATCATCCCAGGGTCACTCAGAGCTGTGACAATGACATTTTTTGCCTCTTTCCAATTATCACCCACCCTGCCCCAAAGGACACTTGCTGGAAAGCCACAGGCCAGACAGGAGTAAGTAACAGAACTCTCAATACAAGTTCTTTTGGTATAAACCCAAGAGAAGCTGCACTGCCAGCGGGAGGGGACAGGATGGGAGGCACAGGGTAGGAGGGAGGGCTCGGGGCTGCCACAGACACTGCTGTCCCACAGCAAAGCTGCAGGCACCAGCCTCCAGGGAAGGTAATTTGGGGAGAAGAGGGGCTGGTTTTGTATTTGAGGCTGTGTTTGGCTCCCTTTTGGTGGCAGGAAGATGCTCACTCCCCTCCCTCAGCAGCCTCATCCCCTGGCAGCTACAATCCAAAGCTTCTGCTTTAGAATCTGCCTGGGAGAAAGGGGATAATTAGGAACGAGGCACACGTGCTAAGAACATGCAATTATAACCATTGGGTTATAATTTATGTCTCATCCTTCTGTGCAAAGTAATTAATATAGTAAAAGATGATTTATACCTAAGTGAGTAGAAGGTAAAGCTGGCTCTGCTGCGATGGTGAGACCCAGCTGAAGGACTGTGCCCAAAAGTGGTGGAGGCTGGAAAAGCAGCATGGACAGGAGAGGCAGAGGAATTCCTGATGGAAAAGGAGCTGATGCTCTGAAATTCTCCTCTTCTGGGCACCTGACAGTGTAGGAAAAGAGAGACCTGGCTGGCCCTCTCTGCCTTTCCGCTGCTCCCCCTGCATCTCTGCTTTGGGGCAGGGGCTGCCATGTGGGAGGGACCCCTTGACCCTGAGGAAATTTGGGGTATTATTTTGAGTTTGCCATTTATTCAAGAATTGTTCAGATACTTTGCTTCCCCTCCAGTAGCCACTTTGCCTTGTCTCCTGGCCACAAGCCTGCAGTAAGCAAGGCAAAGGCTGGCCTATCCACAGACTCAAAGCATCCAACAGCAGGGTGGGGTAGGGCAGAGTGTGGAGCTGCAAGGACAAGGGACCTCAGCCAGGGCCACTGGGAAAGGGGACTGAGAGCAGACCTCAGCCTTTACCACAGCCATGCCTGGCCCAAGCATATCAGCAGGTACCAGTTTTTCCCTGAGGATGCACAAGCACTCAGGACCCTGAGGTTTAAGGAGTTTTCACCCCTCAGCTCTGACCTGCAGCTGCTCCCCACCATCATCAGTCCAACGTGCACATTTTAATCAAAAAATAGCTCCAAACTCCTGCTGGGTTACAGAAATAGGGAATTATTAACATTTAGAGACCCAGGGGAGGTTGCAGCACGCCCAGGGTGCTCGGGGATGAGGTTTGCCCTGTCCCTGCTGTTCCTGGAGCTGTGAGCCTCAGGGACTGAGGATGGAGCAGCAGGGATGAATGAAGCCCCTTGGTGACTGCTCAAAGATGAATTTAGTGTGCCTTGGCTCTGTTTCCATGACAATTTGCTTGGGAGCACCATTGCAGAGGAGCATCCCCAGGGGATGCACCTGGGCCAGGATGGGCTGCAGGGCTGGGCACAGGGTGGGGTGGAGCTGCTGGGTCTGACACAACAGGCTGCTGGGGGGCTTGGTCGTGGAAACTGGGGGGAAACAGCATGGATTTGGGCTTCAGTTTCAGGGTTTGACTCCAGTTCAACTTTGACTTCAACTTCCAAAGTGCTGCTCTCCTCCTGTGCTGGGGTGATTTACAGCCCCAGCCCAGCTGGTCTCTCCCATGTGGGTACTGGGGAGGGGGTTTAGCCAATAAGTCTCAAAGTAAAGGACAAATGTTACTGCCAGACCTTGGCATGGACAGACCAGGCAGGTAGGAGCATGAAGACAGTGGTTTGGGCACCAAAACCACTGAGAGGTTCCCCACTGTCACAATCCATGTCCATCCAAGGTAACACTGGGATGCTCAGAGAGCCAGCTCTGTCTGGGGCAGCTGCAGCTCAGCTGAGGACAAACCCAAATCCTGCCTCGTGCAGAACCTCTGGGACCCGTGAGCAGGATGGATGCAGGTCCTGCAAACAGGCTTGAATCTCTCTGAGCTGAGAAAAGAGGCTTCTGCTGGTGGTTTGGTGGCCAGAGGTGGCACGAGAGACCTGCTGAGCCACCTCAGGGCAAGGGTAAAAGGCCAAGAGGTCTCAGCAGCTCAGTTGAAAATAAGAAGGTGTCCCAGGGTTTGCCATGCCAAATAAAGCTGTACCAGGGAACCAACCTGATCAGCAGAAGATACACCTTAAAGCTCCCAGAGTACCCAACCTCGAGGACAGAGCTTGAGCCTTCAGCCAAAATGCACTCACACAAAGGGTTGGTCCAAGGGGTGGTGGGCTTGAGTCCATTTTGGGACTCCATTTTGGAGGTTTGGGTTCGCTCCCTCCAAGCCCAAGGGCCAGCCACGGGATTTTGGTGGAGAATGTGGGCAAGGGGTTTTGGTTAACCTGGTATATTTGGGAACATTTTCTGGGAAGACAGCCAGGCTCTTACAAACATAACCTATTGCTTTGGTCAGAAGGAGGTTGTTTGGTAAATATCGATCATTGTTTAAGAACATTACTGGGAGAACTGCCAAAACCGAGCTGGTTTATATAAACACCTGTTTGGTTTGGGAATACCAGGTAGAACATATAAACAATGTCCATTTTACTAATTTTGTTCTTAATTCAAGCAATTTTTGTGCAAGAAGTGGGACATTCTTCAATTCCTGATGACACAGACCAGGAGCAGGAGCAGAGTGTGGATGACCATTTCTCTTGGGGCAAATATCTCCCTCCATTTAATGTTGGCATCACTGATCTGGTAATGCAAATCCCTGGGGTTGAATTTGGCATCAATTGGCATCAACTTGGTATCAATTCTTTCTCAGATTATTTGGTAATACTCCTGTGTGTGGTTAACTTTGGGATGCTGGTGGTGTATTGCTTTCCTTATTGTAGGAAAGGTCGAACCTCAACAGCATTTGCTGGAGCTTTGGAAAGGTCCCCAGCCACCCCTCCTTCCCTGCACCCTCTGCTCTGACCAGCACATCCCTGCACATCCAGCACCCAGAGACCCAGAAAACCACTGAGAAGGGCAATACTTTGGAGTACCACTGTGGAAGTGGCTGTGGAAGAGGCTTTGGGGTGTTGCAGTGGGCACCTGGCTCAGTGCCTGCAGCCCTGCCACTTGGGTGCCCCCCAGCAGGGCAGAGAGCCACATCCAGGAGGGTTCTCCAGAGCCAGCAGCTGCAGGTGCCAGGGCAGAAGCCAAGCAGCACTCAGGGCTGATGGCTTTGCATCTGGCTTCTGCTGTGAAGGAAGTAATTAAAAGAAATAATCCCCCCAGAGCAGCAGAATGGCACAGAGTGGAGCTGGCTTACCAACGCCAGCTGATCCCGGACAAGGGGACATCTGCCTGCTCTGGGGGCAGACATAGCAACAGGCAGAGGAATGAGAAAAGTGCTGGAAAAGTAGGGAAAAGGAGGCTCCAATCAGAGCTTGGGGAGTTTTCTTCCACACCAGGCACTGGGCAGATTTTTTTTAAAAAATTAAATAATTCAGAGGTGTCCTGGCAGTGAAGCAGCACTGGCATGTTCTGAACCTCTCCCCTTGGAGAGCAGGGATCAGTTGCCCCAATTCCTGGTGCAGGGACCAGAGCACTAAGAGATAAGGGAGAGGAAAAGCTCCCCTGTGGGTCTGCTGACTGTCCCCATCACTGTGACCCCTGAAACAGAGCAGGCACCCACTCCTCCTTGTCCCACTTGCCCTGAATCACGTTGGCATCTCCTGCTGCACTGGCCTTGCTGTGAAGTCACAGAACTCCTCCCCACCTGGGTGACATTTGCAGCATCTATGAAGCAGCTGAAAAGCCCTTAAGAAGTGAAATGAAATCCCCTGAAGCACTGCTGGGGCTCAGACCCCTGTTCCTTGCTGCCAGCCACTGGGAGGGGGGCACAGTCCCACATTCCAGCCCATGGGGCACTGGCACTGGCAGCAGGACCTGCCCTCCTGCGTGGGCACAAGGAGCCCTGGGAGGCACAGCAGGACAGGCAGCAGCTCTGACTCCTCAGCCCTGCCAGAAGACTTGCAGATGGACATTAGAGGCATGTAACTTTTAAATTTTTATGGTGTCTGACAGTTTATTTTTGAGTTAAAGCTGCCCCAGCATGGGAAGAGCTGGAGCTGTTCCTGCACTGCCCTGGCAGATGCTCCTGGTCATGTCTCACTCCCTCGGGGGGCTCAGACCTTCCCTATTTATTTTAATCAAAATGCTCAGAGTGCCATCTGTACTAAGTTGATTTTCTAAGAGAAAAGAAGTGAAGCAGCTTCTCCAGGCTGCATCGCCTCCAAGACACCAGATACAAGAAGTCATTAAAACACATCTTTTACACTTACAAATGACATTACACCTGGTGCATCCCTGGAACAGCCTTTCTGTTGCTTCTGGGGGGAAATAGGGTGAGAAACCAGTGCAGGCCACAGGAGCTGCAGCTGCAGGTGAACATGTGTGAGCAGGTCCAAGCAGGGACTGGTTTGGGTGCCTTTGCCCTGCTCCAGGCAGCAGCTCCTGGCTGAGTCCAGCAGGGGTTGGATGGCAGGTAAGGATGTGTTGGATGGCAGGTGAGGATGGGTTGGATGGCAGGTGAGGATGGGTTGGATGGCAGGTAGGGATGTGTTGGATGGCAGGTGAGGATGGGTTGGATGGCAGGTAGGGATGTGTTGGATGGCAGGTGAGGATGGGTTGGATGGCAGGTAAGGATGTGTTGGATGGCAGGTGAGGATGGGTTGGATTCCAGGTAAGGATGGGTTGGATTCCAGGTAAGGATGGGTTGGATTCCAGGTAAGGATGGGTTGGATTCCAGGTAAGGATGCTCCACAGCCCCTGGTACTGGGGGTGGCTTCTCCAGCCCAAACCAGCAACTACTGGGGAAGCTCAACTGATGCAGAGGCTGCCACTCAGATCCAGACAAAGCCAAGCTGAGAAAGAGAAGTGGAAAAGCTCCTGCTTTGGGTGGCTCAACACAGCCCAGTGGTGGCTGCCCGAATGCTCCCTCCCTGCTTTGCCTTTCACACCAGCCCTGTTCTCAGCTACTCGCTAAAACCAGGCATGAAAGAGACTTAATTACGTTAGCAAATGGCTCCCAGGAAATAATTGCCTCTTTATGGAAGTGACCTCATTAGGCATTGTTAAATCGGGCAGCAGCGGAGCCATCTGGTGCCTCTGACATCACCGCAGCAGCAGGGGATGGGATGGGAGGGGATGGGATGGGATGGGATGGGATGGGATGG
>WBMV01001734.1:322409-375951 GCA_013396655.1 Campylorhamphus procurvoides | reverse complement strand
TGGGATACCCAGGGGGCAGCTGGGGGGCAGCTTTCTGTCCCCACACCTGGTCTGGGCTCACGAGTGCAGGTCTGTGCCGAGGGACACCCGAGTACCCCGGGAAGGGGCAGGACAGGCTGTGCCAGGGAAGGACCAGGCTGGTTCCTGTTCTGGGAGATGCGAGTCCTGCCCAGACCTGCAGCTTTAACAGAGGGAACACACAACAACACAGATGAAATGCTGAGAGAGTCAGGGCTGCTCAGGCTGGAAACACATCTAAATCAATAACTAGGCAGCACAGTGCAAATAGAGATAATTAATTGCCTCTTACTGCATTATTTATTATTGCAGGGATTTATCATTTTCTATAATGGTTCATCATTTTTTTACTTGCTTCCTTCTGCAGCTCTTTGTCCCTGATGCTGAGTCAACTTCCAGCCCTGGGCAAATGTCTCACCATGGAAAACCAGTCCTGCAAAGCTGCTGGGAGCTCAGCATGCCAGTGGGTCATCCTGTTTCTGAGCTGGGGGGAATGAACAGCCCCCATTTTTGGAGAGGGTAAGTGGGGACTGTGAGACCCAGGGCTGGACATGCTGCACCTGTGAATGGTTCGAAGGGAGGATGCACCTTCGTGTCAGAAAGAGCCCAGGCATCTTCCTCGACAGATCTGAACCTGTATTTGTGGCAAGGTTCGAGGTGGAGGGTGGGCAGTGGGATGAACCAGGGCTGCAGGATGGGCCAAGCCTTTCCCTTAGCTGGAGGAGGATGCAGCAGCCACAGCAACCCGAGGGTCTGGTGTGAAACCCCCTTGCCTGCCTGGCTGCTCTGCCTGCTCTGCCTGCTCAGGAACGTGCAGGAAGGGGAGGTGGGAACAGGGAGCAGCAGTGCCTGTGAAACCCCATTGCCTGCCTGCTCTGCCTGCTCAGGAACCTGCAGGAAGGGAGGTGGGAACAGGGAGCAGCAGTGCCTGTGTCTGAGTGTGAGCCTGAGGAAATGCAGCTGGAAGGTGACTCCTGCTTTTCCCCCATCTCCCATCACCGGGGCTGGGATTATATTCCATCAGAGAGAAAAGAAAAGCCACATTTGCCGTCTTGCCGGCCCGGCAGGTGCTGTGAGCGGTGCCCGAGGCTGGGGACACTCCTTTTCACACAATAAATGCCTTTTACTGCGCCCATCACCGGGGACAGCCGAGATTTCCTGCCTCGAAACTGCTCCAGGCTGAGCATCCGCAGCAGGACCAGACGGTCCCTGTCCCTGCCCCTGCCCCTGCCCCTGCCCCTGTCCCTGTCCCTGTCCCCGTCCCCGTCCCTGTCCCCGTCCCTGTCCCTGTCCCTGTCCCTCTCCCTGTCCCTCCCGGCCCCACCGGGAGCACCCGAGGGGAGCCTGGTCTGGGCTGTCCCCCTTTAACCCCCCTTGGCAGCCAAGCCCGGTCCCTCTGAGCTTTCTGAAGTTCAGATCCAGCGGGACAAGCCTTTTCTACCCAGCTGGGAATCAAATGGGTGACTTAAAGATTATTTTTCTCCGGGTGTGTCGCCCCCTGCACTTTAAAAGCGCCTTTATAAGGCCAGCCTTTTGCTCCCGTGTTATATTTTCTTTCTTGCAAAACTCAGGTCGATGTTCCGAATATATAAAATGCTTTAATTCTGCCTTGGGGAGCAGGAGGGGGAGGCACAGAGCTGTCCCTGGGAAAGGNCTGCAGGATGGGCCAAGCCTTTCCCTTAGCTGGAGGAGGATGCAGCAGCCACAGCAACCCGAGGGTCTGGTGTGAAACCCCCTTGCCTGCCTGGCTGCTCTGCCTGCTCTGCCTGCTCAGGAACGTGCAGGAAGGGGAGGTGGGAACAGGGAGCAGCAGTGCCTGTGAAACCCCATTGCCTGCCTGCTCTGCCTGCTCAGGAACCTGCAGGAAGGGAGGTGGGAACAGGGAGCAGCAGTGCCTGTGTCTGAGTGTGAGCCTGAGGAAATGCAGCTGGAAGGTGACTCCTGCTTTTCCCCCATCTCCCATCACCGGGGCTGGGATTATATTCCATCAGAGAGAAAAGAAAAGCCACATTTGCCGTCTTGCCGGCCCGGCAGGTGCTGTGAGCGGTGCCCGAGGCTGGGGACACTCCTTTTCACACAATAAATGCCTTTTACTGCGCCCATCACCGGGGACAGCCGAGATTTCCTGCCTCGAAACTGCTCCAGGCTGAGCATCCGCAGCAGGACCAGACGNACCACTTTCCAATAAACAGAATAAGGGACCCCTCGGGCCTGTGTTGTCGGGGCTGATGGTTCATCCTGGAGGGAATGGGGAGGGATGCAGGGCCGGGGAGATGCTGCACCCCCTGCACGGCCACTCGGGAGGGATGCAGGGCCAGGGAGATGCTGCCCCCCTGCACGGCCACTCGGGAGGGATGCAGGGCCAGGGAGATGCTGCCCCCCTGCACGGCCACTCGGGAGGGATGCAGGGCCAGGGAGATGCTGCCCCCCTGCACGGCCACCCGGCAGGAGCACTGGGCAAGGATGCTGAAGGACAACCTGGAGCTCCGAGCGCGGCTCTTCGGGATGCAGGAGCGAGAACTGGGGCGGCTCCTGGAGCCAGGGCGCTCCCAGCGAGAGCCATCTAGAGATTGCCATCTAGAGGCTTTGGGGGAGCAGAGCCCTCGGTGCCACATCCCGCGGTGACACGGGGGGCTGCCCAAGGCTGGAGGTGGCCGGGATGTCCCCTGACACCCCCCGGGTGCTGGGACAGCTGAGGAGGCTGCAGAGGCAGCAAAGGCTGCAGGTTGTGCCGGGTCAGGAGAGGAAAGAAAGGATGACTGGGTGGTTTGGCAGCCCCTGGACCAGAATTATGGAATGTTAAGGGTTGGAAGGGACCTCAAAGACCATCTTGTCACCATGGGCAGGGTCACCTCCCACTATTCCAGGGTGCACCAAGCCCCATCCAACCTGGCCTGGGGCACTTCCAAGGATGGGGCAGCCACAGCTTCTCTGGCAACCTCACCACAGGGACAGGGACAGGGACAGGGCCAGGACAGGGGCACAATAAGGGTCAATCCAGAGCCTTTTCCTCTCCAGGCTGAACAATCCGAATTCCTGTAGCCTTTCAAATGCATTGCTGCAGCTCAGAATGCAGTAGAGCTCCTGAACATCAGCTCCCTCACACCTGCTCAGCACTGGGGTCTTTCCACTGCCTTGGGATTTAATCACAGAGCTGATTCAGAAGGGTAAATATCTCCCTCTAGGAAATGAGGATAGAAGAGTCCAGACTTCCCCCAGCTTTGTGTGGGGAAGGCAAAGGGATGGGAAGGAGGAGAAAGAAGATGAAAGCTTATCTGGGGGAAAAGTAAAGGAAAAACAACCAAAATACTGAAATAAAGACTCGAAACACTGCAGACAGGAAGGGTTCTTTCTTCCTTTTTGGTTCTAAAATTCAGCAACAGAAAACAGAAGGGTAGAGCAACAATGAAGTTCCAAAACTGCCCCTGTATGTTTAAAGAATGACTAAGGAGGAAAAGAAAATTTCATCTTGCATAATGAGGTTCTCAAAATTACCAGTTTACACAAATTGTATGTATTTATGTGTGCATGTGTATATATATATACAGATAAAAGCCTTATATTTAAAAGGTTAGTGTTGCTTCTGGCAAGGGATCAGTGCAAAATTTTCCTCTCAAGTTTACCTCCAAATTACAAAGTGAAGTTTATCTCATTCCAACATGTCACTGTATATAAATAGCACTTTAGAAGTGCCTTTATAAGGCCAGTCTTTTGCTGCCATGTTATATTTTCTTTCTTGCAAAACTCAGATCGATGTTTCCGAATATATAAAATGCTTTAATTTTGCCTTGGGGAGCAGGAGGGGGAGGCACAGAGCTGTCCCTGGGAAAGGTCCTGGGATGTTACAGAGTTTTGCAGTTCTCAGGCACCACTTTCCAATAAACAGAATAATGGACCCCTTGGGCCTGTGTTGTGCTCACAGTGCCCTGTTTGAGCTCCTGACTCCCTTCTCCCTCCTGTGGGGCTGTGAAACAACCCCTGCCTACCCTGCACTTGGGGAGCATTTGGAGCAAAGGCTCATTGGCACCTAAAGGAGGAGCCAATTCAGGGGAAACAACCCCTCCAACCAACCTTTTACCTTGACTTGCCTTTTAAGCCCCAAACGCTGGCACACCCAGGGCAGGACTGAAGGAGGTGGCTTTGCCATGCAGGTGTCTGACAGATGTGTCCCCTGATCAGGGGCTGGCACCGTGTCCAGCTCTGGGAGATGGGGATGGCCATGTGAACACCCTGCCAAGGTAAGGGGGTGTGAAATCCCCAATCCTCCCTGCCTGGCTCCTGCTGCTCCCCAGAGAGCCCTGCCCAGCCCACCACACCTCATGGGACCCTCCAAAATGTCCCCAGTCCTCTCACACCCTGGGCCACAGCTGTTTCACTCCACAAACCAGCTCTTTGCCAGCTTCTGAAGCTGGGGGGCTCTGTCTGGCCAGGGTTTGGGGTGTTTGTTTTTTGGGGCATCTTGTTTCTACCCTGACATGCCCGAGAGATTTATAGAAACAACCTCCAAAGGCCTGGGAGGGAGGGGATGGATGTGCTGAGCTGAGCACTGGCCTCGGGTCTGCCAAGCTGGGATTTATTGCAGCAGGGGAGGTGACAGCCACGCTGAGATCAAACCCAGGAGTCAGCACTGAAAATGCATCAAGGCTCATCACTTCCAAGCAGCTTCCCACTAATCCCTGTTCTTTTCTTGCAGCCATACAAGGAAAGAGAAATTAGAGGCAGCAAAATGCCCCAAAAATACATGATCAAAAAGCATGTGGGGCTACTGAAAGTTGTGATGTAGAAAATCTCTCAGGACTGAAGGTTGCTCACCCTTCAGGTGCTGATAAAAGCCTGGAAAAGGGGCCAGGCATCAAAGGAGAGGTGACTGCACTGGCACCCAGCTCCAAGGGCTGCTAATCTGCCCATGAAAAGGTGTGACAAGTTGTGGAGCTGGGCAGGTGCAGGGCACCACAGAGGGGAAAATAAAACCAGATGCTTGAGGGAAGACACTGGAATGACAATTGTTTTATCCTGTAAAATCTCTAATCAGGAGTCAAAACCTTAAGGACAGAGGCCCAGCAGCAGTGAGGACCAGGTAAGGTGAAATTGGTTTTGGTTTATATTCAGCAAGCTTTCCATCCTAAGCAAATCTACAAGGAAAGCAGTGGAAAGAAGTTGAAAACACACGATGCATTCTTTAAAAATACACAGAGACATTTACAAGACCTCTTAGTGTGCATTTACACTTACTATTTTGTTTTCTTTCCTAGAATTAAAGCTGCCATAAACTTTCAAAGACTTGAGGGCTCCTTCAGCAGCTGAATTACAAAACAGTTCAGTCACAAATTACAGATTAAACTTAAGAGAAAAATAATCCACATGATTCCCTTCAATATAGATTTGTATGGGAAAGACCCTTCTATTGGCACACTTTCTAGAGCTGGGAAATGGCAAACTTTCAGTATTTAATGTATGCTTTGATATTTTGGATCCCAAAGAGAAGCAGGTAACTGCTCTCCTGTTAGACCACAGCTCTGCTGGAAGGGAAACTGGTTGAAGCCACTTGCCCTTCGAAATCCCTCCTCTCCAAGTGACCAGAGTGACAGACTGGAGTCCTGGGTGACAATCCCTGGGGATGAGCCCATGGCCAAAGCCCCAGGGCAGCATTTCCCAGCCCTCTGGAGGCTCCAGGCTGTTCTCCCTCTGAGCACAGCCCAAGTTCAAGGAAACCAAGTGTTCCCACACCTCAGAACTCGGGGCAGGACGAGCTGTGCTTGAGTCAGGAGGGCAGCTGGTCCCCTTTCCCTTGAATCTCCAGAGTTCAGCACACCCCTAAAGCTACAGCCAGACAGCACAGAGCACAGCAGGGGGGTCTCACTGCTCCTGGAAGCCTGGGAGAGGATGGGGGTGGAAACCAGACTAGAATCAACTTCGAATAAGATCTTTTTGAAAAGAAATGTATTTTCTTCATAAATACAGTACAATTACATTTTACAATGTTTTTTTTTACTTCCTAGACATAAAACCACTAGCTTTTACAAAAGAGTTCCTATACAAATACATGAAAAGAGATCCCCCCTCCCCAAGCCCCTGNGGGGGGCACACAAAGCCCAATTCCTGCCAGGGTTTGCCTGCCCTGACTGCACCGAGTGTCTGTCCCCACGGGGAGGGCCCTTGGTCTGGCCCAGCTGTCAGGACTCACTGTGCAGGTGTCACAGCTCTGGGATGTCACACGTCCTGCTGGTCACCACTGAGGGCTCCTGGAGTGGGAGAAGTCCTTGGAAATGGGGCTGGCCTGAATCTCTGCAAGTGCCCTCAGCTGGACAGCCTCAAAGCCAGAGCAGAGCTGCTCAAACAGGGACCACAGGCACAGGATGTCAGCCCACAGGACTCACTGAGCTCAGCCCCTCGTGCAGAGCCCTGAGGAGCAGCTCACCCAACCCCTGGGCTCTTCAGACACCAAATCTCTGCTCTAGACCCACCAGGAGCTGCCAGGCAGGAGTTATTTCAGTTCATAGCAGTGCTGGGCCAGGTGGGAACAAGAGCCTCTGAATGCCAGGGAGTTCCCCAGGCTGCCCAAACCCCAAAGGAACATTGAATTTGGCCATTCTGTAAGCAGTGAAAGAGGAAAAATAACTAACCTTCATTTTCTTGTTTTGCTCTACAAAGAAGAAGATGTGGCTTTCCTTAGAAAAGCTACAACTCTGCTTCTAATACCCGAGTTTAAGAAAAACTCTTAGTCTAAAATTTTGGTTTGCAAAGGTCATTGCAAACATTGTTAAAAATCACTTTCTACTAGGAATAAGCTCTACAGAAGGCAAAGGAACTAGGAGTGCAGTTTGTTCTCCTTAAAGCAGTTTCTGTTTAAAAGCACAATACAAATCTGTACAGAGACTGGACTATGGTACACACCTTCCTCAGCACAAGCAGCTCATTTACATTCACATCAGGATGGCTCTGAGGAAGCTCCAGGGAAGGAACACATTCCTGATGGCCCCTGGAAAATCACCTCCAGCTTCCACACCAAAAAGTTTGGGGGGTTTTGCTTTTGGAAGAAACAAAAACTACAAAACATGGCAAAGATCCTGACCTACCCAATGTAAAACTGCACCATCTTCTTCCCAAATGACTTCCCAAATCAGGCCCTTGCCAAGGCTCCTGCAACCCTGCGAGTTTGGACTGTCCCCAACTGCCTGGCTCCCATCACCTGTATTTTATCCACAGAAAGCTGTGATGTCCTTTTCTCATCCATAAAACCAACTCACAGTGGCACTGTTTGAAAACAACGAGCTGCAAGGAGGGGAAACAACAACTGCCATTTACCTGAACAGCCAAGATTGGGGAAAATCAGTTTTCTAAAAGTCCTTACCCATAAAGGATCCAAATTTTCCCAGATGTTTTAAAATTAATGTGAATCAAGTGAGTTAGAACCTTTTAACTAGACCCCTACAGTTGCAAAATTTCTTTCCCACTGCTGAGAAGGATTTGTAAAGATGGAATGTAATTTTTCCTGACTTTAAAGGACCAGAAAAGCACTCAAACCTTCTCTTGCACAATGGCATTTGATCTCCCCTGCTTTCCATGCTAAGCCAAAACACAAAATGGAATATGGATATTTATGCTGAAATGGCAAAAAGATGGGACACCTTGAGCTAATGATCAAACCTCCTGCATTTCCAGCAACTGTGGAGGAGGGCAAATCATCCTGAGTGGGCATTACTTCATTAATGGGATGATATCAGGCCAAGAGAAATAAATGGTAAGACATTCTCAGGGATGAACTCCCAAACTGTGGCCAGTTTGCCTACAAAAGGGTGGCAATCTGATTGAGAGGGAGGGAAGCCCTGGAACTGTGCAGAGATGCTGTGCCATGTGGAGGAGACAGCCAAAGCCCTGAAGGCAGCTCTGCAGTGTCTGCAGTGGTGCTGGAAGGGGGGCTGTGCTGCTGGGGGACAATGACAGCTAAAGCCATGCAGACTCAGGGCATCTCTCACCTCACACTCTGCCATCTCTCACTGCTGTGGGACTGGGACATGGTCTGAAGAACCCAAACAAGCAGCACATCTGCCAGAAACGATGGGAAGGGTTTCCCTTGGGGTTTAAGGGATCATCTTTAGGAGGTACACTCAGAGCTGACCTTCAGGCACCAGCAGGTCCCCTGGGCAGCAGAGAGAAGTACCTGCTTTCTCCTCCCAAGCCTCTGCTGTGAAACTCCTGTGGCATCTGTTGATCTGGTAATGCCATTTCAACTGAACATCCCAGCAGGAATGTCACCTAAGTAAGCACTAAAGACATTCACTAACTGTTTGATTACTAATTGCTGAACTCCTCATTTCTGGGGTGAAGTGATCAGAAAGGAAAATCTGGCTACTCTGACAGGTTCCCCATGTGTGACCACTGGCTAATTAAATATGTTAACATTCAAGTACAAAACCAGTAGTTTTTAACAGAAATTAATATGAAGTGTTTTAATAAAATGCAAAGACAGTAACAAAAAAATCCTCATGTACTTCTATTGGTCTTAATATCTTCTTATTGTATCTGTAACCAAAGCACTGCTGTGCTGGTTCCCAAAAATCTGAAAGGGAACCTCATGACATAAATGTGTAACTTTCTTCTGTGATGCCTCTGGGACTTGAAGTCACCTTCTCCAGCCAGATGGATTTTGGAAGGAGAGAATCCTCCACCTGAACCTTTACATGGAGTTTTTCTCTAAAGCTCTACCTCTGAGGCTTTGCTTTATGACAAAGAGCCCTGTCTCTCCTAACAGAAGGACATACAAAGTAGAGAGGCATTTGGAAAATAGGAAACTCTGCTACAGAGAAACATCTTCACAAGTGGAGTAGATTAAGTTGCTAATACTGAAAAGCAACAGGGCTCCCTCCCCACTCACACTAGGGTGAATTGGGAGTGGGTCCACTAAACCCAATGGAATTACAATGGCAGAAATCTGAGCTAACAGAACAGGACTGGGCCTGAAAACTCTCCTTTTTTAATTTCTGTCAAACATGAATGCAATATATTAAGTACTATCCACTGTATAAATTATTGAAAACGTACTTAAGTATAAAAGTGTGGCAAATCCTGCCAGGAAAGTTAAAATGTGAAATGTGACATTAATCACCGGAGTCGTATTTTTGAATAAAGAAATAATAAAGAAAGATATTTGGGAAGTAAAAAACCCACGTTACCACACTGAAAATGAAAATCTTTTCAGGCTGTGAATATGAAATAGCTGAGTTCTTACACTGAGAGGAAACAGGGAGTGAAAGGGAAATCTCCCCTGATCCCAGCCCAGATTTATCAAAGCTCCTCAGAACCCCTGTACTCTAAACCCATTAAGTGATGCTCACAGCAAAGCCCTGGTTCTCATCATTATCAGGCCATTAATCTCACCTTTCTGCACTCCAGCTGGACATGTAACCACCACCTGGGAGAGCAGGCACTTGTGTTTAAGAGACTTTAAAAACACTGAAATGAAATATCAGATGTAGTGCACCTACATTCTAGGGGTTTTTTCTCCAGATGTTACCAGGTCCAGGATTTAAAAAATAAAGGGGGAAACTTTCAAACAAAAAGTGTTATGGGTTTTTTATAATTTAGAACAAATTATAAATTAACCTGTCCATACTTTTGAGACATAATATACAAGAGCAAACAGATGAGTGTTCTTTTATTACTCAGGTACTACATTTTTGCCCAATAAAAATGTCTTATAAAATCTCTTGCTACTGTTCTCCAGCTCTGCTCCTGGCCCAGCCTTTCAGATGAGGTATTCTACCATCTCTCCATCAGGGAGGTCCTGCCCCATGGCCTGAACAGGGGCTTTTCTTTCAAGGGTGCTGGAGTGGAAGAGTGGCCCATCTACATGATGAATAAAAACAAGAGACAGACAAGCAAAGCTGTCATTTCAACGAGGTGAGAAATATGACATGAACATTTCAAGAGTTATCTTCTATCATTGGCTGAAGACTATAATAAGCTGTATAAGACTATATAGGCAGAAATTTATTTTAGCCAATTCCCCTTGAGTACCTCCCACTGATATATAAATCCCCATAAAACTGGAGTGACTGCATTTAAACCAATGCAGTCAGTGTAAACTTGCACCAGCAAACCTGTCCCCATGTCCCTCAATACCCCTTATGTAGCACAGCATGGGCAGGATGCACACAGCCCAGCCAAATGCACTCTTACATAAAGAACAACAGCATTGTAATGTGTCTGTAAGAAAAGGCAAGGTTGTGTAATCTGCATTGATTTGGCAGAGTGGGCTGGAAAAGGAGCAGCTCTTGCCAGCTCAGGGCTCTGTGGGAAGCAAATTCAGTTTCTGTGGCAGTCCCTGTCAACTGGACGTGCTTGTGCCAAGGCTGGGGCTGGTCCTGCCACCAGGGCAGTGAACTGGACAGTTTTATCATGACAGTTCCCCTTCCTTCTTCTTCCTCCCCTTTTCTGAGCCCACCTTGCTGTGAATACCCACTCAATGCCATGGCCAGTTTCAACAGCTCCTTTTCACCTGCTGTTACAGCCCACAGGCTGCTCACATTTACTTCAGAGTCCACCCTGACTCAGGGACTGTCCTGGGATTTGCATCTACCCGTTCCCATTCTCAAATCTTGCTGTAACTCTCTAAGCTGCTGATGCTACAAGTCTTCAGGCTTTTTTTCCTTCAGAGCCTTTGAGACCTCTCAGAACACCGTCCTGCTTGTCTCTGAAACCCACCTGTCCTCACCAAAACTGACTCCAGTTTGCCTGGATGGAAAAGGGGAGGCCAGGGGCTGCCCCAGAGAGCAGAGCTGATGGGCAGTGGGGGCAGGAGCCCCTCTGGGACAGCAGCTGAGTTCTCTTACCTGTTTTCTCTGCACTGTAGGCCAGGCTGGTGCTGGGCAGTCGTCCTGGCGTGGGAGCTGCAGGGGAAGGGGCAGCTTTGCTCTGGTCTGTCTGGGTGCTGCAGTCCCTGCTGCCTGTCTTGGAGTGGGCTGACAGCAGGGGGGTGGAGGGCAGCACAGGAGAGGGAGTGGAGGGGATGGATTCGGAGCGATATTCTGTTCCCAGCAGAACACCTTGGGGCAAAGGGAAGCAAATGTCACAACCACAGAAAAATAATGGGCAGCAGTTCCTGTGCCCCTCTGCAGTACCTGCTCTAGGCTCTGCAAAGTGCTCCAGGCTTCAAGAGATAGCACAGATTTACCTTCCCATAGAACCTTTCCCCACTGGGTGCTGAAGTACCTGAGGAATAGCAGTGTCCTCGTGTTGCTGCTTGCAGGTTGGCACCAAGAGTTCCCTGGCTCTGGACAGTGGGCCATCTATGGCAGGGTAAATCTGCACACTGAAATCACCTGCCACAGGCTCTCATTCACATTTCAGGGGCTTTTACTCTCAGAGGGAGGGCCTTTGGGCCTAACTACCTCCCTGACAATAAAAAATCATCCAGGATTTGCTTTGTTACAACTCCATTTCTCAGAACAATGCTGAGACAGGAGTCATGTTACTGCAGGCACAACACTACAGGACAGAAATCCTGATTAGTATCTGTGCTCCTATTCAAGGAGACTTTACACCTCTAGCCAGCTGTAACACCCAACTAAAACAAGTATTTGGGAACTCTGAAAACTGTAACCCAAACATCCCTCTTGTCAGGTACCAAATTTGGAATAAAGGTTACATATTTTAATGAGAGAGCCTGGACATCAGAAGTCACCATTTCCCAAAAGTGACTAAAACAAGCAGCTATTCCAAATGTGTCCCCTCTTGCCTGCAGTCAATTTTCCTGCATGCCAGGCCCACTGCTCTGTCTAACACACCCTCCTCTGCTGCTCCTGCCTCCCCTCTAAGCAGGGACTTGTGTAGCTGAATTGCCACCCGTGTTTAAAACCTACCCAGGCTGCCTTTCCAGCTCTTGTCCTCCCTCTTCTCCTCCAGGATGGGGGTGCTGCTCAGTGTTGAGGAGTGGGACAGCAAGCCTGAGCCAGCGTTGGAGATGGACATGAGTGACTTGGCAGGTCTCATGGAGCTCAGCTGGTCTGTCTTGCTGGGCTCCTTCCGGGAGCGCTGCTGCAGCACCTTGATCATGGCATCCTTCTCAATGATCTGAGCATGCAGGGTCTTAATCCTTTGGGGGAAGTAAAAAGAACAATTTAGGAGTGTCCTGTCTCCTTGCACTGAGGCCTCAGTGTCCCCATGGCTGTGACTAGGATTCCCTTAGGCATTTCAGGAGGCAGAGAGAGGGTGCCAGTAAGATGAGTGTCCACAGAGCAGGCCATGCATGAGAGAATGCACTGAGACACCAACCCAGCTTTGGCTCCTGGAAACTGCTCTAAACAGCCAGGGAAGGAGCTTTGAGACAAAGCTGAGAGTTACAGCCAGGACATGAGACCCATACAAAGGACTGACACACTTTGGGGACTCTGTACTGGACCTAATCCCAGGCAAAACAGTTTTGTGAGGCTGTTACGAGGTGGTGGAGCCTGAGGTCTGATGGAGATGCCCTGAAGAGAGAAGAGGAACAAGCTAGATGCAAAAAATCTAAGACAAGACTTTTTTGCATTAGCCCTCAGTATCAAGACAGGTTTTGGATTGCTGTGTAGATACTTCCTTGGCCAGATGAGCATCTGTCATCCTACATCATTGCTGTTGGTGAAGATACAAGAATTTCTGGTTCTGAGGCGTCTACCCAGACAATTCATTTAAAATCCCTGTCCCAAGGAAGGCAGATAGGACCAAAGTGCACTGTACCTTCCCTCCATGTCAAGACATCTCCTGTTGGCCAGCAGAATCTCCTCCTCCTCCTTCTGGATGCGAGCTTCCAGCGAGGTGTCGTAGCTGGGGTTGGGCGAGTGGCTGACCACGGTCGTGTCCCTGAGAACAAGCAGGAGAGCAGATGAAGGACCCACCAAGTTTGCTGCTTTCCTCCCTCCAGCACAGAGTTAGTGCTCAAAAGTAACAAACATCAACAGCCACTTTTTGGAGTTTAAGCTGCCTCAGTGTCTTCCAAAAATCCAACTCCCAACTTCATTAAGGTCCTAATGAAGAAGGATTACAAAAACATGCCAGTCATTACAACAACAATATCCTGTCCATCTCAGGCCAGTCTATAATCTAATATAGATCAACTGCACTACTGTCAAGTGACTGATGAGGCAAATCCAAGGACATGAGGAGAGGGAAGGATGATATAGAACACCAGGCAGTTTTCTTCAACTGAAACAGCACAAACTTCACTGCAGAGATAAAGCTTTTTCCCTTCACCTTCCAACAGCAACATACAGGGAATGTGAGTCTCAAAGGGAACAAGGCATGGAGGTTTCTTATCCTAAGCAGCTTGGTCCAGAACTTGGAATGGGCTAAAAACAGGTTCAGACTCATTCTGTACAGTGCCCAATGGTAACAGTTGTTCAGTCCACTGAGCAAAACACAGTGAGTATTTAACTCTACTTGTGAATGTGAAGGGCATGAGAAGGTAATCAAGTAAACCCAAGGTGCCCCAGATTTCCACCTGTGCTCTAAAACATCCTTTCTGCAAACCCAGCTTCCTAAGGGATGCTTGTCTCCACTATGAAAGAAAAGAGAAAGAAATCTGTACACAGTGTAGAGGAGGTTCCCCCTGAGATTAGTGGAAACCCTCCCAGCAGTTAGATGGAAATAGAAAAGCAGAGGTTGGCTCTTTCCTGACTGGACAGCATTTTTATTCATTTAACAAGAGCTGACCAGGCAACACATCCCTTCTCATTCCCTGAAAAACAATAGACCAGGCCCCTACTTAGCAGTCCAGGCTGAAAATATAACATGGCCTCTAAGGACAAGCAGCAGCAAGAGCCTTTAGGGAACCTCTAGGGAGGCAGAAAACAGAGTACAAGAAGCACCAATACCCTAAAATAACAGCTTGCTGCTGAAGCAAGATAAGTCTTTAAACACTAACACAGCAGATCTGCAACTTCACCCCTGTAATTCCTGTATGATCTTACAAGCTGGAGAGGCAGTGCTGATAACAGCCCTATCTGGATCTGGCTCATGAAACAATCTACAATAAAATCTGCTATCAGGAACCATAAACTAGTGAGCAATGGAATTCTGTGTAAGCAACACCTAATGTTAGGGAGTTCCACAGCTCTTGTTTACCAACCAGCTGAAGCACTCAGGCCCATTTACAGCCAAAATCAGTGTTTCTGTAGAGCTGTTTGGGAATGGGAGCTTGTTAGCAAATTTCAGAGCCCCTTCCCACATCCACAAGCAGTGCCCTCCAAACACAGCAGAATCTTTGGAGCAGAATTTCCTAGGAGATGTTTCTGGTTAGTAACCATGTTGAGGACAATACCACAAAGTAATTTGCCAAAATATTCTGGAGAACAAGGAAGACTCAGGGTGAGTGTGACTCACCAAGCTCAGCCCATCTCACATGACTTCAGAAAGGACTGATTCCTGTATTAAAAGAAAAAGAACTAAACCCCACCTTATGCACCTATTTCTGAAAAAACAGCTTCTAGGAATGGCTGAGAACAACTCTAGTCTGGAAAATGGCTCCTGCACACGAAGGAATCCTCCCCTGGAAAAATGTTTCTAATTGTTGGCAGTTGCACAGCTCCCAGAAAAAGCAGCCAAGCTTCACTTGCATGGGGAAGTCTGGGGAGCCATCCAGACCACAAGGCAAGCAATCATGGCAGGGTGGGATGACAGCATTCCTTGGGGGAAATATGACATTCAAGTGGAAAAAGAGAACAATGCCAGTACTGTGAAAAGCCTCCTTTACCTCTGAGCAGCCACAGTGGCAGCTGCATCCAAAGCAAACTGCCTCATGACACTCTCCTCCAGGTACTTCTGCTCCCACTTGGTCATGTCAGCTTCCAGGGCCAGGATCCTCTCCTCCTTCTCCCTCAGGAGCTCCATCAGAGCCGTGGCGTTGTACTCAGAGACATTGGCAGACTGAGAGGTGCCCTGACGCTGGTTTGGGACACAAAACCAACACATCTGACATGGAAAAGGGTCCTCCTAAGGCCTTTCCCATGTGCAAAGCCCAAAATCCACATCCCAGAGCTCGATCACTCTGTTCAGGTGATGGGGACAGTCCATCCAGGACCCCCAGTGACACTGACCTCCTTCCAACAGTGCTCTGCAAAACAGTAACTGCTATACAAGAGATGTCACTCCCTCAAAAAGAGACATCCAAAATACTTTTAAAGGATTTGGTTATTAAATTCATATGATCAGTGGATACCCGGGGATTAAAATAATTCTGTTCTAAAGCAATATCTGTAAGACAGGCAATGTTCCCTTTCAAAACAAGAGTGGAGATTTGCTGAGCTAATAGTTCAATGGATAATCTGGGATTAGCAGGATATTTGACTTAATAAAATTTTAAAAATAGTTTAAAAGAAAAGAAATGGGGCAGACAAGCTATTTTATGCCCAGCTCAGAACTTTTAACCATGACAAGAATGCAATTTTGTGTGTTTACTCAGGCTCAATGTAAAAAGTTGTGAGGTTTACAGCACCTAATCTTCCAAAGGTAACACTGAAAAGCTTATCAAGTTACTGTAACTCCTACTAAAACCAAAACCAAAAAAAACAAGTAAGATTTAAATACCCATTGCTATGCAGAGGTGAATGTTGGGGATAAAAATAACCTGAAACTAAATGTGATTTAGAGCACCAGCCTGCACCCAGTGCCCAGTAAAATTTGCACAGTCCACCTCTGTTTGACACAGGCTGAAGTAAAATGGAAACTTCACATAATTCAAAAATAATTTCAAAGCAAATATAATCAGGATACTTAAAGATAAACCAGCATCTACGCTATACGGCTGTGCCTGCACCCTGGCACGGGATGGATCCTCTGCTGCTGCTTACCTAAATGTTCTGATTGAAATACTATAAAATCCAGTAAAAACAATACAACAGTCAGCCAATCCATGACTCTAGCTAGCCAAAGAAACATCTGTTAATAATACCAGATGAAAGAAATCCCCACTGCCCTCCTTTTGTGTCTGGTGCTGGGTGCAGTGTGCAGTGCCCCAGCACATCCAGTGCAGCCCAGGGGTACCTGCTGCATCCTCAGAGACTCCAGCTCCCTCTCCACCCTTCTTTGGTGTGGGGTGCAGTGTGCAGTCCCCCAGCACAGCCCAGGGCACAGCAGTACCTGCTGCATCCTCAGAGACTCCAGCTCCCTCTCCAGCCGTGTCCTCAGCCTGTGCTCCAGCTGCTCCCTCTTCTCACACGCTGCCTGAAGCTGGACCAGGGCCTGCTGCATCTTCTCCACCTTCTCCACATACACCTGCTTCTTCTTGAGCTGAAATAAAGGGAGAAAAGGTAGCAGAAATGAAATGAGGAGAACGAGCACGTGAACTTCTGGCTTTGCACA
This sequence comes from Campylorhamphus procurvoides, assembly GCA_013396655.1. Classification (NCBI taxonomy): domain Eukaryota; kingdom Metazoa; phylum Chordata; class Aves; order Passeriformes; family Dendrocolaptidae; genus Campylorhamphus; species Campylorhamphus procurvoides. The sequence goes on along the minus strand of WBMV01001734.1, from coordinate 359,598 downwards.
GCAGCCAGCAGGATGTCCAGATGACTCTCAGCACCTGAAGGGAGCTGACAAGAACCCTGGAGAGAGACTACTGACAAGGGCCTGGAGTGACAGGACAAGAGGGAATGGCTTCACACTGACAGAGGGAAGGGTTAGTTGGGATATCAGGAAGGAATCCCTCCCTGGGAGGGTGGGCAGGCCCTGGCACAGGGTGCCCAGAGAAGCTGGGGCTGCCCCTGGATCCCTGGGAGTGTCCCAGGCCAGGTTGGACGGGGCTTGGAGCACCCTGGGACAGTGGGAAGGGTCCCTGCCCATGGCAGGGAGGGATGGAATGGGATGGTCTTTAAGGTCCCTTCCAATCCAAACCATTCCATGATTCTATGACTCTATAACTGCTGTCAGTGAGCCTCAGACTCCTCTGGAGTCAACACTCAGGATGTTACAGGTCTGTCCCATCTCTGATTTCCTGCTGGGTATATTTGTCCTTTTTGTCCTCAGTGACTCCATGGTAATGCCGTGGGAACTGAGGCAAATACCTGCTGCAAAGTCTGAGAGCAGCAATAGACTGGAAAGGGCACCTGGGTTCATGATATTGCTGGAGTAACTGCAAGGTAACTGCAGCAAAGAGCTGGCCCACAAACTGGGAACACTTTCAGTGCAATATTGAAAACTGGTGGCAGTGTTTTTACGAGATTAATAAGAAACTGAATCAAGACTTGTAAGATCCTATTCCAGCCCCACAATATTAATGTAATAGGATCAAAGCACACACCAGACACGCCCTGTGCTCTCCCCATGCTGCAGCCAGGTTTATTCCAGCAGCCTGGAATAATCTTGGCCCAGAGTGACCTGAGAAATCCTGCTCTGTTCTTGCCCTGCTCTTCCATCCTCCTCCATCATTCACCCTGCAAAACATGCTGTACCCTTATTGCCTCACCATAAGCAACAAAAACTACCACGCTGAGATCCCCAGGAACTGTCTTAGCAAGGTTAATACACAGTTCAGGCAGAATGAAACCAGACTAAAATATGAACTAAATAAAAAAACCAATAGAACACACCCAGGCCAAGCTCTATTCTAATATAGGGAATACTGCACACCTACAAACATTACCTTCTCCTAAGGAAAAGACTAACAGTTGCAATTAGTAGCAAATCTGGGGCACTGCTTCTGTAGCTCTGATTGTCAGAAACCCTGAAACACAAAAATAGCAGGAAGAAGGCAACTTTTCCCAACAGTCAGAGCCAAAGCCTAGAGAAGCACCACAATGCAAAACACAGGCTCCCTTATGTGAGTTCAAAGAGCTGCTCTCCAGCTCCATGGAAGAAAAGTCCACTGAGGGATAGTAAAGACAAAAGACAGCACTTTTGGCTCAGGAAGTCCTTTCTGGAAGCTGAAAGTATTCTGGGAAAGTACAACTGCTGGTTGGCCCCATTCTGATCGTGTTCCCTAGGAATCTGCTCGAAGTTTCAGCAGACATAGGATACTTTGATCTGAACAACAAGAGCTGTTCTTACATTGCACCTTTGTTCCAAAAAGGTCTTAGGATGTGTTTCTCCAAAAATTCTCCCTTTTCTCACTCCTTGGGGCAATGCAGAGATTGCAATGTGAATAGCAGAGAGAGAAAAATCTCCAAACACTATTAACCCCAGACAAGGTATCCTGTTCTTCTCTTCATAAAAATAAGAGTCAGCAGGCATCTAATCTCACAAAGTGGATGTTGCTGCCTTAAAGTATTTTCCTTAAACATGTATTTTACAATAAAAGTTACAATAAACAGTGAGCACTCCAGCCAAAGGACCTCCCACCACTGCATGTACAGTAGAAAGGTATTTTTATTCTTGGATTACTCAATATTTCAAGCTTGTTTGGAATAGGAGGGACAAGGAATGTTTTAATACAACTTAATATTTCACTGTTGCTCTGTAGAAAACCAACAAAAATGTTATACTTTTTATTTCAGATCATAGTGCTTAATAACTCAAATTTAAGCTTTCTCAGACTCCACTGAAGTGTAGATACAGGCACTGGTTTTGCACTTGGAGTAACAGCAGCTCAAAATGGCCCAAGACAATAAACTGTGGGGGCAGCAGCAGAACCTGGAAAGGGAGAGCATCCAGCATCTTGGGTCTCCACCTGGACAAGAGTAAGGAACAACCTGAGAAACTCCCTAGCAGGAAAATGCCATGCATCAAGCTGAGTAATAATATCTTGCAAATCAGCTCTCCTCCCCCTCTCTCCCGGATAAACAAAGATAAGGATGAAGTGATGCACATTTGGTCTCTTATTACCTACTACAAAGCATTTAAATTTCTGAAAAGTTTTTTTAACTCAGGTAAAATGCTCCCCACAAAAGCAGCCACTGCCATCACTTTACTGGTTTCATCATTACCAGACCTGAGTATGGGTATGTGTGCACAAATGTTTTGGCCTGCATTCAAAGAACACCAAGAGCCCAGGCAGAAACCAGAACCAGGCCACGGAAATTCCACTGAACCATCACTTTGAATGTGCTCCCAGGAACCAAAGCTGCAGGTGAGAAGTTGCAACACAAGCTGTTGCCCAACCTGCCAGCAGTGCCTGCACATGCCTGACTGGGGCACCCAACACACAGGCACAGCCTGGGCAGGGGCTCTGCAGAAAGACAACGTTTTCCCCCACTTTGTAAGATACATCTCATCTTTCAGCTTAAGGAAGAATTAGGGATGTTACAATATTTGGGCCTTGTGTATGTATTTTTTTAACAAAAGAAAGCAGAATTAATTCAGGAATTCCTCAAGTAATTTTCAGGTTTTTGGGACCCAGGTGTTCCACAAGTTTCATAAACACATCCATATGTATGAATGTGCTCCAGACAGCTCAGCTTTCCCAGTATCTTTTGTCAGAATTATCCTTTATCTCTAAGATTGTTTCATTTCATGCACTCCCTGCACTCACTCAACTCACTGCATATTCTGGCCCTTTCATTCATTTCCAGCTCTGCCACTCTGCAAGTGTTTGTGAGAACAACTTACCCTTCTGTAACCAGGAGTCTCCAGGAGTGCTAGAACTGAAATGTAATATTTATCAATTCTATTTTTTAATCTTTATGACTTGATCTGTCCTCTAAAAGTAAAGAGGATCAGGACTGACTCTTCCAAGCACAGAGGGATTGTGTTACCATACACTGAGAGTATGAGCTTGTTTTATTAAGCCAGGAATTGGAACCAATCTCCTGAGTATTGCCAGGGTGATGAAGACACAAGTAAGTTGGGAGGAAGGAAAAAAGGCAGCAGGCCCAGGCTTGTTCTGAGCCATTTCCACAGATTCCCCACCCTCCCTCTTCCATCCCAGACCCAAAAGTGGCTGCTCAGAGCCAAGGGCCACAGCAACACCTACCATGGCACAGATGGCATCAAAGGACACTGGAATTGTCTCCTCTGCATCAGGCCTTGCAGTGAACACGTGCTCAGGATAAGAGTTCACTCCTGAAGCTTTACAGGGATGCAGTATGTAATTTTAAAGAAATTTGACAAGATAGGAATTTTTCTTTTGATGGTACACCATTTAACTAAGGAGCAAGCTCATGTTCACATAATGTATCATAACTGCTCTGCCTCCAAGGGTGCTGTGAAAATGCAGAGCATTTTGCTCATAAGGATATCTTTGTTGTAATAGCTATTTAAGATGTAAGGTCTCAAATAACCTCAGTACATGTCTGGAATCACAGCACAGCATTTCAGCATGACTGTATCCCTTCCCAGGATTTCATACAGCACTTTATTAATATCCTTATCTTCTCCAGGTCAGTCCCTGACTGCTTTGGAAAACATCCTAACTAAGCATCAGAGGTCAGGCTAGAATTTTATCAGCAAGATTTTCTAACCAAACCAATGTAAACAAGAGCAGTCACTCTCCTGTTCCCATTTACTGCAAAGTTTATGTAAATTGTGCAACAAGACTGAGGACAAGAAAAATAAAGAGGACCAGGAATGGCTTGGGTTCTGCAGAAATGCAGCACACTACGTGTGAAATGATGCAGAGAATGCCCCAGGATTCCCTGGCTGCCTCATCGAGTATTTCCAGCTTCATTTTATTTCCTTATCCCTTGTCATGCACTTGCATGGTCTAAAACCATGGTCAAGGATGAAGTTTTCCTCTCAGAAACAGCAGTACTTGATTATTACTCCAACTGCCCAACAGAAAGGGGATTAACATTTCCAAAGCCAAATGACTCCTGTTCCTGCATTTCCTCAGGCTTTGGCAAGCCCTGCAATCCCTCTCAGGGGTGCCAGGTCCTTACAGGAGGAAGGCTCTGAAGGGGCATGGAGGTTTCATGCACAGGGAGCAGGGGTACACAGAACAAGGAATTTTCACTGTCAGGTCTCAAGGGAGGCTGTAACATCCTCCTGGAGCTGCCTCTGCAGGACAAACAGTCCTGGACACAGCAGGTGAAGGGAAGATTCATCCCTTCCAGATGCTTCACTCAGCAAAGGCTTTTTCTGGGGAAGAAGGGAAGAGTTCCTATATGGCCATCAGTGACTCACAGCCCTCCCAGGCATTCTGTCAAACCCAGTCATTTCCTTCTTCATCTTGGACAGCTCCTGTTTCAGCAAACTGGGAACACTCCTCAGCACCTGCTTGTCTCCCACCCACTACTTCTGATGTCTTCAAAGTCCTTTGTTTAATATATTCACGGTGTTTTCATTATATTCTGGGTTTATCCTAAAGCTGAATCCATTCACACACAGCTGAAAACGTGTTTCCCCACAAGAATTTGCCTGCTATGGCAGAAATGTAGTTAAAAAACCCCAGCAAGCATGTTTAAACCACCTCTCCCCTGTGCAGCTGGAATATATTCCTTTAGGATGCCTTTGAATCCTCAGTTTGTTTAAATTCAGGCCCAACAAGGCACCTTGGGTCTCAGCAAGAACTCAGGCTGGAACAACCTGGTACCACTATCCTCTTGCTAAGGAATAGTGTTTGTTGCACGTGGATGCTCCGTTTGTTTGGGCTAAAATAAGTCCTAACTCTCAGAGGCACCTCTGGAAAATCACTGACTGGCAGAATATGTGAGCCAGTGACACAGCAACAGAAACCCAGTTCTGTTCTGTTACAAATGGAGGTCATCAGACACACACATATTAGTTACAGGCAAGAGAGGGAGTTTTCTCTCTTCTCCCCTGCACTTTACCCATCCAGCAATGATAAGCCATCTAAAGTGTCCCCTTTAGAAGCAACTCTGCCCTGAAAGAAGTATTATGTAGCTCTCAGAGTCTAAGCATTTCTGTGAGACAAAGCTGTGGAGACCAGGAATATCTTTTTATAGACCCAGAGAAGTGACTGGAAAAAAACCCAGACAAGCCCTCAAGCACACAGCTCTCCTTTGGGTCTCCTCCCTGCAAGCCAGAGCTCTGCTCTGAAAGGATCTCAGACACAGCATATAAAGTACCATAGATGTCACTGGGAGATCATTTTCCCAGTTCCCCATAGACAGAACCTCAGTGTTATCAGAAATAGTAGGTTATTTCTCTCCACAATAGCACAGTGGGGAATGAGTAGAGTATCTTAGCCCTGATATCTGCTTTATGTTGAACTCTGGTGGCTGAAGGATCTATAAATACAAGCACTTTTAGAAAAGATATTTCATTCGAAGTTGTTCCCTCCACCAGCCCCCAATTTCCACACACACAAGAGGACATCTGGCTCCTCTGTCCACTGCAAGTTTTGTGCAAGAGGATGGCAAAGAGGATGTATTTTTATCCTCCTGGTGGTAGTCATGATTTTTCAAAGCCGTCTCTGACTAACTAACAGTGGTTTGTACAGTGGTGGAGCAACCGAGTACAAGCTGCACCACGGCAAAAACCCACAAACTTTCTTTGAATTGAAGTGTGCCCTTCCATGGTATGAATGAACCAGGGTAAGCAGAAGTGACCAAGTTCAAGAAAAGCTCTGGAAATTCCCCCCCAGCTTTTTTTTTGGGGGGGGGGGGAAATTTAAAGTGGCAATTGTACCCTTTGCATCCAGCAGTTCTGGTTAGATAAAGTATCTGGCACCAAATGTCAAAGTACATATATTCAATTCATCTCAAATGGATTACCTATAAAGAAAATCATTTGAAAAACCACAGACTAATACTTCACTAGAAACAATTTAAGCAAGCTGCTGATTTATGCAAAACACTGGAACATCTACTGAAGGGAAGAATGAAAATGCAGAAGTGAAAATAGAAGGTTAATAACTGGTTACCTTTATGGAGAGTAGAGAAGTAGTAAAGTTTAAATAATATATATGAAACATATACATATGCAGCAGTTCTGTTCTTAGATGTATTTAAGTTTGCTTTAAATATTTATGATCACTCACCCTTCTTTGCACTTTGCAGAAATAAACACATTATCAAAAACCTTAATGGCAGTTTGTTCTAAATTTGAAGAGTCATTTCACCCCCACCAAGTGGGAAGTATTCTGTGTGAATGTCTCCTTTTGCTTCCAACTGCTCTACACAAGACCATGCCTTTCTCCATCACATTTAGCATCTCTTTATCCCTCCTTTTGCTCTAACTTGGCTGTTAAAATCCAACATATATAAAACCCCTCGAAGTTCCACAGAAGTAGACAAGTATTTACATTTTCCAGGTGAGAGGTTTTATCCAAACTGGCAATTCAAGCAAAGGATTTTAAAAAGAATCTAAAGTTCCAATTAAGCTGTTGTCATGATATATGGCTTACAGCTCTCCTTAGGAAGGAATTATTCTTTTTATCAAGGATCTGGTGGATACAAGGCAGGGCTACTCTGCTTAAGAGGAGATCCAAACAGAAAGGGAAAAACAAAAAGCTGAAAACTTACATCACAGGATGCAACAACTGAAATATGCACCCCCCTCAGGCCCTGAGCCAGAGCAGCTGCCAAACCTGAGCCTAAGAAACTCCACCCTCTTCTGCAGGACTAGTTTGGGAATTCCTGACAACTGCAGGGACGAGTCATTCCCATTAACTTGGAATAAAAGAAATAATCAGCAAATTGTTCCTATATCCTGCTCCCTGACTGCCACTCTCTCACCATGAGGTTTCCAGTCCCCTCTAAAGGGTGCCCTGAGCTCTGAACAGCTCGTCTGGCTGCCTTTCCAGGGTTTCCAAACAGCTTGGGGATTTGAGAACTTTCCATGATTTAACACTAATGAGGCCACAAAAGCTTTATAATCCTAAGTATTTCATTAAAAGGTGATTTGAGAGACCTGCAAAAGTGACTCTTTCCCCTCTGTTTCCCCTTTTTCCCCTGTCACCTGGAGGAAAAAGGAGAGTTAATTCCTGCTCCCTCTCTGAGCCACTTTCCCATTTCTCTGCAGCAGGAAGGGTGGCATTTCCTGCCCACCCTGGGACTCGAGCAAAGGTTGGTGCCCATGGCCACAGTCCCTCCTGCAGGGCATTGCCCTCTGTGTTAGTGTGCACGTGGTCTTTAAGCTACCATGCAGTCCAGCCCAGAGTTACTTACCTGTTTGACTATTCTACTGGGCAGCAATCCTTTGCTTCAGTTTTACTGTGGGGGAGTCAGAGTTAGTGCCCACACTGAGGTTGAGCTGAGGCCAGTGCTGTGTGTGCTGGCAGAGCTGCTCACACCACCTGCTACACACACTGACTGCGAGCACGTGAACAGTCCAGGGAAGGCACAAGGATGTCCCGAGTATTTGCACTTAGTGACATCTTACTTTTAGTGGAATAAGGTGCTGAAATCTGCATGAAAGCCAAAGAGCTCCCATGCACTGCAGAATCAATGACAGAACAGTTTTAGAGCCAAAAAGAATTATATCCCATGTAAATTCCCCTGTCACCTTGTGCTCCCTGTCCCCTGAGTAACCAAGGTGCAAGTCAGCCATGCCAGGCTAATGTGGTTATGACAGCAGGGAACTCCCCAACATCCTGGAGGAGCAGAGCAGATCCAGCAGGAGAGACTGAGGGAAGGCTTCCATGAAGCATTAAACAAAAAGGGCAAAAATTAAGGACACCAGGGAAAGAGACACAAGAAGGTTGAGGGAAAGTGCTACTGAGGCAAATAAGATACAGACTTCAGAGAAGAGCAAGCTAAAATGAAGAAGGCAGCTACATCTGTACCTGGGAGAGGAGGATATTCCCTTTGTCTTTGATCATTCCTCCTCTCTTGGCACAATGGGATCCTGAGCAGAGAGAAAAGTAGAAGCAGACAAGGGGAGGGTTTGAGGAATGTCTCTGAAGGCAGCAGAATTCAGGGGCACACAGGGACAGTGCTCAGCCAAGGGTGACGCTGAGTGCTGGCAGGCAGGGAGAGGCAGAACTGCAGAACAAATCTGCAGTGAGGAAGTGTGCCTGGCCATCAGATTCCCTCCTGAGACTCTCCACAGAGGAAGAGTAGGAGTAAAGGAAGCAGAGGCTGGGAGGGGGAAATGGAGCCTTTGAGAGGAAAGGACTAGGCAGGAGGAAAGAGGACGGACAGTGTGACAGAGAGGGGCAGCGAGGTGAGGGCCATGAGTGGCAGGGACAAAGCTGCACAAGAAACTGCTGTGAAAGCTGCCCAGCTAAGCAGCTAAAACACATCATCCCCTCTGGGGAGGAAAGGTGGAGAAAACAACTAAGGTTATGCCCAGCTTAGTACAAATGCTGGGCACACAGGGAGATGTGCACTGTCCCCACACCTGGCAAGGGGACAAGCTGCATTCATCGGGTATTATTTGAAAGTCCATCCAAATCTGAATTTCTGCCAAGTTCAGGAGGTTGCCAGGGCTGAGATCTCAATTTCAGCCTACTTTTACAAGTTGAAACAAAAAGAAAAAATATGGCTGCTTAGACAAAAGCACTTCCAAGGAAATACAGGTTTGCAGCTAATCTGTGCACTGCTCAGTGGTTTAGCTAGTCAGCACAAAGCCAAGGAGACACAAACAGCTTTGAGGAAAGCAGTTGCCTTAAACCTTTCACAAGACAAACTCATTCCCACAGTCACTTTTACTGGAGCCCAAGCTCCCCTAACTTCTCTGCCAGCACCCTTACCTCCTCCTCCAGTTTCACCACCTTGGCCTGAGCATTGTTCAAGGCCTGGTCTCGGATCTCGATGTGCCTTCGCTGGTCCTCGTTGGTGGAACGAGCAGCAGCCAGTTCTATTTCCAGCTTCTCCTTTTCCCGCTGGGTTTCCTTGTCTGTGACAACAAAGAGAGAGAGATCAATGCACACCCCTTGTTTCTGCCCAGCTCTCAGGGGTATTTCACTCCAGAGGTGAAGGAAAGATTGTCCTGGAACTTCTCACAGGGGAGAATGCAAATCTGGTGCTGAGGGCAGAAAAAAAGCACGTGGCTTTCAAGGAAGAGAAAGACTTGGAACCCTGAAAAACAAGCATGGTCCCTTCAAGTAACAATGTGCCACAAGGAGAGTGAGCAGGGATAGAAGGTGCATCCCTCAGTACAGTTACTCAGTGAGGTAATTTGCTGTGATTACACAGATGGTTAGTGAAACTTGGCACCTCTTCACCTCTAAGCTTTCAGTGGTGGAGAGCAGAGTAATTTTAATATCTCAGGCTGGGGAGAGAGATGGCAGACTCCTGTGCCTGAAAAACTTGTGCTCCTTTTCCCACACCGTCCCCCCAGACAGGAAGGCTGTTCTGCACAGGGCAACTGTCCTTCCTCAGAGGAGACCCCAGCTGTCCCACTTTGCTGGCAGGACCATCAGAGGCATCAGAAAACAAGTGAGCAATGAGAACTCCTCAGTCTTCCCCTTAAAAATGACACCTGACCCAGAACTGAGGCACATGTATCTGTCTGGTCACTGCTCAAAGCAGACCTGCAGTTTAAGAAAGCCTTTTGTCCAGCACTGAGAGTTGTTGGCTCTCAGTGCTGGCTTTAAAACAGATGGCTTTAAAACAGATGGCTGCTGTTTTAAAGCCACCCCAAGCACAGCACTCATTTTTTCCTGCTGCTCTCCAGAAAGAACTGGATTGAGCTGAAGCAGCAATGCTGAGTGTTTGAGGAACAGGGCAACCACCTACATAAAAAAATAAATAGGATAAAAATAATTGTGGACTGGAGACTTTATCACACAGGGGTGTAAGGCAAAGCCACAACACAGAGCTGATGTGCTCTGTATATGTTGTCATTCTCAGCTCAAGGCAACCAGCTACAACGATAACATTAACCCCCTTGCTGGATACATAACCACAGAATACTCCCTGGAGTGATCTACACCCAGCACTAATGACACCAGAGAAACTGCATTCCAGAAACCAATATCCCATGACAAAGGAATGAGGACAAGGAGTGGAAGGCCTGAAAAACAGGAATTAGGTGCTGGGTGTTAGGCCAGACTGCATATGGAGTACACGGGCCCATTTGTGCAAGCATGTGCAGAACTATATTTACAGAACCACAATGACTCCCTTTCTCCTGCCAGCAGAAAGCCAGGAGCAAAGCTTTAGCAACACAGAGAAGCTAAAGATTCCCTTCTGCCAGGGAACCAGCACAGCCCACACACAGGTTGCAAAACAAACCCCTCCACCAAGAGCACCCAGGACTCTGCAGAGCAAACCCTGGCTGCAGCTCAGAGCCAGCCCATCACACAAGACACAAGAATAAAAACTACCCTCACCTGCCTCATTTTTCCCCATCTTTTCCCAGCAATTTTCCTCCACCCAGGAATGAGTTGCTGACAGTGTGAACACATTAAAATGTACTGCAAAGACTGAGCTGCAGTGAGCCAGGGTGGCATGATGCCAGCAGGTATCAGTCAGTGCCAGCAGGCTGTTTGTTAATCTCTAAGTGCTTGCAGAGAGCCTTTTGGAGTTTTGGTGCAGACTTTTCCCAAAATGAGAACTGCTTCACTCGACAAGTGCCTGCAGCACTGCTAGAAATGCTGGGACTGCTGAAGTGGAGCACTCTGGCTTCCCTGTTCATCCAAAAGGAGAAATGGAAGGTGAGGCCTCACAGCTTTGACCCTCTTCGGTTGTATCTGTGAACCTCAGTGTCCATGAACCAGTCTGAAGGAGAGACTAAACTCACAGACTTCCCACTCCCACCAGGAGTTTGGAATTCCCCCCCTGACAGTCATTTGTTTGCAACATAAGCCACAAGGAATAAGCTAAAGATGACATAAAACAGGAATACCAACATTTCTCAGAGTAGCAGCAGTGTGTGTTACACCACAGAAAAACTCTATTTTGCAATTTTATTGTGCTACCTTTTTATATAACAATTGGGGAAAAGTGAGCATTGTCAGAAGGGTGGAGCACGTTATGGGATGAGAGAAAAGCTGGCTCATGGCCATCAGCCTCGAGACATTTCAGTACAAATGAAAAGCACATTTCACATCCGTCATTTGGGTTTGCCCTGTGATAAATCCAGTGCTGTGGACAGAATTCCTGCCCCTCATCCAGCCCAGCAGACTGCAGGAGTGTTCATGCCCTTTATTTTTGCTGAATAGGATAGGGCAGGGACAAACAAAAGAGGAAGGAGACAAGAGACCCAGCAGACTCCAGTCCCATTGGCCTTAACTCATGCCAGGACTCCTGTCACCCTGGGAAGGTTTCATTCCAAAGCTTTCAAGGAATAAAACGGGTGAATAAAACATCCTGTAAATTATTGGGCAAACACTAGTTTTACATTTTAACTGCAAACTACCTTTGCTCTGAGATCTCTAATAAATGCCATCAGTTGGACTTTACATACCGACAGAACAGGAATTCTTGAGTCCCTCCCCCTTTTCCCCACTGCCAGTTTTGGGCTGTCACTGCCCTGATTTCCCTCCTGATAATGAACCTGCTGCACTGCCCTCCTTGCCAGGCTGGCTGGAGCTTTCCACTGACCCAGAAGGACTGTGTAACTCACTCTGTGCGAAGAGCTGGGAGATGGTTTTCCGATTGTCCTCCGAGCCCTCGAACTCCTTCTCGGCCAGCTGCTTGTTGGCTGTCTCCATTCGCTCTGCAAACATTTGCAATAAGGCAAACTAAAGCATTACACACTTTCATGCATTAAGTGACATCTTCTCAGGGCATTTCTAATGCCAGCTGGGGGAATGGATCTCCTGATTCTACACAGTCTGATGCAAAAAGTCCATCAGAAGCTGGCACTCACTTTTGAAATGTTTCTAATTATGTCCTTAAGGAAATATGCTCACTGAGACAAAACTGGTTAAATGAAGTTCCAGAGAAATTGCTTTAAACAATTACAACACAGAAGTTTGGTTTTTCAGTTTATACCTCTCTTTCTTTCAAGCAAATAACTCTCACCATGTAATTAAAAGATTCTCTTTTAATTCTCCACTAAATCTTAACAGAAGATGAAATCACTGCTGTCCAATTCCCTGACTTGAGGGAACAGTGCAGTTCTGCTGCTTCGGGATGCTAGAAATGTGTATCAGTCCATGAGAATTAGAATGAAATGCTTATGCTGGGTTTTACTCCAAATAAGATTATTTCATGCAGATTTAATATTTATTTCTGTGTACTGTTCTCTCGAGTGCAGCTGGCACTGCATGGCTTTACTTTCTGGATGCAAACAATTTCTGGGAGCAGCCCCTCAGCAAGAGACATGGGGCAGTGAGAGCAGATGACATGTGGGACAATCAGAAGGCTTTTATAAAACATTAAGTTTAAAAGGCTGTTTGTGCACCTTTAAACATCTTGAATTGTGGATGTTTTTCATCTTTGGAACTAATGCTTAGACTTTTACTCCTGTTAAGGTCAAACAGCATTGCACATCACTCTCCCCTGCCAGTTGTTGTGCTGCCTCGGCCTCTTGGCAAGAACCAGACACTCATCACATCTCACTCTGGAAAAGGAAGGGGGATCCAAAAAACCAGATGCCTACATTGATAAGGAATGACAAAACCTGCAGGAGGAAAAGACATTCTGCAGTTTGTATGTCAGTGCAAAAGGGTCACTGGCCAGGAAATCAAGTGAACATGTCTGTGTGGGATTAAGCAGTCAGCAAAACCTCTTTCCATTTGTGTAAACTGAACAAATTGTACAAATTGTCTCCAGGATATAAGACATGAGAGAATTCCAGGCTTGCATCTGGTTTATGGTATTTGGCTTATCAGATGCTTCTTGTCAATGAGAAACAGGCTGGAAATGAAAGACTACAGCACTCTCCTAAACCTGCCTTTTCCAGTCTCCCAGCAAGTGCCTCAGATCTCCCACTACTGCACAGTCCTCAGTATTCCATCACATTCCAGTTGTGTCACACAGTGAATTCTGCACCAAAATTCTGGCCTGCCTAGTAAGTATAACAATAAAAAAAACAGCACTGAAGAACAGAAGTTTTCCTTTCTTTACCTCTTAGGTCCCTGTTGAAATCATGCAGCCTTCGAATTTCTCCTTCCAGTTTGTTCCTCATGGCCTTTTCCAGGGCATCCCGCTTGGAGGAGGATTTCTCCAGGTTTTTGTAGGCCTCTGAAACTTGCTGAATTTCAGTTTCCAGCTGCAGGGGAAGTGAAAACAAGCACTTTATCTCTCACAGTTTTCATTTGGTCTCAGATAAGTGACTACTTTCTCTCAAGTGTTCTTTATTGAGACAAACCTAAGTAAAATGACAGTCTCAGGTCTGGATCCATCTGTATAAAGAACATCAATATCTGAAACAAAGTTCTGGATCCTCCTTCCAGACTCTCACTCTGTTTCCCCAATATGATGAAAACAAGGATATAATAAACTGAAGAAGTGCAAATGTAATCTATTTTTTTCCAAGACTGAGGCAGTTAGTTTGGGCAAACAGCATTTATATTAATAACTAATGCAATATCAAGTAAAAAAGGCAGATCAAATTATGCCCAAAAAACCTAGTGACAGATCCTGCATTTCTGACAAACTCTGTAGGTAGCTGTTATGGTCCAAAATTCACAGTAAAACCTCCTGATGTTCTATGTTTACACTCATACAATTTAGTCATGCTTTTAAATGTTTAAATTTTAAATGGGGCAAGGGAAACTTTGCAGTATGTTCTATGTTTCTTTCCAGCCTTCAGTGTAAACCTTCTCTGATCATCCAGAGCAGCAGATTTCCTTCTAACTCTTCTCACCAGGAATGGTTTGCCATGGGAGTGCAGATTCACATAACAGCAACCCCATTAGCACTGTCTGCAGCAAGTGACCAACAGGGAGGTGGAGGGAAGTGCATTTTCATCCTTCTGTCATTATCAGGAAGCTGTCAAACATTTCTCTAAAGCATTTCCTGGCCAGGAACCCTCAAAAAAATGCAGTAAAATGAACTTATGTCCCTGGAAAGAGGTACCATAGCCAATAATGAGTGTGGAAAGCCACGCTGGTCACCTGAACTTAAACATGTGTTTTAAGCAGTCACAGATTTTTATGGCCCCTGCTCAGCACAAAGAGCACAGCAAGGTCCACAAAGTCCTGAACTGCAAGTGGCATCAGCCTTTTCACAGCTGCAAGGCAAAAGCCAAGCTGACCTGCTGCCCAGCTTCAAACCACTGGGCATCAAGAAGTTATTTCTACGAGGCAGCACAAAAACACCTCCACATGTGTGTTAATGTTGGGTCTCACTGCGATATTTTCTTTTAAATGTTTTAGCATCACACACTCTGCTTGTTTCATGAAGCCAAAAGTGGCAAATAGCTGGGTCCAAATCAAGACATTAAGTTTTCAGGGAAGTTGTTGTGCCATTTAGAGAGGGACAAAAGAAGTGTTAGTCCCAGTCCTGCAGTCCAAATGTCTCTAATGTAGCCATAGCAGCACCACTTGCATTGCACTCTGTCCTGACAACCACTTTTGTAGCAATGTCCCCTGTGCCTCCTCAAGGGACTCTGGTCTCCTGCCAGTCCAAACAAGCCCTTCCTGCAGCCTGTAAAATCTTTTAGGGAAAATGAAACCTGCTGCTATGCTGGACACAAGCTTCAATTTAACTAAGCAAGCCAAGCAGCCAACTCTTCAGCAGCTGAGGAGGATGTGCTTTGGAGCACGGGCAATCAACTGTTAGCAGAGAACTGAAGGCTTTGATTCTATCTTCTGACAAAGTGAAGCTGATGCCCCAGGGGACAGGATACAGACCAATCAATCTACATATGAAAGACTCTAAAGCAGTTAATCAATTTGTTAAGCAAGGAATGTAAGAGCTGCAGATTAGATGATCCAGTTATGGACCACACCAGGCCCAGGACAGTCCTGAATCCTCACCACACACACCCACCTTCTGCAGCCGGGCCACCTTCTCATAGCACACATCCAGCTCCTGCCGCAGGGACCGGTTCTCCTCCGACAGGATCTCCACCATCTGCTGCGCCCTGGACACGATGGCAAAAGGATCCACTTGCACCTGCTGATATGGGGAAGGGACCTGCTGGGCCCGGGGCATCACTGAGTAGGAGTCTCCTTGCTGCTGCTGAGGGCCAAGGAAGGGCTGGCATAGTCGGTACAGATCTCCCTGGTGGACTGGGTTGGACAAGAAAGGCTGCTGGGTCCGTGGCAGAATGCTGGGATCTGCCTGGCTTGGAGTCAGAGGCTGCTGGTGTTGGGAAGGGGACAGCCTAGATGGTGGTGGAGACTGAAGCAAAGTCAAAGATCCCAGGGACGTCAAGGAAGATGTTGGGCTGTGGTGGTGAGGTGGTCTCTG
Organism: Campylorhamphus procurvoides; assembly: GCA_013396655.1. Taxonomy (NCBI): domain Eukaryota; kingdom Metazoa; phylum Chordata; class Aves; order Passeriformes; family Dendrocolaptidae; genus Campylorhamphus; species Campylorhamphus procurvoides. The sequence continues at coordinate 344,059 of WBMV01001734.1, read as the reverse complement.
CTGTAACTGCAGTGGCACATCGGGGTTCTGCCTGCAAAGAGAGCAGAGGCTCCATCACAGCCATGCACAAGGGGCACAAACCCCCTGGCAGGGTGTGGGATGACCCAGGTAGCTCCTGGGCTCAGCTCTTCCCACACAAAAGACTCATGGGAGGTTTTCTTCATTTTTGTATGTTTGTTTTTAAAAATGTTTCAAAATCAAATCTTTATCAGAAAATATAGTCTAAGTGCACAAAGGCCTTCCTTTTTGAGATGATTTTTTAGAGAAACACTAAAAGAAAGCCCAGCAACAACTACTGACCAAAATTATTTTCACAACTTCTCGCCACATTTTGCAGATAAAACTGCTCAGCCAAGGACTGTTAGGAATGGAATCTTTTGTTCTGGCCTTAAATTGCCATCTCTCATGAAGAAAACAACGAATTTTCTTCTACAGTTCAGGATACAGAGTTTAAAGGATTGACTAAGCGTGATGCTATTATGCCAGCACCACTGATCTGAGCTTTCTGAACTATCAACCAAGAGGCTGCAGCTTGGTTAGATGAGACAGTTAAAGGGTCTGAAAACCAACCTAAGGATCAGCAGCAGCCTTTTGACTCCAAACCCCCCTCAGTCCTATGCAGTAGGTATGTTTACAGCTCCTAACAATAACCCTGCAGGACAGCAAACACAGATCTAACAATCTATAACATGCTTGAGTCCATGACAGAACTAACTCCAAGCTACACCAGCTCACATTTCCTGGGCTCTGGAGATCCCCAGCCCAACTCCTGCTGCATTAGCCAAGTAAGAAATCTCTCTTAGAAGACTGTGTGGATTTATCATGCTTGGATGACCTCACGAGGCAAGTTTTGCTTTCTCCTCCAAAGACATTCAACCTTGAACTTCCCTGGATGCTCTTTATTCTAAGAGTTGAAGTCACTCCCTTTTCATGCAGCAACCAGTCTCTTCTTAAGCACAGAGCTCAGCCCAGTGCAGACCCAGACCAGCAGTTCAAAATATTCTGGAACACTTGTGCTGCTCTGATAAAACTGCCCACCCTTTGGGATTCAGCTCAATCCTGCAGCTGGAGAAGCACACACTGGTGTTCCACCTGGCCACAGCTGCTGCAGAACATTCCCACAGCTGTCTGTGCTCCCAGAGGGACCCAACAAGCACTGCAGGGACCTGGCTGGACAAGGCAGCTCCCACCACCCCAGGAGTGCTGCAGGAACTGCCCACAGTGAGCATGCAGCTGAACTGGGAACTAAAGGGTTACACAGTGGGCTTCTCAGCCCAAGTACAGAGCCTCAGCATCATCCTTCCTGTTCTCTGCAGAAAGGAGGAATCCACTCCTCCTCCCAGGCCAAGAGGAAGCTCCAGCATTACTGGCATTACTCACATCTGGCCAGCAGCTCATGTGAGAGTTCCAGTGTTCCCAGCCCAGCCCAGGCTTCACCATTTCAGTCCCGTGCACCTCGTGTCTCATTTCCCTGCTTCACAGCAGAGAAGGGGTGCAGAAACCTCCAAGCTCATGCTCAAATTCCTGAACAGGGAAACAAATCCAGCCTTTGTCAGTTAGGAACAAACAAAGAATCTCTGCTCTAGCTCCTGTTTCTCTCTTTCCCACGCTCAGGTGAACTGTGGTCCCTGCCAGCAACATCCTTTCAGGAGCTGTATTTCCCCAGAAATGATCACATACAGCACAACGATTTCAGGGGTCACACAGAACAGTGATGTGCAATTAATTTCCTCAGGAATGTTCAGTTTAGTAGCAGCAATTTGGTTCTTCCCCTCCCCAGAGGGCAGTTCTACTTATTGTTGCATTGATCTCATCAAGTTTATTTGCCAGTTCTCATAATGAACCATCACAGACCGTGCTCAAGGTCACCTGGTTTGTCTCAGGTGGTTTCCAGCTCCTTTCTCAGCTCACCCAGTTGTGTGCAGAGTTAAAACTTTGCATCCTCACAGACCACTCATCTCCTTGAGCTCATTCTTTACCTATCACCAGGCAGCTCTGCTTTGATGTTATAATCAATTAGGGAATAGCCTTGCTGTGACATTTAATCTGTGATGACCTACAAGATTAGATCAAAAGAAATACGTTGCCAGAGTGCCTCGTGGATGCAAAAAACCAATTTTCAACCTAAAAAATACTCTCTTCCAGTCTGAAAACAACCTGAAGCAGTGACTTAGAGAGATTGATTCCCCAGCTCTCAGTGAGTTAATCTTACAGACCTAAGGAGGACTATTTAGGAGCCAATGTTGTGGGTACAAATACCAGACTCTGAGATTCTTTCATATTAGCACAAAGACTTAGGAATTAATTTTTCTAGTAAAGCAATTTGGAGCTGAGAGATTCAGAAAAGGTAAATGAACACAACCAGATTTTTCAAGATTTTTAAGCCAGACTGCAAAATTTTACAGTCCAAAGGACCACACAGCATTGCTGATAGAATGGCAGTAGAAAATTCCCTCCATGAGGGAATGAGTCCTTGGGTAACCCTGCACTAGTAATCAAAATTTTATCTGAACTAACCACTTCAGAAAACATTTAATCTCTCCAAATACATGGAAAACAAAATTATGCAACCTCCTTCCATTTGCCTCAGTATCACAGAGACCTGGAAAAGTCAAATACAGGGGGAAAAAACCCTCAGAGCAACAATTTCTGTCTGTGTTTAAGTTTGAAAGCAGAACTGTAAGCACCACTTCACTCTGCAGACTGTGTCATGCAAGAATCTGCTTCCCTGACAGCCCCTGGCACGGATGGGGGAAACATTCCATGTGGGCCAGGCTCAAACCTGGATTGATGGATCTGCAAGGACAAGGGTGAGCCCAGCTCTGAAGGGATGGAGGCAGAGACAGGAACGGGAGGGAGGCAGAGACAGCAATGGGAGGGAGGCAGAGACAGCAATGGGAGGGAGGCAGCTCTGCAAGCAGCCTGTCAGGCTATCAGGAGTGCTGGGGCAGCCAGGACTGGGAAGTCACACAGAAATCTGTGGGTACAGCAACACGGGGGGGAAGGCAGAAAACTGAAGGNGTGGGCCAGGCTCAAACCTGGATTGATGGATCTGCAAGGACAAGGGTGAGCCCAGCTCTGAAGGGATGGAGGCAGAGACAGGAACGGGAGGGAGGCAGAGACAGCAATGGGGGTGAGCCAGCTCTGGGAGCAGCCTGTCAGGCTATCAGGAGTGCTGGGGCAGCCAGGACTGGGAAGTCACACAGAAATCTGTGGGTACAGCAACACGGGGGGGGAAGGCAGAAAACTGAAGGGATCAGGAAAGGTCTCTGGCTCGTTAAATTTTTCCTGCCTGTTTTGTGTTCAAGAAGCTCCAGTTCCCCCCTCTTCCCCAGCCCTCCTGCCCAAACCAGGCAGTGCTGCCTGCAGGAGGGAGCAGGCTCCACTCCATCACACAGCCAGAATCAAACCCAGGCATTTTAATTCTGCTTCCCAGTCATACCTGATTAGCCCCCACTTTGATGCTGCTCAGGGGAATGCAGTGCACAGAAGGGATTTACTAATTATGGGACAAATTCTGCAGGCCTCCCTCCCCGAAACTTTCTGTGAAGTCAATGGGATTAATCAGCACAGCAGGAGTTCAGTCCTTGGGCTCCAAACCGAGGATGGTGCTTGGATCAGAGAGACAGAAACTTCCCCTGCACCCAAAACTGCCCCAGCTCCTGCTGTGCTGCCACAGGAGACCCTGCAAGCCCTGGACACGAGGCCAAGGCCTCTCCTCTAGACCCAGAGGCTTCTTTTCATCACCAAAGACATTAGGGGAGATATTAGGGGAGATATTAAGGACCATGCAGCCAGCCCCCTTCTGAGCCTTCCTCCAAATTCCCAAAGAACAGCCCAGACGCCTCCAGCACGCCTGGGATTTACACTGAACCAACACCATTGCTAACAAACACTGTTCCCAAACTTCCACCGTCAGGCAAACTGTTTGCAGACCGGTTTAAACTTACCACACGGCCCATTTCTTTCCCAGACCGGGGAGGGTGAAGCCTGAGAATGCTGTGAATTCCCCAATGTTTATCTTGCTCAACGAGTTTTATTTAACCGCATCATTAGGTCACCCTCAAATTCCCCCGAACAATGAGGGGAAAAACCCGCAGCAAAGGGTGTGGCTTCGGGAGCAGAGAGAAGGGGCTTTGTTCCCCTGATGCACAGTTCAAAAAATGCACACACGTCCCAGTCCAAATGCATCCCGATAAACCCCAGGCTGCAGTGAAGGGAAACTGGAGCCTGCAAGGGCACCCCAGGTGGAGGAGAGCACTCCCCAAAGCTGTGTGCTTTGGAGTTCCCACACCATCACCCAGCTGCACCTTTGCTAACACAGAAGGTTTCTTGTCTAAGTTTCTCTTAGAGCCTGGGAGAGAGGGAGGGGAAGAGAGGACTCTCTCCCTTCCTTTGCTGTGCTGCTCTGTAATTTATGGATTAGTCTTGCAATTGTTCTACTGCTTCAGTATTTGCTTGCAAAGGAAATCTCTCCTCTGTGCAGCTATTTAGGTTAAAAAGTAACCTCATTAGATTCCCAATGCTTTGAAGACAAATTTCAGTTGCTTCCCCTACTGGAAGCCTTGCCAGCTGAACCTTTCTCCTCCCCCTGCTCCCCCCATGTTCTTTCAAAGCAGCCAGGATCCATCCAATACAGACAAAAATCACCCTGTCTAGAGGAGCTGACTGCTGGCGTGTTTTCAAATACCTCTCTCTTAAACAGCAAGCAGGCTCTGTCTCACAGTCACAGCATATCATATTTGGAGGATTTCTGCTGCAGCAGAGCCATCGAGGATCTATTTCCCTGTCCTGTGTGACAGAGGTTTGAGGCCTTTGAATTTTCAAAAACATTTGCAATAAGCTCCTACAATCATTACCCCCCTCCCTTAAACCCTTTACTTCCCCTTTTCCTGGCCTCTTTATTATTTATTTAGCCAGATCAAAGGGCCTTTTCATCAGGCTTGTATGCTGCTGAAGTCATTTCAGATCACAAACAATGGTGGACAAACTCTGAAAATAGCTCCTCACAGGACTGGGAAGGTTCTGAGCAGATTCAAATTCTGCAAAGCTCACACTCTGCTCCCAAATACTGACTGGTTTCTTCTTCATGCTCTTCTCAAAACACAACATAGTATGCGCAAGCACAAACCCACAGGGACCTCACGACTGCAGCAATGCCATCCTGCTGCTCCTTTATATTACCCTTTTAGCTTCAAAATGAGGCCAAAATCATTACACCAAATCCCAGCTGGTCTCGGACAGAGATGGGATGGTATGAAAATAGGTAAAGTAAAGCTGGGATCTTAGCCCACTTAATTAAACTTTATCTTCCCCCACATGGACATGAGAGTTTGGCTCAAGCCAAATCCAGCTCCTTATCTAGAGCAAACCAGAACAGACAAGGTTCAAATGGTGCAAGGAAAATGAGCAAAAGCTAAACAAGCAAGTCTGGGATGAGGCACAAAGCACACTCCATTTTCCACTCCTACACTTCAGTCCACTGAAAGTAAAATTTAAAAACTCTACAGGAAGCTCAGGTGATTTTCGTTACCTGAACCTTTATTGTTTTCATTTGCTTTCTCCTTTCCTGGATGCAGTTTTTAAATAACCTTTTGTCTGGACAGGCATAATTAAAGAAGAGCTGAAGTCCCACAATAAGTAACTGCAGGTTTCTCCAGTGAATCACACCATAACTTTGGCTTTTGCAGCAAAGCCTTTGTAAGGCTCTGGTGCCTGGGCATTAAACTTCCTCATGCCACAAAATCAAGTTGGCTTGTTTTCAGGGGGTTTGCCTTTATTTGTTTGTTTTTAATAAAAAAAGAGTCAGCCCTCTCTAGTCAATTGTTGAAGAAGGTAACAGTCCTCCCAGACAGTCTGCAACTGATCACAATAATCTCACACAGCAAAGATGGGATCTTTGCTGAAAGAAAACGTGCCTCTTGAATCAGGGTGATGGACTGAGTTTGACACTGCCTTTCCCCGTGTGCTGTCACAGAGTTTAAGATCTCACTTACCTGACTGACCCATACTCTGGGGGGTGCTGGTACCTCATCATGGGCCCATCAGCTCTGCCCTGCTGGCTCATGCGATGGTCACCATAGAAGTGTCCCGAGTCCTGAGGTTTGCAGTTCATGGACGGGGCAGACATGTTTTTGTAGGGGTACTCGGGGGGAGGCCCCCGCTGCTCCATCCCCTTCATGCTGGGCTGGGAGGGGGCCTGCACAGAGTTCTTGTAGAACTCATTGGAGCCAGAGTTTTTGTAGGGGTCGCTGGACTGCTGAGGGGACAGTGGGGACAGCGGGGACAGCGGGGCACTGGTGACCGGCGCGTGGGCCTTGACCCCACTGGTGGCCAAGGACAGCTGCATCAGCCTCTCGCTCAGCGAGCGCACGTGGCCCTGCTTGAGGTCCTTCAGCCCCTCGTCCTGGTGCACCTTGCCCGGGCTCACCCGCTGCACCGTGGGCCGCCCCTCGGTCCTCATCTTTTGGTTGGTGACCCCGGTGACATAGAAGGCTGCCCCGACGCTGGCGTGGGGCTGGCCCCGGAAATACTGGGACTGCACTTTGGCCTCCTCGTAGGTCGGCAGGTCCTCGCTGGTCTGCAGCCGTGGGGACAGCTGCTTCTCCATGATGCTGTTGTCCACCTGTATCTCCTGACCCTGGGGCTCCTGGCGGGCAGCATGGGTCACCAGCTGGTGGTCCTGGGAGCTCAGCCCCTCGTTCTGGGATGCTGCACTCCCAGTGCTGCTGAAAGGGGGGGCATTCCCTGTGGCCTGCTGGTGTAAGGCAAGGAGGTTACGGTTCTCATTTGGGTTCCCGTATCGGAGCTGCTCCTGCAGCAGGCGCTGTAAAACTGTCGTAGCTGCTTGCTCTTCTGAATTCCTCATCTCAAACTGTGGTGCCTTTTGGGTGGAATGCAAAAGCTGCCCTTGACCTGAGGAAAGGAGACACGGTTATTAGTGCCTGAGAAGATCAAGCCAGAGATATCTAAGGGCAATGGCTTGAAACACAGAAAAGAAGCAGGTTAGATTACCAAAGGTTCCCATAACAATGGGGGTCATCAAGGCCCCTGACCTAAGAAGGACTTGAATGCCAGGGGGCAAAAGCCTCAGAAAGGTGATGAACAGACTTGCAAGTCTATAGGCAAATCGATCAACTGCAAGCTGTAGGGATGCATGCCAAATACCTAAAACCTGTTTGCTCGACACTTAGAGCTACCAGTGGGGAGATACATTTCCCATGTTTGCAGGCTGACAAGGATTAAGGGTGAAATCAGCAATTCGTCGGTTTTAAGGGAAAGAAAAAAAGAGAGGCCCATTGAGAAACCATATGGCTCAAGGGAGGTAAAGAAACCTCTTAGATTGTTTAAAGCAATTAATGAATACCTCGTTAGCCAGCAGGTTTTCAGAGTTATGAAATGCCCAGAGTGAGCTCAGCACCTATTCTCCCTGCTGCAGAAACACCACACACGGTGCAAGTGAGGACTCGGCAACTTCCTGCTCCTCAAAGGCAACCAAATCCTCACACATCTAAATATCTCAGTGGAATGCATGCAAATGCAAGGGGAGGAAAGCGTTGTCTGATCCAGGGAACAGAAAAGGATCTCTGAGTGGCAGGAAAAAACACTGTGTCCCAATGAGAGAAACACAAAGAGCCAATGTCAAGCACATCCTAAATACAGATTAAGCCAGTGACCAACAGGGATTATGTTTCAGCCTCCCAGTGGAATCAGGAATTGGTCACGGAAATCCAAGCTCATTGGCCTTGCGTGAGCTGAAATATCAAAAATTAATGATACCTTTGAGACATGGAACTAAAAGAAGGGCTACTTTTGAGCTAGAACAGCTCAGAATACAAAGTATGACTCACTTATGGGCTAAGTTCTGGCTCTGTCCTGACAGCAGAACACGTGGTGGTATCCCAGCATTTTATTTTGACACCTTTCTTCTGTGTGACATTGTCCCTTGCAAAAGATAACTTGCTCCCACCAGTTTGTTCTGTGACAGAACCAGGAATGGGCTGCAGGAATCAATACCTGAAGGTTCTGCTTTGTTCTGCATCTCCACAACCACCCCTTTTCCTCCCTTGGGCCAGCCCACCCCTGAAACACAAGGTCTCCAAGCAGAGAGACAAAAGCCTTCTGCAAACATTAAGGAAGAGAAAGTTAAAATCCCCCTTGTTCCAGGCTGCCTCAGCAAGCCAGGAGTCCAGGCCCTGTTACCTCACTTGGACCACGACTCTCCTGAAATCCTCCTGGAAGAGGCACATACCTGTGTCCTTCAGCTGGAGTCCCCTGGGAAGGAGAAGCAGTTCTGCCACATGGGGGGACACACTCAGCCTTCCTCCTGCAAGGCCAGAATTTCCACTCAGAGATGGCTTCAGGCTCCTCTTCAGCAGGCCCAGTCACTTCATACTCTCCTGGCTTCTGAAGTAATTCTGAAGAAAGCATTAAAAACATCATTTTAATCAGCAGATGAGACCCTAGAAATAACAAACCCTGGACCATACTTGAGATTTTCCTTTTGTACCTTCTTGTTTTCTCCCAGAGCCCAACAATTCTGATCCCTTTAGGATGAATGAATCCCCCTGTCCCCAGCAATCTACTCCAGCTGCTCCTTTAATCATGACCATTTCTGCTCCAAGATGAAATGTTGCCAAGTAATGCTCTGTCCCATCTGTGCCTCCAAGTGAAACAGTGATTAAAACCCGCTAATTCTTTAACTCCATTGTTTCATTTTTTGCTCAGAATGAAAGCTGCAAGGCAGATGAGGATGCCCTTTGCCAGTGGTGCTGTGCAGTTTGAACTGTATTAGCAGAAATCCTTTGATGAAGCATGGGGATATAGGGAAATGCTTTATAAACTTCAACACTGTACCTCAGAAATGACTGGGAATGATCAGTATATGAATATTGGCTTTATTTTACGGACTGGGAAAGTGAGAGGAGAGAAAGGACACTGACAGACTTTATGCCAGAAATACATTGCAGAGCACGGCTCTAATTCCCAAAACACTCTTTAATTATGTTACTTTTCTCTTTCAGAATATGATGCAGTAAAGAAACTTTAACCATTGAGTGGAAAATCAGGAGAACATAAAAAAAATGTGTATTTAGGTGTGTTATTCAAGCAGTTAAATCTACTACTGAAGGTGTCCTAAAGAAAAAAGCAAGCAATGCAAAAGAAGGGAAACACACTTGTGTACTCATGTGTTCATAATTCAAGGGAAGGCAATGAAAACAGAACTTGTGATATTAAAACTATTCATTGATATGTATAATTTAACCTAATTTCCTGGAATGTAGCAAAAACTCAAATGAACAGATGTAGTGAAGGAATGCAAAGGTGGACACTTCTGTCTCTGACATCATGGCACAGATCCACGCCCAAGGAACATTATCTCAGCTCTGCAAGTTAAATACTTGAGGTGTCAACAGCAATTTCAGGGCACATGAACAATATCTGAGGAGAGAAGAAGGCAGTGTTGTGTGGTGTGGTACTGCAAGATGGTGGGTTTAAAGAACAGCTCATGTGGAATTCTTAACTGGTGACTTAGCTCAAGAGCAATATATTGGAAACAGCTGCCAGCAAATCTGCAGCAAAGAACCTCTGAGCCAGGCATGAAGAGAGCAGATAACTGGAGCAATTCCTCCTCTCTCTTCCCAGTGTTGCACAACCACAGTCAGGCATTCCTCGTCCCCCCCACACCAGGATCAGCACTGACTCTTCTTTTTTTCTTTTTTTTTTTTAAACCAAGCTGCCCTGAGCAACCCTTTTTATTGGAGCTTAAAAAGGCTTTTATTATGCAATATGATGCTGCCTTTCCACCCAAAGATTTCTTTTGTCTCCACTGGAAAAATCTAAGCGGGCAGGGGGAATGTTGTTTATTTCTTTAATCCAAAGATACAACGCAGCTTGAGGTGCCACCTCTGGGCCTTGCAGATTTTCTCAGCAGACCAATCCAACCTGGGCACGTTTAACTCCTTCCAAGGCTCAGGGAACCATTTCCCACACAGAGCTTCACCCTCAGCACTACCAGCTTACTCTGCTGAGCTGCTGAAGGGAGGGCACAGCTCACACTGCAAACATTTGCTGGAAGTGAATACTACTCATTTTAGAACGGATGTACCTGGAACCAGACTAGAAATCCAAGAAAAAAGGTGGACCAAGATACAATGGGAATATATTCTGGCCAAAAAAATTCACTTTGTTTAAATACTGACTAGTAGCATTAAGCCTATTTTTTCCAGTTTTATCCCATTATTTTTAATTAACAAAGAAAATCTTGTGCAAGTAACTTGGGTGGCAGCATTCCTGGAATCTGCTTTCTGAGCGAGCTGGAAACTCCTGGCAGTGCCAGAGAGCTGAGTTTTCTATTAACAAAACACAAAAATGAACAGGACAAGTGGTGCTGAAGCCCATGTGGTATTTATTTGGACCCAAACTCTATTTGTGTTATGCTCTTCCAGCAACTTCAGCATGCAGTGTGCCAAAGATGGAAATTAGGGAGATGCACCAGAAAGGTTGTTATGATAGAGCTGGAAGGAAATAGGAAAGGTTCTGCAGACATTTTAAACAGACACATTTGGGAGGTTGGCCTAAATCTCTTAGGAAGGATAGAGCTGAAATCAGACTTCCAACAACTCTGCCAAACTGTACTGCATTATGGATTGGATGGGGCACTCTCCATATCCACAGGGCCTAGAAACACCTTGCTTTTGCTGTGGAAAATTCAGGTTTAGACCAATTCTCATCCAAGGAACCACTGTGAGAATTCCCAAGCTGAACCAATTTCACAATTTGCTCCCAAGCATTGCAGCTCTATCATCTTACACCTCATTCTAATCTCTGGTCTGAAATTATCCATGGTAACTTGGGGAAGAAGCTCTTGAGGGAACATCAGAACCTAGAACTGGTAGAACTAACACAGGAATTGCAAACAGTGCTTCACCACGCTGAGATCAGGAATGGGCACAAAAGGGAAAGTAGCATGGGTACTAGTTAAGGAAGAAAAGCCTCATGTTTGCAGGGCATTGTGTAAAAACCCAGTAGCTGAGGCTTCTTCTTAAACATCATGTAATTATGCACAGGAACCTTGCCAGTCCCTCATGAGGAAGAAAGATTAATGAAGAATTTAAAATGATAATACTCTCAGGCTGTAGGGAATCAAAGCAGCACATTTCTGTACAGCATGCAAATATTTTTCAGCATTATAAAAATAAACAAGCTTAGACAAGTGAGCAACTCACCACTGTTTGATGAGTGGCTCTAATGCTTGCTATAGCTCAATTAACCTGCATGGAGCAATAATAACCTCACAAGCAGAGAGAAGCATCTTTCTTTAGCTTGTGAAACGAAGAGGAATGCAAGAGTCCCTGTGAGGACAGCCTGTGTATACTTGCCCAGAATTACTGCTTAGCCAAGGAGCTAATTATCTTATGCATCAGGTGGGATGAGAACAGGTTCACCACCTCAACAGGGCTGGAGGACAGTTAAGCACTTTCAGTTTTACTGCTAAATTTTGTGTCACTCGTACACAAAACAATCCAGTGACAGACCTCAAAGTCCAGCAGCACATTTTGCAAAGTAATTCTGTGTTGTTTTTTTCAAAGATGTGCATGTGATACTGTTTACCCTGGTTGGCAACAGGGGATGGCATGTTACCAGCTAGATGGAGTCTGAGGTTGATTTTTTAGGTGCAGTTATCTTCAGACATTCCTCCCCACTGCAACAGAGGAGGGGGACATGCAACAGAGAGAGCAGAGAAAGGACTGGCTGTGGGTTCCCAGGCAAACTGCCCTGCTGAGTCAGCCCCTGGTTGATGGGAACAACTGGGCTGCTGCTCCACGGCCCACCCAAACCCCAGCACCATGAGCACCTCATCCTGCCAAATTCACCTCAGTGTCTCCAAGACCACTGGAGACATGGTTATTCTGCACACACACACACTTTGAAGTGGCTGGAAGCACCACATTCCCAAGGGTGAGGTCCCAAGTTACTTAATGAATAGTGCAGGTTATCACTGAATGCTCTTTGCTTCATTCCAGTCCAGCCCGAGGAGGAGCAAGGGAGGGAATACACACCAGGACAGTCCTTGACAACAAAGGTTCCCATGTCTGGCACCAACACCCAAACCTGTCAGGCAGCACACAACAAATCCCAGTGCTGTGAGAGCATTTTTGCACGTGTCCCTAAGCAGGAGGAGGTTTCAGACTCCAGCCATAAACACCTCCCCAGCTTCCATCCCACCGTGCCATCCCTGCTTGCCCTGATGTGCTGCCTGTGGCTCAGGTGATCCTGGGGGTGGCACTGAGCAGGTGCATGGAGCAGCTCCAACATTACTCATCTTCATACCAGAAGGGCAGAGTCACTGGGCAAACAAGAAAAACTTCCTTCTTTTCATGAAAAACAAGAACAATGTCACCCGCAGGGGGGCAAATAATATGCATACCCATTCTATTAGATCATTGGCAACTGTAGAGAGAGGCCACCACAACACCCAAAGACTGATTATGGTTCTGACACCTTTCTGGGCCACACAGAGTCCACCTGAGCAAGGACTAAAACTGCCTTACCAACAGCCACTAACCCTTCTCCCCAAACACTCATAGCACTGGGATGTGGGCACAGAACGACACAAGAAAGTCTGACAGGCCTGAGGAAAAGGCAGCAAATTGCTCAGGCTGGACTGACATAGCTAAGTCAAGACATCGACATAGGAAGACCCTCCCTAAATAACACCTCCAAGGAAAAAACTAAAAATACCTTACTTGACCTTTGAATTACTGCTCCCTCACTAAAAAGCATCAATTTCTTCACAGGGAAGTTCCTATAATCTTCACCAGCATAATTTAGGTTTTATATTACAAAGGAAAAAAAAACCCACCAAATAGAATAAACACTTACAAAGCTTGGTATAAATAGGAATATGTCATGGCTCTTAAGCATTTTGAGAAGAATGCTATGGAATTTCAAGTTCCTCCATAAAATTTTAAAAGTCACAGGGGCAGGAGGATTTATTAGGAATATACTGGTCCTAATAGCAAAACATCACAACACACAGTTCCTTCAACTCCTATGCGATGCCACCTAACACTACTCACCCCTCTGCAGAGGCACAACCCTTTAGGGGCAGGGACTGGAATTTCTGCACAATGAATGAAACACCAATTCCATCCCAGGCAAGAGGAGCTCTGCTCCTGACTGCAGAATGGCCAAGATCTCACCCTTAAGATGTCTTCCTGCTACAACCAGCTCGAGCTCACAGAGGTTTAGCCACCCCAGGTCTCATCTCAGAGGGCTGCCTTCCAGCACAGATCCAGGAAGATTCCTCTGCCTCCAACTTCACAGATTTCCAGTAATTACCCTCGTAGAACTGGGGAACTGCTGCAACCCCAAGCCACAAGTTTGATTCAACATCAAGCTTTGTTTTGCCCTTCCTGACCACTCCTGCTCCTGTCGTCAGCAGCCCCTGGCCCACAACTATCCCAGCTATGCCTCAGCACCATTTCATTGCATTGTGTGGTTTCTCCATTCCTTCCCTGATTCAGTGCAGGCCTCTCCTCGGGGCTCTCAGATAATGGAAACCATGTGAGAGGAAAATGCAGTCTTCAAACATGCAAACCAGTTCCACAAGCATTATCAGAAGGGAGCAAAATGTTGACAGTGCATCATTTGTCCCTGCTGATAGGATCAGGCTCTTCTGATTGCTGAGATTAAAAAAGAATAAAAATATTGGAATCACAATCTCTGTTAAAAATAAGGTCAAAATTGAAACCTAAAAGCTTAAGCAGTCCTGGAAACAATGGCCATGCAATCCCAAACAGATATATCCATTTTGTACTACCTTAAGGTAGCTTTTCCTCACATGCCAGTTGTGACATCCCAAACATTTATACAATAAGTTGACACAAATAAAAACCGCAGGTGGAGAAGGATGTGGAGAAGAAAACAACCACTGTGGCCTAACTTTAGAATGGAAATTTCTGGGTTTTTCTAGCAATACCACAATTTAAACTATTTTAAGCCCCCATGTGCAGGAGCTCTTCCTATTTCACAAAGCAGTTTCACAGAATTTAACAGAACCAGTCACAGAATCCAGAAAGAAGGCAGGCATGGCCCCTCCTTTTGTTAAAGGGCTGCTTTTTGTCTTTATAAAAAGAAACAGTTAAAATACAAGTACCTTCTCAGTTGTCAGGGAGCCCAACAGGGGTGGCAATGCTCTTTCTGAGGTGCTGTGGCTCCAGGAAGGGCACAAACCTCCTGCAGTACTGGTGTAGTCCAATGCCATGAAGTGATCTCAGTGGGTGCCACGGGTTAAGGAGATGAATTCAAGTAAAACCCAACAGATGGTCCAAACCACCACATTTTTAGAAAGCAACAACGTTATAAAAGGGGGTTTGGTGGTGCTCTTTTATCATAACTGCCTGGGGTTTTCATGTGCACCTTGCAAAAAGCCTTTAATTATTTGTAAGATGATTAACTGAGCCTCACCACCACCCTGGGAGGAAGATATTACTGCCTTCATTTTGGCACAGCAGTGACTGGCTGAGTCCTGGCCTGCATTTATGTTTTTTATTTCCACAACTATGTTGCTCAGGGAATTGATTCCTTCCAATGTAACTATTCCAGCAACCACTGCAAAGCAGATGCAGCTACAGTAGGAAATAATTGGGTTTAGGTATATTGCTTAGGAAACCTTGTGTAAGCCACACCAGGACAACCTCTCCATTCCTGCATCATCACCAGAAAGATTTGCTTTAATAACTGGAGCAGCAACTATAGATTCTGCCTACAAGGTTTGGATTGAGGATGTTGGCATCCCAGAACTTGTGCAAGCAGAAGGCAGGGGAACCTTCTGAATGTTTTCTGCAGCTGCAGAAGATACTTCTGTCATATATCCCTTGTAGCAGCAGAGAAGAAGTTAAAGATTTAGAGCCACAGAGTATTCCCCTACTGAGCAAAATGATCTTCTCTGAATGCACAGAAACCACAGGTAACACAGAGCTCCTCGAGCACAAATCCAGCGTGATAACCTGAGCTCCATTTCACCATTCTGGGATTGCTCCATGGGAACATCCCCTCAAAATCCCCCTGAGCAGCGTGGATTTTTTTTTAATTATTTTTACTTTTTTTCAAAGGAGATCCAAACGCTCCACACCCAATCCCAACCTGACAACAGCAAAAGCTGCTTTTTCCCATGTAACTCTGGAATGCTCTTTGTGCCTGCTCCCTCTCCATGGTTCCCTGCTCTCACCCAAAGGAGGGGCGGGATAGGCTACGGAATTGCTCTTCGTCTCTTCAACCTTCCTCGTTCTACAGTAACAAGTGTCATAAATCTGGTTTTACCCAACATGAATATCAGCAGTCAGGAGTGATGGTTTCAGAAAACTACCCATGACCAGTTCCTTGTGCTCCTCCACAGGCCATCCCAGGATCCCAGACTGGTTTGGGTTGGAAGGGACCTTAAAGCCCATGTTGTTCCAACACCCCCAGCACGGGCAGGGATGCCATCTCACACTGGGTTTAAGTACTGCCTCTCCAGAAATATGGAGGAGGTTTCAGCTTTGTTTCATTTCAAAAAGACAATGGGAAAACTCGGAAGATATGTTTTCCCACCCCGTTTTTCCCAAGCTCCACAGGACAGGCTAGCCCTGGTATGAAGCAATCAAATTTGTTTCAGCTGAACACAGAACCATCCAAATTAGAACAGCAGGAAAAGTCCACCAAACCCTGATGAGAACAAAGTCACTGAAATATGGAATTATTTTCCTTGAGGGTTACAGTAAAAAATCCTAAGAGAATAAGCAATTCTTTAAAAAACAAGTTGTGTAAAGACACAAAGTATTTGTTTGCTTTGAAATAATACTGTGATACAGCTCTTAGACAAGGTCTAGCAAATGCTAATTAATTCATTAAACAAAATTCTAAATTAGCTTAATTCATAAACATTCTTATAAGAGAACTGCTCAGCAACATCTTGGTCTACAATCAGACACTGTAAGTGCTTTGCTAATACAAATGGGCCTTTAAAAAACAACTTTATTAGACCAGTGACATTTTTTGTCACTTAAACAAAATCTGGTTCTATATTGTAACCAAAACTTGTTTTTTAAAGAATTGCTTTTCCTTTTCCATTCTTATTCATTCCTCAGCCACTGATCTCCTGTTGACATCAAATGTCTGTTTTGCCTGGAATGATCATTTATACTGTTAAGTTTCAAATATATTCTAACCTAAAAAATTATATCCAAGTGCCTATGTAAACACAAATTTATCAATCCTGAAAAACTCCTTTCACTTACAGGCATAGTAGACAAGTAACACAAAGACTATATTGCAGATTTAAAAATTAATTGCTCCTAGGAGCAACTTTAAACTATTATTCCCCAAAGTTGTTCTTTCTTTTTTTCTGTCTTGAAGATTACATTTCAAGGCTACTCTGCGGAGCCAAGTTATTTGCAAGACCTGGCTATTTGCTGACTTTGGAGTTCTCCATACAGTCCATTACTTTTACATGGATACAGTTTCAGCATCAGATCTGTCCAAAGCATGAATCAAGTACTTTTGCAAAAGCTGAAGGTATAGCTGCAGTGCGGAGGCTGCACTGTGCAATTCCTCCTGTGGTCAGCACTGCATTCCAGAGCTGTTTGGGAACACACTCTCTCCTCTGCCAAAGGGTTGAACAACTGAGAAGCTCCTGCAGCCAAACTGGACTCCCAGGGCAGCCATGGCCCTGCTGCTCCAAAAAGACATGGATTTAACTCCACAGTAAGGTGATGCTGACACTTATGGGGCACATGCAGAGAGAAAAGATGGGGCACAAAGGCAGATGAAAGTCTAGCTGAGAAAGTAACTACTCATCAGAAAGTAAGAGAAGCAAAGAATTCCTGAAAGCAAGGAGCTTACAGAAATGGGCTGTGGCCCAGGTTCAACACAACAGACTAAAGCCCTTTGACAAATCCTCCAGTGCTTCCTGAAACTGCAACGCCAGCAACAGGCAATTTAGAACACTTCTATGAAGAACCAAGAGATCTAAGTCCTCTCTGGTATTTTGGGGGACAGAAGAGGAGAAAAGAGAGCCTTGAACCTCACTGACAATCCCCAAGAAAGGCTATTCTCACAAACATTTGGTCTCCATGGAAGGAGGATACCTAGCAGCAAACACTGGCAACCAAGGACATTCCACTCCCACTAGATTGTCCACAATAGCAAGGAGAAAAAAAAAAATCCATAAGGCTGCTTTGATTAGGAACCCTTTGGGCACACTTCTTCAAAACTGAGTGTCTGAAAGTACCTTGAAATATGGAAATGTGCAACAACAGTCAGATGGGAGGAAAAAGCCATCTTACTTTATTCTGAAAGCATTTACTCATCAGCCCAAAGTGGGAACATCTATTAGTCCAAGAACCTTTTGCCAAGAACAAGGTCATCATTTTCTCTCTAATTCAGACCAGAACCTAACACACAGCGCACACTGCATTTCATCATTTACAGGGGTTTGGAGACAGGTTTTAGTGTAATACATACCCTGAACATGTAAGAACTTTCTTACACTGGGCTTTGTCTTCCCAGCAGGGTACAACTCTGCAACTCTTTAAAAGCCATCAGTAAGAATGAAGCAAAAAGTGCACAATGCAGTTCTGCCCCACAAGGGGTTTGAGCAGACAAATTGATTCACAGCTATAAGTATTTATACTTTAACATGATCTTAGATTGTTGCTCAGTCTAGAATTAAAGACCTATCTCTGGGTATACATTAATACAGCAACAATCTAAACTCACATCAGATTTTGCTCCATGTTAAGAAAATAAAGTTTTAAAGAGCTCACATTTTACTTAGGTTGCTCATTCATTGCAGTGACAGTGAGCCTCAGCACAGAGCAAGGCATCATTGTGCTGGGCCCTATAAAGAGTTAAATAGTTAAAAAAACATCAAAAAAACACAAACAAAAAACCCACAAAAAACCAAACCCCCCCCCAAAACCCTGCCATATTGCAGTCAACTGGAGACAAAAAGAAGGGAGAGAAGTGGGAGAAAAATCCATGCTTTGAGGACTTGGTGGTTACAAATTCTCAGTTTCATGGTCATGGTTAGGAAAACATGGCCATAAAGCAATACACCCTTACTTCCAAATAAACAAAAAGAGTGGTCAGTCTGCTGATGCAAGACAGACTAAAGGGAACAAGAGAACTATTAAATTATCTCCACTTCTGGGATTTGGGCTATTCTTTTGCAAAGTGAATGGCTTATGCTAATCAGGATGCATCTGAAATGCATCATTCAAGCCTTCTTGTACAAATACAGTTCTTATTTATCCCAAAAGATCCCCACCAGCTGGCAATGTTTGCATACAATGTTAAACTCAACCTCAAGAGCCCATGCATTATGAGTCATTTTACACTTAAAAACATTAGCTCCCTTCACTGTTCTCAAAGACCTGCATATCCCACGAGAAGAGTTTTAGTGGAATTCAACAATAACACACTGTGTTACAATCAAACTTCCTCTAGCACAAAGAAATTACAAGTTTTCTGTTGTTTGGTGTTTTTTTCCCTCCTAACAGTGCTTTTCCTACAGAACATCTTCGGGGGGGGACAAAAGGATTTGCACCAATCTCTGCTATATGAATCAAATATTTATGCTATGCCCTCTTGAAGCACTTTCATCTAATAACCCATGGAATGTGATCTCCTGACCTTAACACTCAAGCACGTCTAAATCAGCTGCCCTTTGAGCTGCATTACAGACTGCAGAGAGTTTTTATACATTTGTATTCCAGGCATATGAAAACCCTGTGGCCCAGCTGTGGCATTCTCTGCTACAAAGCATTAGTCCAAAGTCACTGGAGTGTGCTGCAGGAGAGAGGGACACTTTGGTTCTCACAGGTTTATGGCACAGCCTCCCAGTGTGTGTCACCATCAACAGGCAGAACGACAAACCATGCTCTCAGCTCATTAAGCATCCAGTACAACTTAAAGAGGTGTCATGGCAAGCCATGCCACAACGACGAGATGCCAGGACCACTCCAATCCCATCTCCCAGGACATGACCCATTTTGCCCACTCCCCATTCCCAGCTTCCCTTCTGCCTCCAGCCTCCTCCCCAGGCCTGGCAGCGCTGCCTGCAAAACATCTCCCGAATCAGAAAGACAAAGAGCTTGGAAGAAGACCAGGCATCCCCTTCCCACCATCTGGAAATCCCACCCCTTCCTCAAGAAAAAGAAATCATTCTGTGTTATGTTTCTGGCTCCCAGGAATGTCACAAGGAGAGGGGTTATGCTCCATTTAAGTGTCCTGGAAGTAAAAGAGAGGGCGACCAAGTGTCCCAGATGAACCCCCAGCTTCAATCGTGGGACAGAACTTTCCAGGGTCAGCTCGTGACCCTGCTTCCCTTGAGGAGCAGCCACTGAGGTACCCCTGGTGAAAGTCTGACCCAAAGATTAAACAGGGTCATGGTCCTGATAGTAGAGTTCATGTTTCCATATCAGCCCTGAAAACCGACCTGATGCTGGCCCATCACTCACACAGGAGGTGCATGAAAAGCTCAAGAATATGGTGAAAGGTTCAGTCCACAGAAGAAGTGATGGGTGGCAGCAAAAAGCAAGATAGCAGCCCAAACCTGTGCCATATTGTCTACCCCAGGATGGATCCCCGTCAGTCACCTGGCCCAGCACCTCAGCAGAGACTGAGCCATCCCCAGTTCTCTGGGGTCTGGCAGCTCAGAGCACACTGACTTGCCACCTCTCCTTAAGGCAGGAACAGGACACCTTTTCCACTTTCTTTTCCCACAGAAATCCCTCTGCAGAGGAAAAGAAAATCAAAAAAGAGGAACGAGGACCAGGACAGACCAAAATGTAGCATTTCCTGTATCACTCACAGGAAAAACCCACGCAGTGGGGAAGAGCTGGATGTTAAGGCTGGTTTCACCACATGAACAGGCAGTTCCTCCTGCTGGGGGATGTTGTGAGTTTCCAGAGGGAATAATATAATCCCCCCTGACACAAGAAGTCCTACTCAGCCACACCAAATTCCACAGGCCCTTTCCTTGCAGCAAAAGCTGGCAGCAATGAAACCCTGGCTGTGGGGAAGGGGGTATGCAGTTACAGAGATGGGGGAGAAAGAAAATGAGACAATCACAGCAGTATTATCACTTGTAAACCAGGACACTTCCAGCACTTGGCCCCTACAGAAAAGAGTATGCTGTGAAATGTGTTTCCCTGAACAGAGACTGGGCCTCTATCCAGTTATTATGTGCACGTCCTCGACGCATTTTCAGTCTTACTTTGAAAAAGAATCTCAAAACAAAGGAAACATCTCCTCCTAATTGCTCTGCATAGCACCACGCATGTTCCTAGCCATGTTAAACAATCCGTTAAGGCAGGTTAATTACAGATGCAACACTTTCACACCTTGTGACACAGTAGTAAAGCACTCAATGTAAAACAAATTCCAGTGTGAAACAAGAACTCCCAACCCACTAGGGCAGCCCTGTTTGCAGGTATGATATGTAAAGGCACATAACGTGGAGCATGGCCAGCAAAGACAATCTCAACACGTGGATTACAAGCACAATGACTGTGATTATTTTCCCAAACGAAAAGAGCACCACAGCAAACGTGGCTGCTCTCAAACACAGCCCGACACAAAACCACTTCAGCCACTTCCACCAGGTTTTACTCAATCCAGTTACACACAAGCACATTGCTATGGATCTGGCCATTTACTACCAGTGGTAGCGGACAAGTGTAATTTTTTCCTTGCAAGAATTTTGCAAGATGAAAAGTAAACTTTACAGGAGATAAGTGATGGGCAAAAGCCGACAGAGAGGAGAGCCAGGTTTAGGCTGAAGAACAAATGCAGAGTCCCTTGGTGCCATGAGCACGTCTCTTACCTACTGATCTGCTGAAGACAAAAGGGTTTTCTTCCTTTCAGAAACTGGACACTTGTAGCTCGTTGGGTCAGTGGCACAAAGCTTCCCTGCTGCCAAAGGTATTCTTTTCCCCCTCGGGTTTTTGTTGTTGTTGGTTGGGTTTTTTACCCCAGAGAGTAAAGGGCAGAACAGCGGATTCAGCAGGGGCAAAGGGTGGAATTCGAGACTCAACAGGCTGCAGAACTGCAGAGCTCTCTCCAAAACATGCTGTATTTCAAGGCGCTTTCATTTGCAAATTCTTCTTCATCCTCAGTGTCAATAAAACCGGAGGAGGGGGAGTAAACTCTTTTAGCTGCAGAAATAAACCGGACTCCACAGAGAGGGAAATGCGATACGAACCAGATTCGCGGCTGGACTTCTTTTATTAAAAATACTTTCAGACAGACGATGGAGACGGCGGGGTACAAATCCAACAGAGCCCAGGGTGCGGGGAGGAGGGAGGAGAGTGGTACCTGCAGAACAACCAGAGGGCAGGGAAGGTCCGTGCTGGGAGCGGCTCTGCTGTCAGAGGCGGCGAGGGGGGACGGCAGNCGGTCCCTCTCGGTCCCTCTCGGTGCCCGGCCCGGCCCGGGCAGGCTCGGCCTCTCCTCTCCTCTCTCCTCTCGCTCCTTCCGGCCGGGCCGGGCAGGAAGCGCCGCCAGCCCCGCCCCAGGCCCGGCCCAGCCCCGGGGCCGCTATTGTGTGTGTGGGGCGGGATGGGGGACAGCCCCGACACCCCCCATCCCCGCTATTCGGTGTG
>WBMV01001734.1:286073-321755 GCA_013396655.1 Campylorhamphus procurvoides | reverse complement strand
GGGGACAGCCCCGACACCCCCCATCCCCGCTATTGTGTGTGGGGTGCGATGGGGACAGCCCTGGCATCGCTATGGTGTGTGGGGAACCATGGGGGACAGCCCCGACATCCCCGGCACTGCTATTGTGTGTGGGGTAGGATAGGGGACACCATCCCCGACACCCACATCCCCGCTATTGTGTGTGGGGTGCGATNTGCTCCATGCTGAACACCCCAAGTGCCCCCAGTGCCCTCACACACTTCCCCTCAGGACCCCGAGCCACCCTCCTGTCCCTGCTTTGGACACTCTGTAATGCCTCAGGATCTCACTGACACTGTGGTGCCCAAACCTGCCCCAGTGCAGAGCAGAGTGGGACAATCCCCCCTGGCCGGGCAGTGATGCTGGGCCCGATGGCCCAAGGACCACCCTGTTCCCTCTGCAGAGCTGCCCTATCCTATCTGTTCCCCCTGTCCCCCTATTGTCCCTGTCCCCTTATCCCCCAATGCACTCCAGCCAAGGAGCTTGCTCATCCCCTTTTTGCTGGCAAAATGCTGAAAATAATTGAATGTGCAGCAACAACTGATCAGGACTAACTGCACATAGGCAGTACATTAAAGGAGTTCCCTGTATGTAATATTCTGCTTAAAGCCAAAATGTTCATCATGTAACCTTCCAAGGTTTAGCCTGTCCTAACAGTAATTATCCACAGACCTCTGCTACTCTACCACAGCTGGATCAACTGGTTGGTGTGGGAATAGAGGTGGGAGAGACTTCAGTTCTTTTCCCCAGATATAACCATGATTTTGCTGTGTTTCAGCATTTTACCACACGATAAAAGATGATGGCCATGCTCAGAGATGGCTTTTGTCTAAGGCTTTAAAGCCTGGAATCACGCTGTAGAATTTCAACTTCTAAAATAGTTTTTCTTTAAACATGTCATAACCTTTAAAGCAAAGCATGAACGTATCACCTTCTGTACATCTCCCCACTCAAAAGCCAGTAAAAAAATCCTAAAATGATAATATAAAAGACTGAAGCCAGTCCCACTGTTTGGAAGATCTAAGAGCAGTCAGTAATGGCAGTAACACTGTCAGCTCTGCAGCAGAATCAGCCTCTGCATCAGAGAGGCAAAGCTCTTGCTCTGAAATGGGGTAACCAACTCCAACTTCTCCTCACCCCATCCCTGTAATCAGGGCCAATCCCTAGCCTAAACAAGGCCTAGATAACAAACTGGTCCTTCAGTTGGGGCTTATTTGTGTACAAACAATGGTCCCCTGCCTGTCTCACAATCCACCTCCAGCTTTTCCATGCAAAGCACTCGAATCCTCCCCGAGTGAAGTCACTCCTGGCCTGAACTCCAGAGGAGCATGATCTCCCAGTGACAGCTTCCACTTGGCTACTGGTCACTAACTTGGAATTTCAAGAAAGAGTGAAACAAACAAAAAATGGATGAAGCTGTCATGGTGTGTCCACTGTTGATTTAATACATAAAGGCCAGATTATGCAAATAGGAGGCCCATTAAGTAGTCCCAGTGTGATAAAGTGTGGCCATAAGATGCCACCAGTTTTCCAAAGTACTGAAAGTGAAAAAGCTGGACACATGTCAAATCCTTGGATTTGAGAGATGACACGACTCAGCCATTTACCTTTTAATCACTCTGTGCAAACAAATCCGACCTTCCCAACTCTTAACATTGAAAAGAAGCTCTGGACAAAAGGAAGTCAAATGGCAGAAATCCCAAATGCAGCATATATAAACATTTATTTTCCCCCTCATAACCGACATTCATTCATTGGAACATTTCACTGGGACAAACGTAGAAACACACACGTAAGCAGCTCATTAACATCCCATAATCTGACAGTTTGCAAATGCCAAAGAAAAAAGGCAGGGCAGAAGGAGCTGCTGAAGCACATACCTGCTGAGTGCTGGGGGTAGGGCTGTAAGGGTAAGGCACAGCTACGAGGGAAATACAGAGGGGAAGAGTTATAAACTGTGCCTCAGCCACACATCCTGTCTCCCTCCCACATGCTCAAAGAAAATACAGAGCAAAGGGAGAAGGCAGAATCATCAGGAAAGCACAACTCTGGCTTCAGGCAGGCACTGGGAAGCAGCAGCAGGAGCCAAGCGTGTTAACCCAGCTCCCCTGCCTGTCCCTGCAGCAGCACTGCTCTGGTTAACCCACAGCTGGAGGTACCAGCCCTACCGACCTGCCAAAGAACAGAGCTGCAGCAAAGGCCAATTCTCCTCCTTACCACACTCTCCCACTGTCCCCTCCCTTCACCCGGCTCCAACCCAGTCCCCAGGAGCCCCAGAGCACATCGCAGGGGTTGCCAGCAGAGGAAGTGAGTGGTTTCCATACACACATCACGCCACAATGTGGGAATTCAGGAAACAGCACAAGAAAGGGGTTCCTAAGAACTGCTCCAGAGCACTCGGGCCAATTTATGCAATCACACAAAGGTCACGGGAGTTGTGTTAAAAAGCACAATAGATGAATGCCACAACGACAGCTAGTTCAAAGCAGGAATTCAAATCTTGGGTTTAGGAAGTGTTTGGATGACTTGGAATCGTTCCACCTACAATTTTTTAAGAGGTCGTCCTTCACATTCTTTCAAATTCCTCCATCTTAAACTTCCTCCCCCCAGGAGTCACTGTAACTGCTGCCCTTTGTCCCCAGCAGCTGGAGCTCAGGAAGCTGCTGGGATTATTCCTCCTGTCCAGCACCACCACTCAGTCCAGGCTCAGTCAGCAGAGAGGGGTGTCAATTAATTTCTGTGTCTCTGATCTTGGGCCAGTTTCACAGAGCTTTCCTTCTTGCACATCCAAATAAACCCTTAGCAGGGCTCTCAAGTGCTGTTTAACTCTTGGGACCACACAGTACATCCCCACCACCACCAAAGCAGGGGTTTCTTTTCCCAGTATGTAAACATGTTGTTGGGTAAATCAGGACTCTACAGCAAACAGACAGTAATGTAAAAAATAGTAAGAAACCCTAAGAAGAGGAGGTGAGTATGTTTACCAGGTGAGCAGGAGCCAGGAACAGGCATTTCTGAAAAGGGAGATTATATTTCTTGTCATAGAAGCCAGAGCCACAAAATCACAGACAGGTTTGGGTTGGAAGGGGCATTAAAGATCATCTTATTCCACCTCCCTGCCATGGGCAGGTACACCTTCCACTAGACCAGGGTGCTCCAACCCTGTCCAACCTGGCCTTGGACACTTCCAAGTCAGTTTGACAGATGAATTCAGTGAAGGAAAATAAGCAAGTGAACCAATACATTAGGGGACAGAGACCCTACATGAAACTTGGCATGCATAGGATCACTAGAAAAATTCTACTTCTCAAAACACACAAGCAGGAAGATTTACACACTAGGTATTCCTCTGGCCTTCACTAAGGTAATTGCTATGTCATTCTACACAAGTGTATTATTTTAGCAATTCCACATAATCAAATGTTGATGACCACATAACTTCTGGGAGGGAAGTAATGGATACAGAAACCTTTTCACAGCCAACAACCTTTTCTTACCCTGTCTCTATTGGGATTTACACTCTAACACAGCTCCTGCTCATCTAAGGTTTGGCATGCTATTGCCTGTGAAGGTTTTTAAAAGTATGTCAGTTTGGGAGGTACCTCTGTGGAGTGTAACTCAAGTGCAGAATGGTTCCTCAGGAGAAGAAAGGGCCTGCACAGGAAGGGGGAGAAAAGGAACAGCTTACACAGTGAAATGTAATACAGAGGTCAGCAGTGACATGTCACCCAGGAGGTGATTGATCAGGTACCACCTGTAAGGAGAATGATTCTAACTGCTGAACCCTGGCCTCTTTCCATGCAGAATTTCAGAAGAAAGATGTGTAACCAGGAGAGTGATAAACAACTGCCAACTATGAAAAAATAAATGTTTCTGCTTTGCCCTAAATGCATTCACCCCCAGTGCCCTACAGTTAAATGTACTTGGGGCAACATAAGGACAGCAGGGTTGGTCTGAACAAAGGGATTTCTGTACAAGACACTATTCTTCCCCCAAAGAGGGTCCTGTAAGCCATTAACTGATGTCTGTGTTAACAATCTGGATGTAGGAAAGTTGACCATCTCCCTTGCTTCTCTGCACTCTTCTTCTTATGTCTCTTTAAAAAGGAGATGTCTCCTCAAAATCTGCTGAAATGAATTAAAAGATTCCTTCAACTTCCAGTGGATTTGGATCAGAGTGAACTGTAAGAGTAAGACATAGAGGCCCTGGACTTCAACACAGCATGTGCTTGCTCTCAGTGACTGAAGAAGGATGAAATTACACTAGAACAAGATGCACAGCAGGTTCTGCAGCAAAAAACCCAGACTTGATAATCCTGATATTGCAATGACCACACAGACTAGGAGTGGACAACCAGAGCTGATCTAAACCAAAAAGCCTAACCTCTTCCAAGTCTCCAGGCCTTATAATGGTGCAGTGGTTTTGATAAATCCCATGGGCATGGGTGAGAGGGGGTGCTTTGGGATTTAAAGCTCTTGCAATTTGTTTTTAATGGTGATGTCAGCAGCAGACTCAGGACTGAGAAATGAAGGAGGTCCAACCAACAGCAATCTTTGGCTGGGAAGTTTAGAGGTGTGGTGCCAGGGAAATGCTGAGTGCCATACACGTGCTAGAGTTCTCCTAATTGTAGGAGCAGGACCATCTTCCTCCAGCACAGAGAAGCTGTACTGAAGAGCAAACAGCTTATTTTGAACAGGAAATTAAATAAGAGAAATTAAAGGAGAAATAATTTTATGTACAAAAATGGCCAGTGCATTGGAACAAAATAGATTCATTTCTGTTAAAAAACTGCTTCAAAAAGTGGTGATAAGAATTTTTCTGAACACATAGCTGTGCTCCT
The DNA here is from genome assembly GCA_013396655.1 of Campylorhamphus procurvoides. Taxonomy (NCBI): domain Eukaryota; kingdom Metazoa; phylum Chordata; class Aves; order Passeriformes; family Dendrocolaptidae; genus Campylorhamphus; species Campylorhamphus procurvoides. The sequence goes on along the minus strand of WBMV01001734.1, from coordinate 316,897 downwards.
ACAAACAGTCCTGCAGTAAGCTACAAAAATACTGATAATTAAAGACAGCAAGAGATCAAGTTACAGGTAATTGATTAACGTTTTATTTTCACATAAATGAAAAAGTAAAAATAGAATTATGGAACAAAGTGTGATTTCAGAAGCTGCTGCAACATTCTGGGAGAGCACCAGCACTCCCTGCTGGTGATCTTTGCTCAATAGTTATTGAGAGAAAAATGAGGAATGAAAATGCATTATGTTCTTGATATGAAATGTCATTTTTGTTTTAAACGGATGATTAATTAGATTCCCTATCAATTTGACAAACAGCAACTCTAGGAGCTAGTTATGTTTTTGGAAACAACACATTCATTACTAAGAACTGCACTTACTTTGGGCAATTATCATTCACTGAAATGAATTTCATTGTCACAAATAAACATCTGATGCAAATGCTTCTCTCAGCAGAAGGCACTTCTGTGGTGCTGCAGCACAAAGACAAGCTGCTGTGAGAAATGCCCATGATGCCAAATCTCGTCTCCACCCTGACTTTTCATCAATTTTAGTGCTGTGCCAAGAAAAACAGCTCTCCTTAAAAGAGTGCTAGTCCAGCTCCAGCATCTTCCCTGACAGCAGTCCCAGTGCAAATGCTGCTGCTTTAATCCAAGCAAACCTGCTCCCAGACCTGTCTCTGACCACCTTTGGCCAGGAAGCTGGAAAAGCTTGGATTGCCTCTCCCCAGGATGCACCCAAGGCTTGTCCACACCTCTCCTGGATCACCTTCCCACACCTGAGCCAGAGCCTGCACAGAGACCAACAGAGCAGCAGCAACAAGATAAACCCAAAGCCAAGCACCCAGGTGGCAGCTGTGCCAGTTCCCAAACTGCTGAGATCAGGCATGAGTAAGAAGGGTTAAAAACTGGCACATTGAATCGAGGAGCAGCTCCTGGAAGTCTGGGAAACAAAAGAGACAATGTTAGGGACAGAGTATTCATTAGCAAAGGGCTCAAGTTTCTTGGCTTTTGCCATCTGCTTCCCAAAGGCCATTTTTCAAGGTAGCTTTTTGTTCTTTAGTTTCAAATGTAGTTGTGAAAAGACATCATACTCCTTCTTAGGTAATGAACTAAAGCTCAGTACATATTGAATGACTTACAATAATCGTCTCTCAAATTCCCTGGAGGCAAGAGGGAAAAGCAATGTCAGAGATGGGGCTTTTCTGCTGGGCTAGAGTGGGATTTGCATCAGAGTTTTACCTGACAAAGCTGATCTAAAGATCTCAGACACCTCCACAAATATTCATTTACACTAAAAAAGTATAAAAGGCATAAAGAAACCCAAAGTTTACAAGAAAATGAGATGAGACTTCAGAATGCAGTCCTATCCCCCTGAGTCCCAGTAAAGCCATTATTCTGCTCTGCACAGCTGGGGCTGCACCTGCCAGCAGAAGGACTCCCAGTGCATGCAGGACACTCAGGAACTGGTTAGAGGATGGCTTCAAGTACCTGGGATGTTGAAGAGATGCTCTGGAAAAGGGGTGCCAGTCATTCCCAGGGAGGAGCAGGGTTGGCTCTCTGAGCAGGTGGAGGTTTCAGCCATGGCTGGATGAAATGGTGTGGGAGCAAGAGCTCCCAAAGCTCTGTGCTGGGTCTGTACCCCTTCTGCACATGGGACACATCTGGAGCCAGACTGAAATCCCTGGTGCCCAGGGGCAGGGTCATGACAGCAGCTCCATGTCTGGTAGGACATAAATACCCCCTGAAGATCTGCCTCATTGCATCCCCCTATATAAGACAAATTCTCAAAATCTGACCTTTGCTTCTTCAGAAAAATCTGATTTTGGGCAATCCTGGGTCTTAGAGAGGAACTGGTGTAGTGCTCAATCCAGAAACTGCAGCAATTAAGGTGAAGTTCTGGAAAAAGCAGTTAAAATGGCAGGCCAGAAATTGAAACCCAGGGTCTGTTTCACTGTTTCAGTCAGTAGGTAACTGTACATTGTGCACAGCAAGAGACACAGCACCTTTGACTATTTCTCTTTATGAAGTAAAAATTGGGAAGAACAGCTCCTGAATTAGAGAAACTGCAGAAATAGCTTGGAGCTTTAAAAGGAATACACACAGTGGTAAAAATAAGTGGGTTTTAACACAGTCCTAAGTCAAACTCAGGAAAAATTGTTCTAATGTGTTCTGTGCCTGACAAATCTCCAATTCAGCAGAGCTTCACAACTGTGAGAATCCCAAGGAACTTTTTAGGCATTCAGGGCTCCCTGACACTTGGCAGCACGGGGCAGAGTGACAGCCAAATGCCAACAGAGCTCTCAAACACTGCATGAGGCACAACCATTCCTGCCTGAGGGATCGGAGCAAGTTTCCAGTTGTAGAAAAGGACAAAACGCTTAAAACCTGAAGTTTTCTACTTTTCAAGGACAATAATATTGTGAACATTCCAGCACCCAGCAAGAGATCACTGATTTACAAGGGTGAGAAGATGCTCAAAGCCTTGAGAACCTGAGTAACTATAGGAAATTAACATGATTGCTTTTTTTAATGTTATTAACTATACATGTCAGACTGCTCCTAAATCCTCCCTTCCCACATTCCTTCCCACACCTTGACCTTCTTACCACAGGAATTGGGGATTCAGCCCTGTCCCTTGATCATTAATGCAGACTCCTAAGCTTCAGACTTCAAAGCAGGGCATGGCTAAGAGTCACAGGCACAGGACTGGGACAGGAACCTCCATCTTCTGTTCCACTTCACTGTGCAAACCCCTCCTTCTGTCAGGACTAGGAAACACAGGGATTTATGTAGGGCTTTCCACTGATTAATTTATTAATTCTGCCTTCCTAACACTGGAAAATCAAAGGAAATGGGAATGTCTCCTGAGCTAAGGGAAAAACGTGAGCACTCTACAAATATGCAAGGGAAGAACCCAAAGGCTTCATTGTGTGGACATGCCCTTCTCCAGGAGCCCTCTACCCTGCTCCTCCCTTCCATAAGCCACATATGGGAATGTGCTTAGGAACACTTGGTTCAACTGCAAAGGGACTCACTGTAACTTGCAATCATCATTCCCTTGAGTTACATTTGAACATTACAGCAGCATTCCCTGGCAAAGATTAAGCCACATCAGGGGCAGGCAGGAAGGCAGTCTGGGCTTTTCCAGCTTTATTTGTAGCTGCTCTTATACCACCAACTTCCAAGGAAATTACACACCACCAGACTAACACAGGTAGAGTTTAAAGTTGCCATAGGTGATCAGACTCAGGAATTTTCATTGCCAAGATGGTCTGTGCCTGCCCTGAGCTAAGTTAGACACTGCAGTGGCACAGTGGGAGAAGCTGTTGTAGATACACACACTCCAAAGTGCCTTCATAAGCCTCATGATCCCCTACAGAACACTGGGTTAAAGTGAAGTCCTGACAGTGGATGGTGTTGCACAGGAATGATTTACTCACTGAGAAGGGGAAATGTAAAGCCAGACTCAGAAATTTCTCTGCCTAATGAGAACGTTGCAATTAGGTCATGGCTGAGTGCTGTGTGACCACAAATCAGAGCAAACCCATTCCCACAGAATAACTAATATGTGACAGCAGGTATTTGGAATGAGAACAAGGAATTCCTCCACACAGCCCTGCTGCTGAATTATGCAGATAAACAGCAGCCAGCTCCCCACACACAGGAGTCAGCATACACAGACCCAGCTGAGCAATGTGGAGCTTCAATTCCCAAACAGGAGAGTTCATGTCCAACTTTGATAAAATCTGACAAGGTGTCCAGAGCAAGTTTTGGGTCAGAATTCTATTTAGGTCAGGGATGAACTGCATGCAGGCCACAACCTTTGTATTTTCTGGACTCTGGTTTGAGCCATGCTTTTAATTTCCAAACCCTATTTCTGCTAAAAAATTCAATCAGTTCTTGTGGCCAACCTTGCTCAGCTCAGGCTGGACATTTTGGTAAACAGGAGACCTTTATTCAAATGACAAGATAAGGGACTTGAATAGAACAGTCTCCAGACTGCTTTGGTCACTGAAATGCCCCTGGGGTCCTGCACATGAAGTCCATGTTGTTGGGGCAGACAAGGCAGGAGAGGGAAGATTTGTGGGATAATGGGATACTGTTCTTCAGTTTACAACTGGGGATTTCTCTTAATTAGATTGTACTCTTAATTACTTACGGCCTACAATATCTGCAGAGGCTGCCCAAAGCCTAAGCTTTAATAAGGATAATTGGAATAATCATATTTTTACCTCTTTTGTAAAGCACCTTGAGCCTTTGCTGATGAGAAATGCTCGGGCTGGATTAGATGCTTAATGAAAAATAATCATTAAAAAGTGGAATAAGAATGAAAAATGAACGAAAATGGAATTTGTCTTTTTATACTGCATTAGGGCTGAACTGAGGATCATTTCTCAGAGCCACACTGAAAACTTTAACTAGAAGACTGAGTGGGTTCTTCTCAATGCATCTCACAACAGGAGAGTGCAAGTGAGAATGCCAAGGACCAGAGTCTGGGCCTGGGTGTCATGAGAAGTCCAAACAGCCCCTCAGGAGCCTAAAATATGAACGTGCTGGGCTGTCCCACCACATGCTGGACACAGGTGGGACTCTGGCTGGTTACAGCACCAAGCAAAGCCACGAGTGTTTAAAATCACACAAGTTCCTGTGCCCACCACAGCTCCTCCACACTAAAGATTTGGCCTTCCAGCACTTGGGCACTCCAACCCTCCCTGGGCAGTCCCTGACAGAGTTTAATTATCCTTTCCATGAAGAAATTCCCCCCATGTCCCACCTGCCCCTGTCCTGGCACACCCTGAGGCCATTCCCTCTCCTCCTGTCCCTGTTCCCTGGGAGCAGAGCCCAAACCCCTCCAGCTCCCCCCTCCTGGCAGGGGGTTCAGAAAGCCAGAAGGTGCCCCCTGAGCCTCCTTTTCTCCAGGCTGAGCCCCCCCAGCTCCCTCGGCTGTCTCTCATAGGACTGACTCTCCCAACCCTTCCCAGCCTCGCTGCCCTTCCCTGGACATGCTCCAGCCCCTCAATGTCCTTCCCAAACTGGGGGGCCCAGAACTGGACACAGGGTTGGAGGAGCAGCCTCAGCCTTGCCCAGTACAGAGGGACACTCACATCTCTGGTCCTGCTGACCACACTGTTCCTGATGGAGCCCTGGGTGCCACTGGCCTTCTTGAACACCTGCTTTTATCCATGATGTTTCTAACCAGCACTGTTCCTTGCCTCAGAAGAAGTCTAAACAAAAGCCATAAAATAAAAAAGCCAGACTGTCAAAGATCCATATCAGCTGCCATGTCAAAATAATTTAGGAAGACCATTGTCACTCCAGAGGATAGAAAATTTAAGATGCCATAAGAATATTTTATCTCTGCAATAGCCAGGTGTTAAAACGTATTAATAGGCAAAGCTTAAAAAAATAATAAATCTGTAAATTCTGTCACTCAAGTAATCAATCAGCTGCTGGCCATCAAGTGTACAGCTCTTGCAATCTCACGTGGGGGTGTTTCATCCATTTTTATTTACAACCCATAAAGCTGAGTATCTCTCTGGCCATGCTGAGCACACAGAAAGGCACATAAACAAGCCATGTGGAAAGGACATTTTAGAGATGTGAGCACAAAGCATCCAAAGGCAAGTGGGAAAATGCTTTTATGCACAGACATCTGCATTCACAGAGCATTATGACTCCTTGCTGTATTTGATTAAAGACAGCTTTGTTTTGTCACTTTTGATGAAGAGAGGAAAAACCCGGCAGAGGTCCTGGCCACACCCCAGCTTCCACTGGAAACAACAGAAAGAAGGGATGGAGGGCCAGTCTGTTACTGCTCCAGGGGGATCCAGCAGCACGGGGGCCTAAGAGTGACACAAGGACAGGCTGTGCTGTCACCAGGCCTGGTCTGGGAGAGCCAGACAAGAAGGTATTAAAACCATGGTGGAATGTTTGTTTTTGCAGTACTGGATTCCCAAAACTATCTATACCCTTCTTGTGGCTGACAAGCTCCCTCCTTTCTTTGCCTGGTTCCTGCAGCTGCTGGGGGTCTGCAGCCCTGCCAGGAAAACACGAGGACAGAGGGCAAGTCCCCCTGGCAAAAATGTGCATCATTCCTGCACATTCAGGCAATGTTGGGGAGAGGTACAAAGGAGGGGAGCAGGAGGAAAGCAGTGCTGGGGTCATTTGCAGCATTTCTAGTTTCTTTGTAATAGTCACTTTTAGATTTAAAATTAACAGTTATGTGTTTCATAATTGCTTCAGCATGACTGGATTTTAATTTATATCTCACCATGACCAAGTAAAATGCTGCAAAGAGGGTGTGTCTGTTGTAACACTTGCTTTCATTTTGTTTTGGTAATATTACATACATAGAAATTAACTTCAAAGTGTAGCCTGTGTTGTGGCCTGCTCCTTATCTCAGATCCCCTCCAGCAGTTTTACTCTGCTGCTTTCAGTGCTTTTAGGACCACAGACTTGGGCAAAGGCTCATTGCAATTCTTTGCCTGTGACTTCACTTTTACCTGCCTCTGTTTTCAGAGTTTCCCCTATACTGACATTAAATACATCAGGCAAGTTCTCCAGGTGAGAAACAAACCTGCATGTTTTTTTCACTTGACTTGCACATTCAAAATGTCATCTTACTTTATTACCAGATGATATGGAAATTTGAACATAACAGCATACCTGTAACAACAATTCCCTTGAGTGATGACTGGGTGCTTAGAGATCCACTGGACAAAAATGAAAAGGAGATTTAGAAATATAAGTAGTGCAAGCAGAAAAATCAGCTCTGAATCCTGATGCTATAGGAAGAGGATATTTTAACAGTAAAATTTGAATTAAGGACAACATACAAACTGGGAGCACTTTAAATATTTTTATTCAGCAGCTATTACAACCAAACTCCAAAAAACTGGAGTCCCCTTTTGTTTCTGAACCGTTTCAAGTGATGAAAATGCCTCTAAGATGGAAGCTGAACAGTGCACTCCCTTCTGAGATATATGTCTAACAGGGATTAATCTCTTTGAAAAGGCAAAATATAAATATATACACTCTAAATTCACAACAACAGTTTCAACTCACTAAGGTAATTGAAATGGGGTAACAGTGGACAAACCCACATCATGTAAACTGCAGTGGGGAAATCTCTGCTCTCTCCTCCTCCGAGCTGTCCCGTTTGCATTCTGGGCTGTGCCTCTCTCAGAGCTGGAACACAGAAGCTGAAGTGCTGGATCTCAGGGGCTGTGCACAGGGTGGGACGTGGGGCTCTGCTCTCTACACATTGCTCAAGGCATCCACGCCAGGAAGGACCTTCCCTGGGAGCAGTTAAACACAACAATAAGGTTAAGAACCCCTCTGGGCTCAAACAATAAAGCCTTCCTTTACAGTTTGCAACTGCAACATTGAAACATATCAAAGAAAGAGTAAATCAGAAATCACAGCCTGAAAGTGGAAGAGCTTGGCTCCACATACACTCCTGCTGACCACTGTGGGTACAAGGACATGGCTCCACACAACAAGCCCTCATGCAGCCCTCAGAGCACAGCTGCACTCTGCATGTCAGCAGAGATCCCTGATGTACCCCAGCCATCACTTCTCAGGTAACAGGAAGGGTACACTTCTAGCCAAGTCTCTGCTAGGGTCACATCCAAACACCCACTTTTTCCCACTAAATTTGATGGCAAACAGATTTTTGATTGGATGCAGGGAGTTGTTGCATGCTTTCTTCAGTCCCTAGTGGCAGATAAATAGAATTTTGGAGTATGTGGTGGAAATTCTAAGAATTAAGAAAAAAAGCCTCCTAAGAGTCTTACATCTTTTACTGGGACTAAAACACCCAGGGCAGGATATTTACATGTTTCAATTCAGCTGACAAAGGCAAGGAATATGCTCATCTTTGAGCACAAGGGCTCAGGTTATTCCAGTGCAATGTTTTCTAAAGCATTTTTAGCTTTTTGTCCCCCTTTAATAATGAAGAGACACCACTCTGGTTTTGCCTTTTTTTCAGCAAACTGACCTTCTAATGCTCAAGCTGTGCAACAGGACTGAATTTTAACACTGTTCACAACTCACTGGTTTGCTGGGTTTTATGGGGATTTTCCCCCCCTTTTTAACCTTCAGAAGCTTTTCTAATTAGCCAGACTTCCGTTACATTTAAAAGATCACACACAAACCCACATTTTGGGCCAAAACTTAGACAAGTTTGTCCTTTTCAATACACAGCGTTTCCTTCGAGCCATCCGCATTCCTTGCCTTTCCCACCACTCCCTAGGCAACAGAAACAAAAGCTCTGTCTCCCATCTCACTGCTGGAAATAGCAGCTGCAAGGCACTTTCTCCTCTCCACAGAGGCTGACAGCATTAGATAATTTACACACATTGGGAAACTGCTAATTACCAGAGGAAATGACACCTCGTTTGGAGTACAATGTAACTGGTTGGAAGAACGGCATCAATCCTCACCGTTCTGGGTTCCAGGAACCTCGTGCAGGGCTGTCAGTGAGCACTAGAGGGCTCCCCGAACCCAGGAAACTGCAAACCGAGTGCTGAACAGACCTCTGAAGAATTCCACACTATTTTGAGGAGATTTCCTTCACAGAAACCGGGTATTTGAACAGGCTGGGTAGCATGTCCCAGGGGATCACCTACAAAGCCTGCTCTAGGTTTTGTTTTCTATTGCAGCATTTTTGTTTTCTGGGGGAGGCAGACTGGGCTGTTTGCAGGAACACTCCATTTTCCTTCCTCTATGAGGGCTACAGAAGAGCAGCAAGAGGAGCTCATTGCTCCAAAGCTATGTCCAAACCCCACGGAATGGGACAGAGAAGACATTCACTCTGTTGTGCTTTCTTTGCTACCAACACATAGTCCAGCACCCAAAAATTTGGATTTACTCCATTTAGTGAAGATAAAAGAGTTACCCTCTAGCAGCTCCAGGCTGGCACCACCTCCTGTGCTGACATGGCTGACTTTATCCTCAGTGTTCCACTTGGCACAGCAAGTAGCTGTATCTCCACCACCTGCAGCACAAACAGAATCAATGAGACACCAGAAATTCAGGTGTTGTTCACCTGAAGGCCTTGCTACAGCCAGTCCTGCTTCCAAATACTCAGCATTAGTACTGCAGCAATTTTTAAAGCCCCATCTTGAAGCTGAAGGACAGCTGAAAACATGGGGAAAGGAAAAACATTTGGCAAGTATTTTAATATGCTGCTGGCAAGCAGAAGCTTCCCTGATGCATTTAGAAAGACAAGAACAGACACAACTACTTACCAATAATGGTGATGCAGCCTTTTCCAGTTACTTCTACAACTTTGTCCATCAGGGCTTTGGTTCCTTTGGAAAACTTGTCCCACTCAAAGACCCCAACTGGCCCATTCCACACAATTTGCTTGGCCCTTCCCACAACTTCAACAAACTTCTTCACGCTTTCAGGGCCACAGTCCAGCCCCTAAGGCAAGGGAGAGAAGCCACAGATACAGTCACTGCTGACCCTTACCTCTCATCACCCATGTCCAGCTGGGATCCCCAGAGCTTCCCCCTCACCCTGGATCTGAAGCAGCAGTTTCTCTGTCTGCACTGACAGATTTGCCAGCAGCTACTGCAAGAGATCAGGGCTGTGCTGTGCCATTTATCTTCCCAATACCAGGAAGTCAATTTTAAACCAATGTCAGATGCTTGAAGCTTTAGTTAGAAACCTTTGCCAACTCTAGTTAAATTCCAAATAAAAGGCTTTCTCCTGCAATCAGATCTGAAGGTTGTAGAGGAATTTTGCTGCTCTAATCCAAATCTCACAAAAGCTACTTTAGACTCAGAAATTCAGGACAAAACCCAGGGCTTCAAATTTCATTAAACCAACCAACACTGTGCAGCTTGAGCGCCCTCAGAAACATTTGCCATGGATCACCATTACTCTTTCTACTCCAAGCTCTAAGAGGTGTCCTGCCCAGCCCCCTGCTGCTGTGCCTCCACTCAGTCCCTGCCCATTCCACCCACCATCCAGCCAGCAGGGATGCCTGAGGCCACTGTGGCTTCCCCAGTCTGGGCGTGCTCATCGAATTTGTCAGCAGTGACGAAGTCAACAGGCAGAGTGATCTTCACACCGTTCTTCTCAGCCTTGGCCATCAGGTCCTTGACAATTTTTGATCCCTCTTCATCAAACAGAGAGTTGCCAATCTAGAGAAATTATTTGGGAAAAGTAAGAGAATTACATTTGTTTAGTTCCTGGTCATCTCAGAAGAGAAGAGCAGCAGCCAAGCCCAACTGCTCAGACAGCAGTTCTGGAAAGCCAATTTTCACAAAGCTCCTAGTGAGACACAGGCAGTGATCAGTGTTTTGCCAAGGGACTTGCAAGTAACTTCTCAGTGCTCCCTACTCTTCCAGAGAGCCAAGACAGTCAGTGCTCCACACCAGAATACAGTATTCAGACCATGGTCTTTACCAGGAGCAGACACAGAAGTGGTGTCTTCTTACCTCCATGTTGTTGAGCACTTTGAGGAAGGTGAATGCCATTCCACCACCTATGATCATCTCATTGACCTTATCCAGCATGTTATTGATCAGCTGGATCTTATCTTGAACTTTGGCTCTGGCAAGAGAGAAAAGAAAAAAGAATGAATAATGTAGCCACGGCCCAAAACTCCTCAGACAAAACTTACTATTTTATGATCTTTAGCTAAGACAGCATGAAGTCTCATAAGGACTTCTTAGATCAAAGCTGAATTAATCAACTTGCTATTTGGTAATGCCAATGTCATGATTGTGGCATTTCAAGGTTGTTCTAAAAGAATGAACCAACAAAGGAGTTGTTGGGAAAGGGCAGAAAGGGAATTTGGCAAGTTAGCAGGTCAGCATTAGCAGAGCATTATTCAATCCTCCATTTTTTCCTATTTAAATATAAACCTCATTTGGCACTTGAGAGAAACCTGATTTCCCCTGACTGTCCAGCGAAGTTCATTCACCTCATGAAACACATCCCACAGAGCTGCCCCCAGACTGGGTGCACACAGGACAAAAACTGGCCACCATGGGAAAATATTTCTGCACACAAGCAGTGACTTGGTTTGCCCCTCGAAGTCTCTCTGCAAAGCAGCTGCCAGGGCAGAGCAGGGCCCACCCAGCTCCAGGAGGGCACTGTTGCATAATGAGAGGTGGTGTCAGTTTACAGAGTGCTGAGCCTGCAGTTTGTACCCTGAACCAGGGAGGAAAGGTCACTGACAATGTCTCAGGCCATCATGTGGATCTAACTGCTCTCCCAGTTCATCTGCATGAGCTGCCATGGACTGGCTCAGTCTGGGCAATGCTAGAGGGCAGGAGATGATGAACAGACCCTGATCACACCATCACAGGAGCAGACATGGACAGGCAGCTCCTCTCTGAAGCACCTCAGAGAGACCTCAGGTCTCAGCTACAAATCTGAACTGTAGGTACATTTGAGAGGAAAGCACTTATTTGAACGGAGCCAAAACAGCTTTTCATTTCTTACAGAGGACTTAGACAAACAGAGTCACTATGTTCTTGAGTCTTACCCTCCAAGGATTGCCAAGAAGGGTCTCTCTGGACTCTCCAGAGCCTTGGCAAAATAATCCAGTTCTTTCTTCATCAGGAAGCCAGCAGCCTTCTGAGGCAGATTGACACCTACCATGGAGCTGCAAAGTAAAAGTGAAGAGTGAGAAAAGGGAAAATTTTCCATCAGTACAGGTGTAAACAATCCAGTGACTCACAGTATTACAAAGCCAATCCTTTAGTTGGCTGCAGCAATGGCAACAGATGCACGAAAACACATACATGCATGAAAACACACACAGGGGCTTTGGTTTTGATTGGTTTTGCATGGAAATATTGATATGCAAGACATTCACAGCATTAACTAGTGATCCAAACAACTAAGCATAGCAAGAGCAGAGATTTCTTCTTCCAAGACAACCTCTACAGTTTGCAAGGACACATATCTAAACCCATTCCATGAGAATAATCACTTAGGAGTGATTAATCTTTTGGAAAAGATGTCTGTTGCAATTGCAGGACAATTTACACAAGTCTTAAGCAAGTAATTTTTGTATCTTCAAAGTCTAAAAAGTCACTTCAAGTCTTAAACTCTTGTTTCAGCTGCCTCCTGTTCCCAGGAAAGAGCATATACTGATGACAAGTACTTCCTGTAAATCCATTAGTCAGGAACAAACACAGCACAGTAAACAGCAGGACAGGCCCAAAAGGAAGTTAAAACTCCTTGTAGGCAAAGCTGGCTGTGTTTCCATGGCAGACACAGTCCTGCAGTTCTGCCTGTGGAAGGGAAACGGATACACACCTGTGAGCTCGGTGGGCAGTCCCAAAAGCATCATTGACATAGATATCTCCCAGTTTGGAGAGAGAGCCTCTGAACGCCTCCACTTTTGCAGCATCAGCCTTGATCTAAAGAGAAAAGAGAACAAGTTTGTACACTTAGAATTGACTCTGAATCCAATGTCAAAGTCAGCAATGGGACTCATAAACCCAAAGCAAAGAATGGCCAATGGAAGGAACTCATCAGTTCATCCTGTGGGTCACTGTATTTCACACCCTCTTTCCCAGTCCAGCAGGAGTAACAAAAAGGTTTAAATGGTTTGAATTAAACTCCCTAAGACTACTATTACAGGCCTGAGGACTGTTCCCACTTCCATTCCATCAACAGGAATGAACTGCAGCACTACCAACCTTTCATTGCCTTTCTCCAATAGATTTCCAGTTTTGTGTGCTGAACACAGGAAGGGAGTGGAGAGATAAGGCAATGCTGAGATCACACTCAACAAAGTCATGCTCCAGCAGTGAACAAAGCATGGTCTCCAAGTGCTACAGGTAAAAGGATGAGCTCCTGAAGGACTGATTTAGCAACTGCACTGAGGATTAACTGATAAACAGCTTGTACACCAACATGCCACTGTGAAAGCAGCCACCCTTGGAAAGCTAAAGATAAGCACAGCGTGTAGTGGGCAACAACACATAGATTTGTGTTAAAAGACTTCTTCTCCATCCCCCAAGCATCCTACCAAATCCTTCTGGAATGGTTTATGCAGTCAGTAAGTAATCTGCAGTCTTGTATTCCATTGCTGTTTCCATGTGTGCTTCTGTATGCATACACCCAGCTAAATAATCTGAGAATTACAGAAATGCACAAAAGCAAGGGACTGCTTCCCCAAAAAAACCGAATTCTGGCCCCATTCTTCTCCCTGCCACATACAGGCTTGCAGTGACACACAGTTCTATCAGTGAATAATCCCAGATTGGCTCAATTTCTCCTTGCCATCTGCACAGACTCACTTAACTCTCTGAGCTGCTTTCCCAAGGAACAGGAGTTGTGTGTCAGCCCATAAAGGGCACTACTCCCTGTCACATTCCACTCCACACACTGGATCTGAATGGAGCCAAGGCCTGTGTAAAGCCAACGGGGTCACTGTCCCTAAGAAAAGCAGCTGTCTGGAGCAAGAACCCTTCCTGACCTTCAACAAAATGTCAGAGGTGCAAGGCAGCCTGTTCTGGATGACTGCTCCTAGGAGCAGGGAGGCTTAGAGAAGGGTTTGATAATGCCTGTGCTGCAGAATGTTTAATTATTAAACTAAAATATGAGCCACATAACCAAGAAAGAAACATCATTCTTAGAGGCCAAGTGGCAACAAAATACCTCCACCAGACCTTGGTTTTCATTTTAGACATCCAAAAATAAAGCCTAACAAGCTACAACCAGTTTCCTGCACAGCCCGATTTTGTCCCTTTTTTCTTCTTTTACAGACTGCCCCACTATCAAGTCACCTACAGCCTTTCACTCGAGCCCTTTCATTTGGAAATTCGGTGCATCCCACTTGAACTTTTGCACAGCAGTGGGACATGCTGAACTGAAGATCTCTGACATCCTTCTGAGAGGAAATTCATAAGCAGTGTTTTAAGACATGCTGCTGACTCCTTGTCAACCTGCAGCAGAGGAGGCAGTCAGACAACAGCAGGCACACAGGAAAGCCAGACTCGAAGTGTCACCTTGTTCCCTGAAGCATCCTTCCCTTTGCCTTCTTCTTCCACATGGAACCGCAGGTTCTCCAGCAGGATGACAGAGCCAGCAGCAGGATTGGCACAGGCCTTCTCCACCTCAGGGCCAACACAATCCTTCAGGAATAACACCTCCCTGCAAACAAAATAGACACTGTCACTTCACCAGTCACTCCTCCTGATGGAAAGGAAGGCATCCAGGGCCACTGACAGGGAGGGCCTGATGCACAGCAGACACACTTTACCTGCCCAAGAGTGCCTTGAGCTCCACAGCTACGGGGGCCAAGGAGAACTTTTCAGGCATGGGAACACCATCGGGGCGCCCCAAGTGACTCATCAGAACCACTGACTTGGCTCCATGGTCCAAGCAGTGCTTGATGGTAGGAACAGCTGCCTTGATTCTGTAATGGCACAGAAGAACAAATTTAAAAGGATTCATTAGTTTACCAGCCAAGCAGACTAAAATTACTCACACAGGAGCCCTGGGAGCTGCTCTTCAAAAATGACTAAAAAAAACAGAGCACAAGAGCTGGGCAGAACAATTCCTTAAGAAAGCATCAGTAAAATTCACCATCCCAGCCTGTTTTCATATGTTTCACTGTTATCTTTCAAGTGATGTAGGACATAAAAGTAAAATGTATTTTGTCATCTAAATCCTGCTGATTGTTCAGCTATTATCAGAAATGCTAGGACAGACCCAAACATTACCAGGTGTCCTGGGTTAGTCTGTGATCCTGCACCAATGATGAGAATGCTGAGCAGTGAGCACATTGTGGTGAACAAACCTGGCACCTGCCTGCAGTGGCAGAGAAGCAGGGCAAGACATCTGCTATCACTGCTTCTAAACCCCAAGCCTTTGTGTGCTGCACTGCAACAATTATTCTAATGAAAGCCAACAAGTTAGTGTAGTTTGCTAATGGTTGCAGGGGGTTTAATTAACTATTGCTGGAGTCGCTCTGAGACACCTTTAATATTCTGGTATGGGCAATGTCAGAGAGGAAGCAGACTTTGGGGTCTCCATTTGGGATGGAAATTGTGGCTCACCTCTGATTGTTGGTTATTTTGTGATCCTTCATTGGAACATTGAAGTCAACCCTATAAAAAACAAAAATAAAATTAAATGTTCAACAACTTTATTTAACAATGAGTGAGGGAATCTGCCAGTAAAGGTGCTGACTAGAAAAGCAATGTTCAAATTAGAGTAGGATGTTTAGTTCTGCCTCATACTCAAGTTTCCTTTTGAAATCAGTGTGTGATCAGCCATTTCTGCTTGTGATAACAGAACACAGAGAACAAACACTGCTGGAATGCCTCAGTAAATCTGGGCCACCAACACCTCCTAATGCTCAGGACCTTAGTAGCAGTGATGCTGAGCAAGAAATTAAACTGAGCTTGAACCTTTATTTTTACACAGCATCATCCCAGATCTTTGAGGAGGAGCTTCCAAGGGAAAGGGAAGTGAATAATGACAAGTGACCTTGTGTTCTCTAATGAGGCCTCTAAAATACTTGGATGGACTATGGTGGCAAGCAGGCTGTTCAAGGAAGCTTTCATTTCTGTTCTCTGCAGCTCTAATCTCCCTGCAGCCAGTGCAGCTTAGCACATTCTCCCTGGAAGACCCGACTTAGATCTAGGGGTAACTTCCTTGTCGTGCCGGCTGAAGGGGCGGAAGGGAGGAGTCTCGTCAGCCCTTTCTCCCTGGCATCCCTCGTGCCATGTGCAGGAAGCCGCGTTGTGTAACCCCAGAGGCAGAAATTGCTCTCTGAGCTCCAGAAGGAACAGCCGTGCCTGTGACAGCGTTTGGGAGGGAGGAGAGCCCCTGTGCTGCTGCAGTTCATCTTCCACCCTTCTGTACATTGAAGCACAACAGAATTCAGCAAGTTGCATGAATGGATTCCCCTGCAGCCTACTCAGCACGTGAAACAAATGGGAAGATGGACAAAAGCTGCCAGCAAAACAGGAGTAGCTGAGCAGAAAGAAATTGAACTGGCAGGCCCCGAGCACAGTGGGCTGATTCTAGAAAGGGGAAAGAAAGGCACCACTATCGTGCCATTATCCTAAAAGGAAAGAATAAAAGAACAGTTTGCTTTACACAGCCATCAGAACTACAAAAGAAAGACCCAGCTCAGCCTTCTTCGCCACAGCAGACAAATGAAATCTGAGCTCCCCCGAACCCTTTCTCCTCCCCTTTCTCAACTTCTCCTGAAGCTCAGCAGGGTGTGAGTGGGCCAAAATGACGATGAACAGAAAAAGAAGAGGTATCGATTTTAATACTACTGAGAGCACATGGAGACTCGTTTCAATGAGGTGAGAGGCAGGCAGGAAACAAAAAGCCTGGCAGATCACCTGCTGTGTTTGAGTAGCCCCTCACAGAATTACAAAGGTAGATTTGTGCATTAATTATCGGAGATTTCAAGCAGGCAAACCCAACCCACTCTTGCCAAGTCGAGGCTGCTCTCCATAGTATGACTCAGAAAAGGAAAAAACCAGTCCGATGGGAAAAAAAAAATCAGGTGTTACAGAGACAGAAAGATCTCTTCTTGCATCAGATTTAGGAAACATTCAAACCGTGAGCAAGCTTCTTCAGTACTCGTTCCAGGGGCTGGTTTCTGGTAATCAAATTTCTAGGAAACTACTTCAAAATAAAGTTATAAATAACAAGATAAAAAGAGCAGGTTGTCTGACAGACTACAGGTAAAAGAAATTATACTTTTGCTCTCCCTGCCCACTCACAGAGTAGTTTACAGATACGCAGTAGCCACATCACAGTGACCTTGTACACACTATCGCCTAACAAGAGCACTCCCAGCAGGGCGTATCACGATGTACCTTGGTGTCTTTATCTACCAGGATTTGGCAGCAATTCTAACATTAGGCTTTGAGGCCTTGATGCTTTATAAATAAGCTATGAATTCCTATTTTAGGGTTTTAGACCAGGATGGGCTGCGATGACGCCCCATCCCTGGAAATGTCCAAGGCCAGGCTGGATGGAGCTTGGAGCAACCCGGGACAGTGGAAGGTGTCCCTGCCCATGGCAAGCGGATAGCACAAGGTGAGTTTTAAGGTCCCTTCCAATCCAAAGAAGGTGGAAAGGGATGAGTTTTACAGCCCCTTCCAACCCAGGCCATTCGGTGATTCGACTCGCGCTGCAAAAAGCTGAATTATTAGCGGTATTTGGTGAGCTGGACAGAGCCAGAGCTTCACTTTTTTACCGCAATGCTTTATGAATTTGCAGTTAGGTAAACCAAAGCTGGTAAATAAGCTCTTTTGTGGCAGTTCCCCCGACTAAAGGCACGGCAGCCTGGCTGGATTGCCCCTCAGGCGGCCTGTGGCCGACACACGTGCAGAGCAGGGCGATCCACGGCGGCAGAGCCGGGCCGGGATTCACACCCTGCCCCACAGGGCAGCGGGTGGGTGTTGGAGCCTCTCCGGCAGGCGAGAGGGGACCCCACCGAGCCCCGAGCCCCACAGACCGCACGGAGCCGCGCTCTGGGGACACCCGCCCGGCCCCCGCGCCGAGGGTGGCTGAGAGCGGCCCTCAGGAGCCCTGCGTTCCCCCGCAACGCCTCACCTCATGACGACCCGCTTATCCTTCACGTTCACCTTGTCCAGGGTGAGCTTGTTGGAGAGAGACATGTTTGCTGCCGGCCCGCTTAGCTCCCCTCGCACAGCACAGCACAGCTCCGCTCGGCCGCCCACGCGTTCTGCCGCAGCGCCGCCCGCGCCGCCGCCACCCCGCCCGCCTGGCCCCGCCCCGCTCCTCACCCATTGGTCCGCATCGCCCGCCGCGCGTTCCGATTGGCCGAGCCGCCTGCCCGTCAGCGGGCACGTGACCGCCGCGGGGCGGGGCGGCGGCGCCGGCGCCAGTCACGTCCCGCACGGAGCAGCTCCCTGAGGGCGTGAGGGGACCCGGCGGCACCGGCGGCGCTGGGGGGAATGAACCTCGTCTGAGGGGCATAAACCTCGTCTGAGGGACAAGATTGGCCTCCTGGCCCAGCATGAGCTCCTGTCTGAGCGTGAATTACCCGTCAGGGTGGCGTGAAAGGGCGTGGGTTGGCGGGAGTCCTTCGGAGGAAGGGCAGGCACCTCCGCAGCCGAGCCGCGGGCCTGGGGCAGGCCGGGCATCGCCACTGAAGGGCGGGCTAAACCCAGGTCATTTTTAAGTGACCTGCATAGATGCTTCTCAGGAAAACTGGGGAAAAGAAACCAACTGCGTGAAGGGATACGCTTTCCAGCAGTATGGTTTCATAGAATCCCAGAACGGCTTGGCCTGGAAAGGCCCTTAAAACTCATCCCATTCCACCCTCTCCCACAGACAGGGACACCTCCCACCAGCCCAGGGTGCTCCCAACCCTGTCCAGCCTGGCCTTGGACACTCCCAGGGATCCAGGGGCAGCCACAGCTTCTCTGGGCACCCTGTGCCAGGACCTGCCCACCCTCCCAGGGAAGGATTCCTTCCCAATATCCCATCTAAACCTACTCTCTGTCAGTTTGGAGTCATTCGCCCTTGTCCTCTCACCCCATACCCTGGCATAGGTTGATGGGTGCTGTCACAACATCACCTGCCCCAACATATGTGCAGCTTTAACGCAGTGCACAGGGCTGTGCCCCGGGGGACAATAGCACAGGGCAGTGCATTGTACTGGGGGGTGAAAAAGGAGCTCATCGTCTTTTGTCTCTTGTCCATAGGAGAGGCCTTTCTGTTGCTGACAGGGTTATTTTTCTGCCACGCTCACAAAATGCACAGACCTTGTGGAGAAAATGGTGGTGGTGAGGTGAGTGCCTGACCAAATCAGTTCCCTGCTGACAGTGGGGCCAAATGCAGAGGGAAAGCCCCCCAAAGGTAAGGGAAGTGCAGGCAGGATGAGTGTTGTGTCCAGTTCTGAGCCCCTCAGCTTGGGAAGGACATTGAGGGGCTGGAGCATGTCCAGGGAAGGGCAGCGAGGCTGGGAAGGGTTGGGAGAGTCAGTCCTATGAGAGACAGCCGAGGGAGCTGGGGGGGCTCAGCCTGGAGAAAAGGAGGCTCAGGGGGCACCTTCTGGCTCTCTGAACCCCCTGACAGGAGAGGGGAGCCAGGTGGGAACTGGGCTCTGCTCCCAGGGAACAGGGACAGGAGGAGAGGGAACGGCCTCAGGGTGTGCCAGGGCAGGGGCAGGTGGGACATGGGGGGGAATTTCTTCATGGAAAGGGTGATTAAACACTGTCAGGGGCTGCCCAGGGAGGGTTGGAGTGGCCATCCCTGGAGGTGCCCAAGGCAGGACTGGGCTGGGGGACAAGGTGGGCATCGGGCACAGGGTGGGCTCGGTGGGCTCAGAGGTCTTTTCCAACATAAACGATTGTGTGATTCAAACAAGCTGCACTGAGAAGAAATTAACTGTGTATCTGTGTATGCAGATACACAGAAAGCCAGGCAATGCCTTGCTGACACAGGGGTGAAGACAGCCTGCCTGCATGTCTCGGGGGCAGAAGGGTGGGAGTCTCCTGCTGCCAGACCTGTCCCAAGGCTGGAACAGCCTGCCTGGGCTTCGATCTACCCAGCTGATGTGCCAGTCCCAACAGCAGTAAACACTGGAATACACAACTGGGAACAAACTGACAGGTGAGGTGGATGGAGGAGACAAGGAAACATCACCTTGGTTTGTCAGTGTGTGTCACCTGAGTTTATCATCTGAGTTTATCTGTTGCTATAAATCCTACAATTGGGGTTCCAATTAAATTAGGTCCAGTAATGGTCTCAATATCGACTGCAGAGCAAATCTGGGGTGTACCCATTGGTCCCTCCTGTGATGCAGCAAACCAGCCCTGACCTTGCAATCGACTTTGCAGGGCCCAGGTGGGTCCCTGCAACCCAGAGCACCTGGATGGTGCTCGCAGTGTCACCCCATGGGCAGGGACATCTGGAAGTGGGGATGCTGTGACAGCCTTCACCGAGGCCAAGAGTCAAATCTTAAACTGGTCCTGGATCCAGCCTTCCCAGCCCCTGAGAGCACTGCACCTTTGGATCTGCTTTCAGGGTTGGTTCAGCAGAAGAGCTCTTGGGAGAGGGGATCACCTGGACACAAACACTGCCCGGAGCCTCCTCTCTCCACTCAGCCAGAAGGACAAGTGACAGCAGGTGAACAAACACTCACCTTAAGGCACTCCAGGTGAGGAGATAAGGAAGGGGTTCTCCAGATCCGTGGGACCTGTAACTGTTTAACTGATCTGAAATTAATTCATTTCCTTCTCCCTGCTCTACTTTGTGTTGTGCTGTTTTCTCCAAAGGCAAAGGTTACATTCCTTGATGCTGACTCAGAAAGGAGAGCTCTTCCCAGCTGCAGTCCACAAGCCAGTCCTTGTAGCACCTAGTGCTTTCCCTGGTAAATGGATTCATTCATTAGTCCAAGTCTTAACTTTAAAAAGCTTGTGTGTCACCTCCTAGGGATAAAAAACCACAGAGCAGAAATGTCACAATGTGTGGCACGGCCATGGTCCCCCAAGCACCCCCAGCAGTGACAAGAGCTGTGTGTCACACCTGACTGGGGAGAGGGACAGGGGACACTTGTGGATGCCCAGGTGGGGGTGGGCATTCAGGAATAAAGGACTAAGCAAGCCAGAAATAAAAGTAAATAAATAAAAATACCAAGAATACTCAATAGGACTAGTTCCACTACAGCTATATCCACCCAACAGGTTTAGGAGAGTATTGGAGAAGAAGTCTGTAGTAACCTTGGTGCACATAAAGATCATTGTTCCAGCAGAACTGCAGCCATCGTTCATAGGATGTACTCTGGTTTGATCCTTGCTTGGGTTTTCTCCATTTTTTATTTTGTGAAGAGCAGGGAGGATGTCACATGAGCACTTGCAGTGGCAGAACATAATTTTGGATGGGATACAGCCAAAGCCCCTGAATTTGGGTGTTATAAAGAAGTTACAGAGGAAAGGGGAAGTGATACAGACACATATTTGAGACTCAAAAGTCATTTCCATGCTTGAGTCACCTCTCTGTCCTTCCCCCTGTTGCAAAATACTTAGAATAAACTACAAATATTTAAAGAAAAAGGCCCATGCAAACAGTCCAAACTCTGTACTTTTAAATTAACCAGTGCAGCAAAGCCAGGAGGGCAAAGGGCTGGTAATGAAGAGCCCAAGGGTCTGGGGTTAGACCTGTGACCATCCTGGGAAGTCACTCCTAGGAATGGGAAGCAGCAACTGTGCTTGAGTCTGGCACAGCCCTCACCTGCACGGTCCTGCCAGCTCTGTGAGCCAAAAGGAGGGGGATTGTGACAAGTTTAGACAGCCCAGGCTCTGGTGCACTTGGGGGGTGTTTATGGGAGACAAACTGCAGGGCTGTGGGTTGGACCAGCATCTGCATCTGTGTCCTGGGAGCTGGGCCACAGAAACCACCCACTGCAGTCTGAGCTTCCACCTGAAAACAGGCTGCAGCACAAGGGCTCAGCTGGCTGGGTTCTTTGTTGAACTAGTGTGATTTTCAAGCACAGGGATCTTGTAGGAAAGGCAAGAACGTTCTTGAGAGAGAGATGGAAGTAGTTCAGGAGGGAGGCTGAGAAATAGCTTTCTTTTCCCCCTAAATGGTGCCTCTCATCCTTCTGTGCCCAGATTGTAGAAACTGAGTATCACTGAAGGAGTCTGGAGCAAGACCAGAGATTTTAAAAGGCTTTTACACATTACATATTTCACTATGGGGATTTAATACCACAGTTTAAAAAGAAAAAAAAAAACTTTTTTAAAAAACATATAAGACCCCTTGAATTGATTTGTAACAGAGATTTTCTTGGCTAATCAAAGCTGAGGCAGTTTGGGGCATGTATTTTGATATTCAATGTAACTCTCATGCTCCCCTCATCAGTCTTAACTGCATATTTATTTATTCTAATGCACCAGATCCTGTCCTTTGCTTTAGCCCTTCAATGTGCTTACTTAGAAATGGGTAACAAATTAATCTAACACTGATCACCAACTGATGAAAGGCCAAATCCCCAGGTAGGCCCTGCAGTAGATTTGCCATTTTGCTGTGCTTCCAGTGAACACGGGGCAGAGTGGTGTGGGGCACCTGCCCCTGCCTGCTCCCCACTGGATGGAGCTCCAGCACTGCCACAGCACTCCTGGGACTCAGGAATTTCTCAAGAGATGGCATTTCTGGGTTTTTAAGAATTTCCCTCCAAGAGAAGGTGAGCAAGGACTCCCTGGGAAACCTTAATGCTCCCCCAATATTTCATGGTGTTTTCACAATGCTTCAAAGTGCAAGAGAAGGGTTTTTTTTCTGCCTCCCAAATTCCTCTCCAACACTCTTCCAGATGCCCTTTCTCTGTGCTTTCCCTATTTCCAGTCACTTGATCCACTTTATTATGATCAAATATTTCTTTAATTGTGCTTACTTTAAACTTTGAGAGTTACATGTCTGCTTTGGTGATCTGTCATTCACTGGGTTCCCAAACCGCCAAGCACTGAATAAATAAGCAGATTGGGTTTTTTTCTCCTCAGTTTCTCTCCTACCTCCTCAGTGTGCCAATTTCTCACAGCAAGGGCCAGTCTGGGTGCTCCAGGGCAGGCTGGGAGGTGACCCCACTGAAAGCCATCCCAGCTCCCAGTGAAAGAGGAGACAGGAGGAAGCACTAACCAGTCTGGGCTTTTCCTCCTGGCACTCTCCATGGGAAGAGGCTCCTGGGGTGCCCCTGCGGGCCAGGCCTTTCAGAGAGGGGCTGTCATTACTTCAGCTATTCTGCATCCACTGTCATTACCTCCTGTGTTCACCACTGGGGGGACCATTCCTGCTTTGAGCTCCAGCTTTTTATGGGAAAGGACTTTGGTTACACAGCCTGGGAATCATCCCCCAGCTGGGGCTCTGTGGGATCAGCAAAGACTGGGAGGAGTTACAGGGATTTGTGGCAGTGTGTGACAAGGTTAGCTTTCACCTTTGACTCCCAAATAAGCACTGGAGTTACCTGCCTCCATGTGTGACTGTCAGCACTGTGAGCATTGCCAGCTGGGAGCACTGGAATTTAAGGATAAATTAGGCAAAAATATTAAGATTTGTACCCCCAAACTGACTGCTGCTCTGGGGATAAAAGTTTATGTGAATGCAAATCCCATATGTTCTCATCAGCTCTAGCTTTGTCTGGGTTTTGTGGTCCTTCACTGCTCTTCCTTTTAATGATCTTGGGATACAGAGTTGGAGCAGCCACAACACCCTGTTCCTAAGAATGTCTGACACAGTGTTTGGGGTCTTCTTGCTACTGAATGAACATGTGAGTTTTTGGGGATTTTTCAGTTGTTGGTTTAAACATCAAAATGCAGGTAGTATAAATAAGATGTTCCAGTGAATCCAGATCAGGGTCCTGCAGATTTATCTTCTCTGAAACTATGGAACCTGATAACCTCACGATGCAGATGTGTTCATTTGGTGAGTTTTCTGTTCAGAGGTTGTGCAGCTTCACCTCAGGGTGGCCCCGTACAGGGCAGGCCATCCCCCCTGCACGGGGACAGTGGCCCAGGGCTGCACACAGAGGTGCTTTGGATCCACTTCCCTCAACAATCTGCTGCAGAACTCTGGCTGGATATGCTAAAAAAATAATTCTAGCTAATTTTTGTTGGTTTCGTTTTTGTGGGTTTGTTTTGGTTTTTTTAATTCAGTCAGAGCTAAAATAGAACCGTTCAGTTTACAAGAAGGTTCACACACTCTCTTAACCCAAAATAACTCAAGACCGAAATGAAACAATCCAAATATTTTGGTTACTATTTCTGTGCAACAAATATGTATCTTCCAAAACACAAGTGCTAAAACTGTA
Source organism: Campylorhamphus procurvoides (assembly GCA_013396655.1). Classification (NCBI taxonomy): domain Eukaryota; kingdom Metazoa; phylum Chordata; class Aves; order Passeriformes; family Dendrocolaptidae; genus Campylorhamphus; species Campylorhamphus procurvoides. Next base: position 293,122 of record WBMV01001734.1, on the reverse strand, counting down.
GGTTTCCACACCTCTTGGCGTGCCAAAGAAACAGTCCAAGAGGAAGAAATTACAGGGTTGTGTCTTAATGGGAAGCAAAATTCTTCCTCAGGGATGCTCCCAGCACAGCAGGACCTGCCCATCCCGCTGGAGCCAAGCCCTGAGTCATCCCAGAGAGGGCAGGAGCCAGAGGGGACAGTAGTGAGCAGCACTCAGGACCTCCACGGCAGGCAGAGACAGCGGATACCCCCCTGGGGACAGCAGAGCTGGGCAGGACTCTGGCTGTGCACCCCCAAGAAATCAAACAGGATTTGTCCTTCTGGCCATGCAAAAATGGCACCACTGACCTGGCCAGTCTCCTTGGGACCAGGCACGAGGCATGGGGGAACATTATTATTGGAGGGGTTTTGTGGGGTTTGGGTTTTTAGGTGTTTGGGGATTTGTTTTGGTGTTTTGTTTTTTAATAAAAATGAGAGAACAGGCTCAGTGTCTGCTCCAGGCTCTGTTTAGCAGAGCTGCAAATACAGAAACCCCACGGCTCGGCCTTTTGCTGAGCAAGCACAGAACACTCAGAGGAGAGCACAGAACAGGATCTAACACAGCCCTGGGTCACATTTTTATTACAGAGCTCCTCATTGCCATCACAATGATGGAGGCACAGCCTTCAAAGAGGAGGAAGCAGGAGACAACACGTTTCCAGATGCAAAGAACTGGAACAGCCCCACAGCAGCATTCACTTCTTCATGGCAAAATTGAACAGAAAAATTCTCTAGTTTAAAACATTTTGTTGGAAGTTCTAAGCAAAAAACCAGGCAGTTTTTAATAAATAAAAAAGTTTGCTTGCTTCTATTGTATTGTCAGCTTCACATTCTTCTTTTTTTGTATAAAATTTCAATGTTTTAAAGTCTTTTAAAAGTTCAGGTAGGTTTTTTAAGATTCAAAGAGCAACTTTTAAAGCCTGGAGCATATATAGTCTTTATTAAATAAAGCACAGGTTTTATAAATAGACACAGAAAACAATAAAATAGACAAAGGAGCAATACAATTTTGTTTGTAACTGAGTGTTTCTCAAGTGATATTTTGAACTTCTGAATCCAAACTATCTCCAACAGGAATAAACCTGTTTACATATTAAGACATTTACATTTGGGAAAACATTCACCTCCCACATTATTCCACTTACACTGTACATTCAAACTGAAAGATATTTTGGTTTCTCAACATAAAGCACCTTATGTAATATTTGAATCACAAGATAAACATTGTGGAAATCATTAGCACATCTTTGGGGAGTGGACCGCAGACAACCTGCCTTCAAGGACCTGGACTGGATTTCTCCCTTTCCCCCTCCCATCCTTGGGCTCTGTTATCTCCTCTCCCCAGAGCCTGCTCCTCTGGCTGTCCCTACAAGCTGCTCTCACATCCCTCCCAGGCAGCAGTTACTGTTCCTTATTCCCTGACAATCATCCCTGCACATCATAAAGCATCCTGGTTTGGAAAAGGAGTCTGATTTTGTTGTAACGGATTTCTCCCCGGAGCTTCACAGGAAATGGTAACCCTGGAGAAACACCTGCACTGAGCTAAAGGCTGCAGTCTGCTGTAAACATTCACCTATGTATGATTTGGACAGCAGAAGGTTGAAGGCTAAGTGCTCTAAAAATATCCTTGGAAAGAGCTCACCAAGTCCTTCCTGCTGCTTTATCTCCCCCCAGGATTTAGTGCTGACTCACCTCCCATTTCCTGCAGTAAGAGATGAGTGTCATTTCCATGCCCTGCACTCCTTAAGCAGCACCTGCAGCTGGAACTGAGACCACCACAGCACAGTCAGACACAGGTGATGCTTCCCCTTCCCCTGCAGAGCTCTCCCAAGAACAACACTGAGAACAAGGGTGGGGAAACACGGAAACTGAAATCTTTGGAAACAGTTTGCATGATTGTGAAGCACCAACACCCATCACAGCACGATCAAAGAGCCCAAATTTGGGTCCTGATGTGTTTTGTGAGAACAGCTCTGCTGCTGCAAAGTGAGAACACCTCGTGGTTTTGCAGTGATGGATCTCAGCAAGTAACAACACCACCTATTACCTACAGCTCTCTTTGCAGCAGAGATATTAGAATCCCAAATCCTGCAACAGAAATGGTTTGTTCCTTAAACCAGAGGCAGCAACATGTGATGTTGTTCTCCTCAATACTCTGATTTACTGGGAACACAGCCCAGCTCTTCTGCTCTCACACAACAGGACTTTTCAGGCAGTTCTCAGATAAAATGCAAAAGCTGTTACACACGACTTTTTACATACACAATCCATGCCCTGACAGGCTCCAAGTTAAACCCCAGAACATTATAGAGATCTCTTTAGCAGATGCCAAACTGAGCATTTCTCCTCTACAAGCACAACTGGGACGTGTTTACACCATGGATTGTACTTCATAATGAAATCCAACCTTACTGAACCCAGCAATTGCTGCCAAGAGCCACCTCAGCTACAGCAACTCAGCAGGCTCAGGGAGTGACAAACAGGTAACCAGCCACTGGGTGATCAACACCTGCACTTCTTTATGATCAAACCCTGCATTTGAATATTGCAGTTCAGTAGCAAATGAGGCCTGTCTCAATTTCCAAAGCCTGGATCTGACAGTCCAAGCCAAGGGGGTTTGGAGCAACCCATGGAGTGATTCTGGACCCCCCTGGTACACAGACACTTCTCTCTCAAAGCAGAGACAGAACTGTGAGGATTTTAAAGGCAGTCTGTGTGCCAAACTCTCCTGTGCCAGCACACACTGGTGGTGAGCAGTGACTGCACAGCCTTCCTGGACCTGAGCACTTTGGCTGACACCACATCACACTGATCCTGCATCCAGATGGTGCAGGAGTTTTTGGCTCAGGAGAGCTGGGAATGAGCAAAGCCAACCTTGCAGCAGCCCGAGCAGCAGGAGCATCCCAGGGCACGACGTGCAGAGCTCAGAGGGGAGGACCCCACAGCTCTGCAGGAACCCAGACCACGTGGGGAGATCATCTGGAGCCTGGAGTGTGAAAAGCTGAAAACAGATGTTGATAAACCAAAAAGGCATTTGAGAGGAATCACTTCTGGCAGAAAGGAGGCTGTGGAAGTGAGAGGGGTAGATAAAGTTCTGAAGTAAGGCACATTTCTCTGCAAACAGAACCTCCTGATTTTGCAGATGCAGTAATTCACAATTTTTTAGCACAGTACTGAACTCAACCATGCATAAAGTAGCCTGGTACAAGGCTGGGTAATAACATTCTGGTTCCTTAGTTTCCCGAGTTGTATTTTGACAATTTGCCAAAATAAATGCTATCCTGCAAGCTTCAAGGAATGGGAACACAGCCCTGTTTGTTTGTGAGCATCAACAGCCTCTCACCAGATTTTTGGTAAGTCTAGATTAAAAACCCAAAAAATACTCCAGAAAGTCACTGCAAAAACTGCCTGTGCATTGAAGAAGAAATGCACCTGCAAGACCTCCAGAGGGATCAGCACAAGCCCAGAGCTCAGCCAGCTGTTTGGGCTGTGTGTCCAACTCGTTTCAGTGCTCCTCTCTGTTTTGCCTCAGCAGGGTGGGAGGAGGGAGCTGCAGCCGCTCAGAGTGCTGTGTCATCGTCCCCGCCCAGCTCCCCCAGCAGCAGGGAGTGCTTGTCGGGCTCGCCGAGGCCGAGGCTGCTCACGGAGCGCCGGTCGGAGAAGAGGGAGCTGATGGAGGCCCTGCTGTAGTGCAGGATCCTGTCCAGCAGGCTCAGCTTGGGGGAGCCAGGCCCAGCCTCATCGATCCCCACGTGCACACTGATCTCGGACGGGCTCTTGGGCCTCAGCTGGCCACGGGCCCTCAGCTCCAGCTGCTCAGAGCTTGGTTTCTGGTACCTGAGGAAGGAAAAAACCAAACCATAACAGCAGCTCTCGGGTTAAAGGGAAGTCCACTGAAATATGGATCAAACCTGTGATATGCTGTGATAGTGCACAAGCTGGAGCCATTTACAGTTTGATGGACAAAGTTTCTCACAAATCCACAGAGGCCAGAAGGAATTTCTCATTCTGAACACACTCCTGGTTTGTACATCCCTCTTCTCATTAGAAATGACATTTTTAAACACCACTGTCTGCTGAACACAGACCTGCCTGAAAAGGTTCTGAAATCTCTCACAGTCCCACCCTTTTCTTCTGCCACTCAAAGTGAAGACTCAAACTTCCAATCCAGATTACAAACACAAGACTGTCCTTACTCACATCTTTAACAGCAAGGAGGAAAGCACAACAGAGACAGAGGAGGCAGCCATTGCTGCAGATCCCATCCAGGGCTGCAAAACCAAACCAATGGGCAGGAAGACACCTGGAAGAAGCAAACAAGAAGCTCAGAGCAGCAACACTGCATTACTCATGTATTAACACATACAGTTTCACATGGACTGTCTAGTTTGAGTTGTATTTCAATGTGCCAATAAATAGGATTTTAATTTAAATGACAAATATTTAAATCCATAAGGATTTGTGTTCCATCTCAACTGGAACCTCAAGAAACCTTTTATCTTGAAGCTGTTTTGATGTGCTGAGCATACCCAGAGCAGCCCCAGGGTGAGGAGGAGGAGGAGAGCCCACCAACACCCCCCTGCAACAGCCGAGGCAGAGACCTCTGCCCTCACCAACAGCCACGAGTAGGAAAATGGGAACTGTCCCCACAAGGGTGAATCCCTGCAACCTTCAGCTCCCTGGGCCCAGCCCCTCAGGGCAGGGAGCCACTGACATACCTGCAGCTATGGGAACTCCTATGAGGTTGTAAATCAGAGCAAAGACAAAGTTGATCCGGATCCTCTTCACAGTCTTCCTCGATAAATCTATGCTTGCTACCACATCCATCAAGTCATCCTGCAAGGTCAAACGTTTATTGGAGAAGTCAGACAGGGAAAAAAAGGCCCCCATGGTGTGGCTCTGGACTCCTGTTTTAGGGCTAAGTACCACACAGCAGATGCAGCAGGCTGATGGGTCAGTACCCTGCTGGCTGCTCTGGTCTGTCTGCAGAGCCCACAGTCAGTGCCAGTTTTACTCCAAACATGATCCAAGGAACCCACACAACCCAAGTGATGCACACAGCACCTACAGTACAGCTCTAACACCGACCACAGGCTCTGTCTGGCTGTTGCAGGTATGGAACTTGTGACTGTGACCCTGGAGGTGCTGTGCTACAAATACAAAATTATGAGCACTTTCTCCTGTTTTGCCCACCCTCAAACTTTAGTTACCCCAAACTGTGCAGCACCCAGGAAACTGGGAAGTTCCCTTCATAGGATAATCACCACTCCACCAAACAAACATGATCAAGACAATCTCTGCTGCAGTTCTCCTGCTTTCTGGGGGCTGTACACCTGAGCAGTGACCTGCACCACTCAGGACCTCCCCAGCCTTCCAAGCCCCCTTGTCAGCTCCCTTAACAAAGCCCTTTTCCTCCTTACCCTGATGAGCACCACGTCAGCTGCCTCGATGGCCACGTCGGTGCCCGTGCCAATGGCAATGCCCACGTTGGCCATGGCGAGGGCCGGCGAGTCGTTGATGCCATCGCCCACCATCGCCACCCGCTTCCCCTCCTCCTGCAGCTGCTTCACCTTGGCCACCTTGTGGGAGGGCAGCACCTCTGCAAACACTTTGGTGATGCCAACCTGAGCAGAGGAAGAGGACATGAACACTCTTAAGGGGGACTGCAGGAGTGGCTGCCCCTAGTGCTGCTTCTGTGGAGACTGCCTGGGCCACATGTGTGACCTGGGAAGTGTGTGCCTGGTGCTCACTGGGTGACTGTGGTTGTCACACCCTGCTTCAGTCACAACTTGAACTGTGATTCTTTACCACTTCAACACAGAATGGATTAGCTGAGCAAGCATCAACACAATTTCAAGAGATGCCTATTCTGTAAATGCAATGCACACAAAAACCGAGTCACTGTTCCAGAATCAAACCCTCTCCTCTCAAGAATATCCACCCAAATGAATCTGCTGTACTTGAGTTTCTCACTCATCAGCTGCACTCCAAGATCCCTGGGACAGGGGATGTTAATTCCCTGTTGCTAGAAGGTCTTCTGGTTGCCTAAAGCCAAATCTGCAGAACATGGAAAGGATAGATATATTTTTTTTCATTCCTGAATTTATCATTTCTTTTTTACCCTTGGTCCACTAGTTTTTGAGCTGTGCTCTTGGATGACCCTGTTTGAGCAGGGAGGTTGGACCTGATGACCCACTGTGGTTCCTTCCAACTTGACCCATTCTATGAGTGCGTTGCAGCTTTTCTAGCAGCTGTTAAAGCTTCTGCCCAGAATCATGTGACTAGGAAGGGTGAAACCTGTGAAACTCATGAGCTAAAGACCAAACTCCTCACAGTTGATGCTGCTTCCATTCAAAAAAAAAAAAAAGGATTCTTGCATTGCTCCCTTATTCCAAATTGTTTTATGTCACCATCCCAATGGACCAGCTCTGTGCCAGCCACCAGCAGCAGCACCATGCCACAACCAGCTCCTGTTGCAGGCAGCTTCACAGCCAGACACACCAGCTCACCTGCGAGGCGATGGATCGGGCTGTTTTGCTGTTGTCACCAGTCATGAGCACAACTTCCAACCCCATGCTCTTCAAAGTGTACACTGCCAGCTCAGCCTCTGGCTTCACAGTATCAGCAATAGCTATCAAGCCACACAGCACTCCTAAAAACAGGAAGGAAGTGTTTGTAATAAAGACTTTTATTGCTTTAGGAGAAAAAGAAGTAACTTTCCCCCTCTCAGTAAGATCAGTTACAGAAACAGTAATATCAACAGCACAAAGCAGAATAAGAACAGCTATCAAAAAGTTTAAGGCAATACAGAGCAGGGACTATCCAACCCGAATTAAAAAAAGTCTTTTTTCTCCTCTCTTCCCCTTTGCTCTCTTTGAAGTCTTTGAATTCTATGCTCATACCCAACTCTCCTGCTAAGGCAGCACAAGGTCTTTCTCATAGGAAAGTGCTGCAAAGCTAGTTAGTGGTGCCTTTTGATGGCACTGTTGTGCTCAGAGCAAGGCAGCCCCCTGGACTCCCCCTCCCCCCCCA
>WBMV01001734.1:266796-285967 GCA_013396655.1 Campylorhamphus procurvoides | reverse complement strand
CCCCTCCACCAGCACAGCCCCCTGCCCTCTCTCACCCTCCACCGCAGCCAGCACGGCTGTGCGTCCTCTCCTCTCGTGTTCCACCATGGCTTTGTCCACCTCGCCCTTCACCAGCAGCCCATTCCTGCTCATCCACTCCCGGTTCCCAATGAGAACTGAGTATTTATGAGAACTCACAGCAGCTGAAGGAAAGAAACACAATGCTACAATCATATGGATGGAGCAGGGAGCTTCCCTCCAGCCAAGCCCACCCAGCTCCTCCAGCATGCACTGCAATAGCACTGCAGGGAATTCAAACAGGAAGGGTCTTTCTCAATACCCCTCATGTGCTCTTGACAAGAGAGATACCAACATTTCTGCAGTGGTAAGTAGTTACCGTGTCAGAGGACCGAAAATCCCAAGGCAAAGGACCAACCCTCCTTCTTAGTCCTTCTCATTTCTTTGTAACAGCCCAGTGTAGTTCAAAGAGATCTAATAATGAGCTGTTCTTGAGTGAAAACCACTCAGTTGTGCAAATATATGTAATTTGGGCAAGCAAGTGGTAACTTGGGATAAAGCAAAGTAAAACCAGAGAGAGCTGACAGACAACTCCCGTATGACTTTCCAGTCCCATATTCAATATGTAACTTGAAATTGTATTTAATTTAAACATTCTGAGTGATGTGTGAGCACGAAATAAACTAATGACCAACTAAATAATGGGTGCCTTGATGCCAGCCCAGTTCTTCAGGGCAAAAATAAGTGCCCTCCCTCTTGAGGATCATAAAGACACAAAAGCAGAAGTTCCCCATTTCATGCTCTAAACCAGGATTAACTTACTTGGTAGCTCAGCATCAATAATTAAAGGAGGCTGCACTGATCCATCTGTGTCTTCCTCAATTTTCACAAGAGTCGCATTTTTAAAATTGTTTTCTTCGACCATTCTGTTTTTCCTGGAGAGTAATGCTTCAATATTGGTGACTTTACAGCTAATGCCACAGCCTGGAACTACCTGAAAATCTGTACATGTCCCCAGGGTTTCCAAGTCCAATTCCTAGGGAAAAATGATGGAAATGGAGAAGTTTTTAAATATATAAAAGCATGTTGTATTTACAGAGCCCACAAAACAAAGTGCACTCGAACAAACAGGGGGAGGGAAATAATCAACCATCAAAATGTTTGAGTAACCATCTAATATGGTGTGAAGTGCATTATGTGGCCCCACAATTTTTGGCTTTCTCAATTAAATACAATACATACTCCATATGCACAAATAGTCTGGTGCTATTTATGATGTGGTGCACGAGAGGTTCCTCATTACCACAGTCTGCTCTCCCCAGTACAACCAGCTCACCTTTTTGCAGTATCTGGTTATTGCTGCTCCCAGAGGGTGCTCACTGTTGCTCTCTGCAGTCCCCACTATTGCCAGCAGTTTATGACGAGGTAGTTGGTTCCCCTCCACCAGAAACTTCACCTGCACCACTTCAGGAGTCCCGTGGGTGATGGTCCCTGTCTTGTCAAACACCACCACCTTCACCTGCAGCAGAACAGGAAGGTTTCATTCAATGAACCAAACTTTAAGATCCAGATTCCTCAAAAAACTACCCCTTTTAGTCAAACTTACTGACACAGAGTGATGCACACGGAATACCCCTGGTGGGTCTCTCCCAGCTCGGGATATCCCACGCCCTGCTCCAACAGCCAAACAGCACAGAGCAGCCCAGGCAGCCCCTGCTCACCCTGTGTGCCATCTCGAGGGGCTCCCCGCCCTTGATGAGGATGCCGTGCTGGGCGCCCACCCCCGTGCCCACCATGACGGCCGTGGGCGTGGCCAGGCCCAGCGAGCAGGGGCAGGCGATGCAGAGCACGGTGATGGAGGCCTGGAAGGCGAAGCGGATCGTCACCTCTGCCCACGAGATGCTCTCGCTGTAGCCCTGGGAGAGGAGGGAGGGAGGAGGGACCTCACTTGGGGGGGAAGAGACAGCTACAGAAATGACACACAGTGCTACACGCTGCCTTGGCTGCTGAAGTATTGAGATTAACACTAAAGCACAGGCCAATTATGCAAAAGCTCAGAGTAATGATTAAATTCACGCCTAATTAACCAAGTTCTGTTCTGTACTGCACATATCCATGACTGTTCTATTTACAGGACATCTTCCTAAACAAGCTACTCCGTGCTGTAACTTTCACCTCCTAATGTAATAAAACATACTTTATCAACAATATATACAGTAAGGAAAAAAAAACCAGATATGATATGAGGATTATGTTCCTGAAACTAATAAACTCGAATCAGAAATACTCTTGAACCAAGAGACCTGTGACCTAAGCAACCCTAAGGTCTAGGCTGGGATCCTGACCCTCCTCTGGCATCTGTAATAAGATAAATTCCACTGCCTTCCAAGATGAATTCACACAGAGCTAACAGAGCTGTATGCAGAATTGGAGCTTGTGACACAAGGGACTGTTCTCCACAGGGAAGGGATGGATGGTGGGAAGTTTTTTCATTTTAATTTTTTAATTAACTTTTTTTTTAATACTAACTTACAGGAGTTGATTAGTTACTGTGGATTCTTCTTTAGGTATAAATGTAGGAGTGATACAGCATCAAAAAATACATAATGTAAAACTGCAATAACCAAAGGAATACTAGTCAGCAACTCCCTGCAAGGACAACTCAGAAAGGGAACCACTGCAGTCTAATAGAATTGTGAGGCTGTTTCTTAAATATTTCAGAAGGTGTTTAAGAAGATTTACTTACCAGAAAGTACTTTTCCACTATTTCAAAATCCACAAACCCAATTATAATCCAGGCAAGAAGGGTAACCACAGAGACAGCCACAATAAAAGGCACAAAGTAGCCACTAAGTTTGTCTGCAAATTGCTGGATGGGAGCCTGGGGAGGAGAAACAGGTCACTCAGCACCATCATCATGCTGACTCCTTCTGTGCCTTCAGACACAGTCACAGCTGCCACATTTTGTAATTACAGATTGCCCTAATAGGAGGATGAGACTTGGCACAGGAGCCTGAATCAAAGTCTTTACTCAGCAAGATCCTTCCTTATGCAGCTGCAATTCAAACCTAAGCAACCCTGGCCACTCCTCAGGCCATGTGGTGTGCTGGTGCCCGAGGTGAATTGGGTAACACTCTACCTTGGAGGTCTGGGCCTCCTCCACGAGTTTAACAATCTGGGACAGGGTGGTGTCAGCTCCAACATGGGTTGCTGAGATCAGAAGGGACCCGTTCTGGTTGATGGAACCTGCAATAACTGTATTGCCAGGCTTCTTAGTCACAGGCATCGCTTCACCTGGGGGAAGGCAACAACAGAGAGGATACTGCTGAGAGATGCACCTTTGTAACAGTCACAACTCCTACTGAGAGGGAGAACATCACTTTCCCCTGCCCTTCTCCAGAGCTGTCTAAAGGAAAGCACTCATGTATTTGCAGGAAGCAAATCTCACCTGTGATGAGAGACTCATCCACCATGGAGTGCCCTTCGATGACACGGCCATCCACAGGGAACTTGCCTCCTGGGACCACCCTGACAATGTCACCTCGTTGAACCAGCTCCACATCCACCTGCTCCTCACTGCAACGATGGAAATGGTTTTAGTGAGAGAAGTAACTGAAGTGACCCAGCCAAAAGGAGCTGTCAATACACACAAAGCACAATCCCACTGCTTGACACAGTTCATGCATACAAAAACTACCAGAAAAAAGGCCATTTTAAAGAGAACTATGACTTATTATCATTATTTTATTTACTTTCCAGTTACGAAAATCCACTGTCTTATCACAGCAAGAATCAGCAATAAACCAAATCAGAGCAGTGTTAATTCTTCTGCATTTTAAAGTTATTATCTGCCAGCAAATCTGAAGTGATTTGCTTCGTAGTTCTATAGAACAGTAACATTTATCTCTGAACTAAGCATATTAACAGCAAAAAAGGAACAACAGGAAAAGCAAATGACAAAGCAAGATACCTTAAAAGAACGTTATCAGGGCCCAAGGTAACAATAGTAGCTTCAGTAGCTTGTAATGAAATTAGTCTTGCCAGGGCTTCTGAGGTTTTACCCTAGAATAATAATTTTCATATTTTTCTGACTATACTATTAAAAAAAAAAGCTGGGTAAATGACAACTGCACATGTTGCAATTTACCCTATTAAGAAAACACAGACTGATAACAAGTCACTTCATGTTTTTACTAGTTCAGTTACTAAAGAGGATTTTACAACACAGAAGGTTAAAAGAACCTAACAAAGCTTTTTCATGGGGCATTGTTCAAAGATACATGACATTCTGAAGTGATTCTTAACCTTGCAGCCTGTAGCTAGCATGGGTTTTTCCTCTCCTCACCTTTGCCACGTGCTCGAGCCAGCGGCCCAGCGAGATGAACACGAACAGCATCGGGGGCGTGTCAAAGAACGTCACAGGGTTCACTTGGGCTCTCTCAGCCATTGCCACCAGGAGGATGATGAAGGAGTAGAGGAAGGCAATGGAGGTGGCCAGCACAACGAGCACATCCATGTTGGCAGTGCTGTGTTTCAGTGCCCTGTATGCCTGGATGTAGAAGTGCCACCCTCCAAACACCTGCAACAGAGTGTACTCTACACAGTCCTAACACACACAGCAGCGTTTCCCTAGGAGAGGAAGATGTGGCACTGGTGTTATTTGCCTTCTCCATCTCTTCCACAGCACTCTCAGGTACTTCCACCTCCTCCCCACGTCCCCCAGTGTGGCTCAGCAGCTCCCTCAGGTGCTTTGGGTGCTCAGCCCCTGCACACTGCCTGTCCTGTCTGTGACAGTCCCCAGCACCAATTATTTTGCCAATAGGAAAAGCACATAACAACCTCCAAAGCATTTTGCATCAGCATTCTAGTCACTGGTCAAATTTAAGCTCTTCATAGCCCTCCAGTTGGAGTGTTCAAGCCCAACACACCAGCAGTTATCATAATGCCACTTACCTGTACAGGGACACAGAGCAGAAATGACAGGAAATTCATAACAGACAGTCCTGGCAGGAGCTGGTAGTCCAGGAGCATGGAGGAGTGGGGGGCCTCCCTTCCCTCACTGCTGGTGTTGTGATGTGCAGGAGCATCCGAAGGGTGGCTGTTCATCACCATCATGTAAATCATCAGCCCCATCACAGGGATGCAGAAAACAAAGCTCACCACAAAGGACCTTTTCCACCTCAGTGTTAAAAAGAGAGAAAAAGAAAAACAACCTATATTGCAGTCAGTGCTGGGGAACTTTTTACCAGCAACACTGTGCAGTCACAAAAAATCCCCATAAATTTACTATTGATTGAAAAAGAAGAATCAAAGACATTTAGAGACTCTAAATATGTTCAGGAATACTTACTGCCTGATTTCCTGTTTGTGATCCAGATGACTAGCAGATCTATCCTTTTTTACTAAGGAAGTAGTGAAACCTAAATCCTAAGGAAAAGAAGTATAATAAAAAGAGTGTTAAAATACACTTTGTGCTCAGTTATTGCCAGATGAGTGGTATGGTGCCAGCCTTATCTTTGATGTACTTCATTAACATTTCTGATATGATTGTTACTATGGTTTAGTTGCCTTGCAAAGAGAGAAAACCAATCTGATGTAAAAATCAACTTTTGTAGAATAAAATGCTGTTCTAAAATGTGGCTTTCCAAAGTGGTTATTCCTGAAGCACAGACATAGAGAAGTCAAGGGAGAAAGCTGAGAAACTTTCACCTCTCATCTGCTATAGTATGTAATTTTTAAATAAATGTGCTTTATTTTTCTATAGATGTATTGCTGGTATCTCCAACTCTACCACAGCCTGGCCTTTACAGCATTTCTGTTTGTAAGTTTAGGCAGAGCATTTCTGAGCCAGAACACACATATGACTTACAAACACCTGCACTAAGAAGGAGGCAGATGGTGAAGAGACCTATTTTTTTTGCTTTAATACCCTCCCCAAGTATTAAAGGTATTCTGGGGTGTGTACCTCTTCAAAGGACACTGGATATTTTATAAGACTTGGTGCCTACATGAAACTCACCTTTATCACTTGTATAACATCTCGAGGACCAACAGCCTCAGGGTCATATTTGATGTGTGCTTTGTTGGTTGCAAGAGCTACTGAGCAGTATAAGACACCATTGGTCTTCATGAGGGTGGACTCTATCTTGTGCACACAGGAAGCACATGTCATCCCTCTCACCTGCAAAATAAAGGTTCCTTCCTGTTACCAAAACCACAGCTTACCTGGCAAATGCATCTTAAAAAGTAGGAAAAGTGCTTATGACTACCCTGCCTTATTTATTGCCTTATTCTGGGGTTTGAAACAGTGAGATGGAGCTCCAGCTAAGGATGAGCTATAGAATCAGAGTAGTTTAGTTTGGAAGGGATCTTAAAGCCCATCTAGTTCCAACGCCCTGCCAAGAGCAGGGATGCCTCCCACGAAATCACCTTGCTCAGGAGCCCATCCAACCCTCCTAGAGGAAGCAGAGCATAGAGATAAGAGGGATCTTAAAGCCCAAAGCTCTCTTGGCTCCTCAAGCTCAGAGCTGAGAACACTGAGCCAGACTCAGCTTCAAAAAGCAAATTCTTGCAATAAGCAGAGTAATGAGAAAAATACAGGAATACTTCTCTGACTTCAGTTTAGTAGCAGTGAGGCAGCAGAATCTGCAGGACCAGATATCATTTGTGACACGTACCTGAGGTACTCTCACAATTACTGTTTTGTGAATTAAGCTCTATTATATGATTAAACTTCAGGAAGCAGAACACTTGCACAAGCACATCCAATGGATCAAAGCAATAGAAGCCAAAGTGTCAGGTTTTCATTACTAGCTTACAACCAGTTCCAGAACTCCATCTCCTTCCCCACAGTTCTCCAGGACGGTGGCTCCAAAGCCCAGCTCCCGGATGAGCTCTGCAATGGCTGAGGGGTGTATGACAGCAGGGTTGTACCTCACTTCTGCCTTCCCTGCCATCAGGGCAACCAGGATTGAATGTATCCCTGGGAAACAAAAGGGGGGAGTGGCAGATCACATTGAAGAAAAATCCTACCTCTATGGGAACAGGAGGGCACAACACAGTTTATTGAAACTGGAAAAGGTACCATATTGTAAATAAAGAAAAACATCTTCATTATTGGAAGATACACCAAAACCACACCCACAGCATCTGAGTGCAGGTGTGACAAACTAAAGCACTGCTCCCCAGGAACAGCATGTTTTTAACAGGATAATTACAAACACTCTGTCTATGCTATATGAAAAGATGATCTATGTTTACTCCAAAGAAGTTCTTCTAAAATATGGTGCTATATATTTTTCTGATCTGCATTTGCCATTTCTAGAACCCTTTTCTTCAAGGGAGAACATGCACAATAAAGGGCAGAACTAACAATCAATCCTATTGTACACTGAAAAGATTTAGATTCATCCATTTTGTAGGATGAAAGAATTAAAATCCAGGTTAACCTGGAACACATCCACCTTCATTACAGTAATTAAACAAAGTCTGCATTAATGACTCTGTTACATCACAGTCATGCAGCCATTTATTCCTGCAAATATGCTCAGACATGGATGCCCTGACCGCCAGAGCTAAAATTAACTCATGTCTCTTTAATCCACACTACTGTGTCCCTCTCTAATAACTCCCTCCCTGGCACACAGTTGCTTCTGCCTTTCAGCTGCACACCTGGGCACCTCCCTCCAGTAGGAAAGAGTTATTTTCCTTTCCAAGGGATTCCTATTTGATCCCTGTACTCTTTGGAGCACTCAGGTGCTGGTTTTGCAAGGGCAGTGTCTGGTCAGCACGTCCACAAAGCAGCAACAACAACCCTGTTCCCACCCTGTGGGCCAGAGGTGAGCAGACTGTTCTCTGCCCTGGAACATCTGCAACACCCTTCTCCTGACAACCCACCCATGAAAAACACTGTGCAAAAGCCAGAGGGCTTCTCCAAACCAAACACTTAGACATGTAACAGCTCACACTCACACCCATCTTACCATCTTCCCTCCTCAAGTTCCTCTCGATGTTGGCTACACACGAAGCACACGTCATTCCTGTGACCTGCACGTAGCACTTGGAGATGGTCTTTGTGTCCTGCCTCCTGAGGTGGGCTGGGGGCACTTTGGAGGGTGGCTCAGGTTTGTGAGGCTCCAGCTGTGCTTCAGATGAGAGCTGAGCTTTGGTCACAGCCAGTTCTGCCTTTGCTGCAAAGGAGATTACAGTTCATGACCTTGTGAGCAGCCACTGCAATGGGGTGAGCTGGTGTTACAGACTGCTGTGCATTTAGACTGAAAATGGAAAGTGGATGGGCCATCCACCTGTTGGGCAGTTAAGAGTCAGCAAAAGAGAATGAGACAAAGGGTTGGGCCACTGATTAACTCACTGTTTTGTTACTGTTCTTAGTTTTACCTTTCCCCATTGTCTTTGATCTGTTGCTCATCCTTTGTCCTCTTGTCTAGGCTGTAAGTGGAACCTCTGCATTGCAACCTTAGTTTTACACACAATTTTATTGACTTTACCTGGAGCACAAAGCTGAATTTGTACCCAAGTGCATGTTTCATAAGCCAAGGCAGTGATTTTGCCCTTAGAGAAAAAGGCTGTGGAACCAGAGACAACTGCTCCTTACAGCAATTCAGGGAAGTGTGTTTGTTCAGGAGCAGAGGGAAAGGAATTAAATGGTAACACCCAATGACTTCTTCAGTTATTGCCATCAAATAGCCCATGTACTGTATTTATCAATATTTAATCTTACTGAAGCAAGAAGTGGAGCTTCCCTGCCCCTCAGGAAGCCCCTGCTCCTATCAGTATTTGATGGAGGTGGGGGGGCACAGCCAGGAGAGCCAACACAAGGATGGATAAGCATCTGCCTGCCCTTGGCAAGTAATGAATTATTTCCTTGCTTTGCTCCAAGAGGTAACTTCTGCTTTACCTATTAAACTTCTCTTTATCTAAATCACAAGTTGGTGCTCTTTTACCCTTTTCTTCCCCCTCCCACCACGGTGGGAGATAAGCAAGTGGGTGGGTGGTGCTGAGCTGCTCACCAGGGCTCTCCCACAGCAGCAGCATTTTCATGTTCTCTGTCATGTCCACACGCTGCAGGCTCCTGTCACTTCTCAGCTGTGCCTGAGCCTGGTTAAGTCTCCCTTCACCAGTTACTGCACAGGACCCAAGACTTGGATAATTCAATATTACAGAAACTTCAGCACAGCAATCCAGAATATTCTTCACAGCTAGCAAAGCTCCAATTCCATATTCATGCCATGAATATCATACAGCAGCAAACAGGAACAGCATTAGAATATCAGTATTTATCTGACATTTGTATTTCCAGGCATCTCAGTAACTGTAATTAATCTGATGTATTAAAGGCTGTGCATGTATCTCTAATTATCTCACTGGCAGAGAAGATAGAAAGCTTCACTTGGCAAGCACAAAGCGTGTGCCAGCTGCTGAATTTCATCTTGGGTGGACCCAAATGCTAACCAGAACTGGACAATCCTGCTGAATGTAGAAGTTTAATACACCATTACCTGGCAAAGCTGCATCAAATCCCATCTCCTCTATGGAGCACCGCAAGGCTTCTGGGCTGGTTTGCAGCGGGTCATATTCTACAGTCCCATTTCCATTGGAGAGGGAGACCTGAACAGATCTCACACCTGGCTTTTGGGACATGACTCCCTCGATGGACTGCACACAGGAGCTGCAGGTCATGCCCCCAATATTGATCACAACCACTTGGGTAAGTGGCTGGCTCGGCTCTTTCAGAGCTGGGTGAGATTTCAGTGGAGATGCCAGCATGGGAAAAAATTCCACATTTTCCTCCTCCTCAGGAAGGCTGACTGTGAATGTCTTGGGAGACACGGCCTCTATGGCTTTCCTCAGCCTGTCTATGCTAATTAAGTTTGGGTTATAGTTTATGAGAGCAGATTTCTTCTCTAATGAAACAACGACCCCTGTGACTGCTGGGAGTGCTGATATGGTGCTCTGGATGTTGAGGACACAGGAATTGCAGTGCATCCCATCCACCCTGAACATGACTGTCTTGGTCCCAGCCCCACTGGAGTCTTCCCTCTGTGCTGCCTCAGAGCCTTTGGGCTGAGCATTCCTCAGCCTCTCCAGGTCAATCCCGCTGAGCTTCAGGGCTCTGGGCTGCTTTTTGAAGGATGCTGTGAAACCCGCTGCTTCAATCTGATGTTTTATTTCTTCTGCTGTAATTAGGTGAGGCTGGTAGACAACAGCAGCTTCCTGATTGTCCAGAGACACTGAAATTTGACAAACAAAATAAATTAACCCCTAAAATAAAGGGATAAAAGCCTGTGTTACTGCCCTAAACATAATAAGCACATCAACAGATCTTGTCAAGGCTGTCCAAGAACACTTTAAAAGGTCAGAGATGTAACTGCAACAGACAGTAGATTTCATTGCTTTGGTAAATAGCAAACAACTAAGTTTTTCAACTTTTTTTGTCTAGTACTATGACAATTTTCAACTCCTCTTTTCCTCAGTTTTTTTGCTCTTTCTCCAGGACTTCTACAAATGGCATCACTACTCCTTACTAAATTAATCCTTTTATTAGGTTCTGTTGCAATACATTTATTCCAAAGCTAATTAGACAGGTAAGTTGATCTTGCCTTTTAGACACAACTGCATATACACCAATATAAATTTTTAATTTAACAGAAAAGATAAACTAGTATTAATTAAACCATAAAAAATACATTTGGTATTGGAGATTTGTATAACTTGTAATAAAATTAAGGAGCACAACTATTCTAGGCTCCCTACCATGATACAAAGCAACCACTGGACACTGCCACACACATAACAGCAACAGCCTCTGTACAATTGGGGTCCCTTTCTTCACTTCTCGTTCAAATTAAACAGGTAACTAAATACCTAGCACCACAAACAGTCCCACCCCCATCCCTCTCATGTAAACCCAAGACATCTCAGCAGTGCCACAAGAGCAGCATGGCAGCTTCAGTTCCCAGGAAGGTACCCTGAGGTCTCACCTCTGACCCGCTGGATCCCTTGCAGCTTGCCCAGCTTGCCCTCGATGGTGCTGGTGCAGGAGTGACAGCTCATCCCATCCACCTTGAGGCGCAGCAAAGCACTGCTCCCCTGGGACCAGGCAGCATCTTCCCCAGGGCCAGGGCTCCCCTCTGGGGCACAGAGGGTTAAATCAACTCCTGGGACCAGCTGGAGGATCTGCCTGCCATTTAGGATGGAAGAAATGAAAGTCACCACTGCAGTTCTTTGGTCAGAGGACACTTTCACATCGAGGACCCCCTTGCTCTTCAGCAGCGTGGCACAAATCTGCCCAGGTGTCAGGGCTGCCTGGGGGGGGATGCTGAGGAAAACAGTGTCAGGTAGAACAGGCTGTGGGTTTGAATCAGTCAGGGTAGCATCAAATCCCATGTCACAGATGGCTTCCTGCAGTGTCACTGGGGTCTGGAGCTTGGAGTCATAAATGATGACAGCATTCTTATCCTCCAGGGAGACCTTGGGAGGCAAAAAACTCAACAGCTTAGCACACTGCAACACAAAGAGTTGAGAACTAATACTACAGGAGACTAGAAATTGCTTTTACTTGCAAATCTTAGTAAGACTTGTCCAGTATAGCATGATCCCTCACTTCTCACCTTGAGGAGCAAAGCCATACCAGCAGCCACTGTTAAGTGACTTCTCTTCTGTGCAACAACTGGGCTGGAAGGAGCAGATCCCACCCCTCAGTCCCCATTTCAGAATTCTTTCCCAGTCTGTCTGGCCACTTTTACTTACAACACCCAGACAGCACCAATGCATTTAATGAAACTTCCAGAGCCAAATTCTCCTGAATTATGACTAACCCAATTCAATCCCTAAAGCAAAACAGCCCACAGAAAAAACTGGAATCAGTTAGCAGTAATTCTAATGCAGTCAGTGGTAATTACCCTCAGGCTACAAGGCTGGAAGAAAACACTCCTTGAAAAACCCCACAGTTTAAAGCAGCAGTGAAAGGAGCTCAGTATTTCCAGGCATGGGAGGCTGGTAACTTGCTGTGAGCACAAACCTGCATCACTGAACAACATTTGGTTAAGAAACCTGATAGAGGACAAACATTAAGGAAGTTGCTTTTCCTCTGCCTGCACATTTTGGTGATCCAGAGACATCCTGATTTGGTACTAACCTTTCCCATCAGATGGGACAAATACCCTCAATTTAATTAGCTCCCAAGGGATGACACATCAAACACAATAACTGCAGTTTGCAAAAGGCAAAAACAGTGCCTGCCAGAGGCCCAACACATTATCAATTCAATTCCCTTTCCCCTGGGCAAAGGTACAACCTAAAGATCACAGTCATGATTATATTAGATCAGTTAAATCATTTTAAGAACCATCTCTCCTCATTTCTGTGCCAATTATGGGCCTCTGCAGGATGAGCACCATGGGCATTGATTGCTTTCCCTGCAGCTGGAGGCAGAGCCCACTCCTGCTGACACCCAGGACTGAGCTGACCACACACAGAGGGCTCTTCAGTGCTCCCAGGCCCTGGTGTCAGAGCACAGACACACAGAGCACAGCTGGAGGAAGGTGAAAAACCATGTATCTTGCCAATATTGCTGCTCTTCACCCAAATTTCCATGTGTGCATGAACATCTACAGGCCAAAGGGAAGAGCACTGAACTGGTGCATCTCGTGCCTCTGCAGGGCAAGTGCCCCACCACAACCCCTTCAAACCCAGCCAGGGAATGGGCACACCCACCCACACAGGGACACTGCCCACTTCTGGGAGGACAGTGTTCAGCTAAGGCATTCCCATGAAAACAGAAAGTAATTTTTGATGCAACCAGGAAGACAATGCTTTCTCTGGAGTAAAATCAGCCACTACAGAATGTCACAGCATGTGTTCAGAACACAGAGACTAAATAAGGAAACTCTGCAGTTTTCTGTTGCTGATATTGATAGGACTGTTCTTTCTACCACAGTTCCTTTCCACCCAGCTTTTAAATTGTTTCCATTAATAAAACTACTGTAAAAGGATGTATTGCATAAGGATAGTCAGCTCACCCTGGACTACTGTACAGTCCGATATTTTACCCATGACAAAAAATATATCAACAAAATGCTGATATCTCCTCCAAGCTAAGAAAAAAAGTTAAAATCAAGGCATGCCAGGAAGCCTGGATTAGGGCAAATCTTAAGCTCTGTGAGCAGTTCAAGATTACAGTTCTGCTGCCCTTTCTGTCACTTCCTCATGGACAGTACAAAGGAAAGGAAACTTCTAATGCTTGAAAGATCTGCCAAGACTTTCCTGTATTACCTGGCTTTCCTGCTACTTTTATTTCATAGGCCACAACAGAACAGCTTTTTTTTCATTGTGAGTCAACTGCCCCCCAGTTACCTGGACACCACAAGCCCACAAACACATTTAAACCTGTGCAAGTGACCTCTGTGCACCAGCAGGTGGGCAGAAAAGGGACAAGAACAGCTCACTTTTTTCCACCAGTGCAAGTTCTAGGGCTTCTGCTTCATTTTATTCTAAAACTTCCTGTTCTTTTTTTTTTTGATTTTACTTTTTTTTCCCATTACTGCATAATACTGAATTATTTGTAAAGGAAAAAATTAATTAAGAGGAAGAGATAATGACCTAGCTCCCACTGCAGTAAGGTAAGCACTTGTTTTTCTCTCGTATACCAGACATGCACTCATGGATCTCCACCATCAGCTTCCCAGAAACATTCAGAATACACTCTCCCCACATTACCCTCCTCCCTTGGTGCATAACTTGCCATGGCTGCTCACATAAGGGCACAGTTTTGTAAGAAGCAGTGCCAGTGTCACTTACCCTGATGTCATGGACCCCACTCATCTTCCCCACATGCTGTTCAATGCTCTGAACACAGGAACTGCAGGTCATCCCCTCCACACCAAGGACCACGGATTTGGCCTCCATTGTGAATTCCTACTCGAGCCTTCTCATTGCTGTTGGCTGAAAACAAGGAAGATGTTAGTTCCTGAGTCATGTCACAAAGATGAGATGAAAACAGGGATGTGGCAGGAGGTGTCCCCATGGCAGGGGGTGGAACCCAAACCATTCCAGAGGTCTGGGATTTAACCAGTGTCACACTCAGCCACATGTAACTCTGGCAGATGTCAAAATCTGAGCAAAGCTCTGAGGAAGATACTCTGAAGAGTATCATTATGAGTTTTGCTCTTAAAAACAAAAGATTACTGCACCTAAATGAAATTAATTTGTAGAAATGGCACCTAATGCAAAGGACTTCATTTGCCCAATGCATACATGACCTGTTTAGTGTCTGAGGGGGAAAAAGGGCAAAAGAAGTGATTTCCAGATCTTTTCCTTAAGATTTTGAAAATTTTCACTGTTTTTCCAATGACAGAGAGGTTAGTGACCAGGAAAGAGATCACAGTTCATGTCTGGCTGCAATGGAAGGAACAGCAAAATGTGACAACTAATTGAAGACCTGAGGTTGACTTGCTTAACTTGTTTTTTTT
Source organism: Campylorhamphus procurvoides (assembly GCA_013396655.1). Classification (NCBI taxonomy): domain Eukaryota; kingdom Metazoa; phylum Chordata; class Aves; order Passeriformes; family Dendrocolaptidae; genus Campylorhamphus; species Campylorhamphus procurvoides. Next base: position 271,484 of record WBMV01001734.1, on the reverse strand, counting down.
AACCTGAGGACTTACCTTGGAAAACTAAATTACATTAACAATAGTTAGTAAAATTAATTTTCTTGCTCCTTGGTGATATTTCCAAGCTGTTCCCTGCTACAGAAGGTCTGGAAGTTTCTGGTTTCACTTTGAGATGTGCTACAAACCATGTAAGAACACCAGAAAGTCTCCTAATAGAAACAGGTTTTACCTCCCTAATGCACAAAACTAAATGTTGAAACTTAATAAACAAGAAGTAAAACCAGTATAAAACTGGGAATCAGTGACTTTTCCAATAGATGAAATAGACCTCATCTCTGCTAAGAACAGAAATCAGACAACTCTACCTGAAGGGGTGTTCCAGATCTCGCTTCTCCCCTGCTCTGAGGAGTTATTAGAAACGAACACCAATATTTGTGTGCAAATATTCACACATTACAGAAATACAGAACTGCCACCTGACACACAAGAGTCATCAATCAGCAGAAAAGTGTATTTTAAACAAACTTCACATAGCAAGTCCTTTCTCAGGCTCATCTGCACACTCAGAGGTACAAGATACTTTAAAAAACTCTAAGTCACCCAAGAAAACACTTGCTTTCATGTCCCCACGTTGAAATGTGACCCTCCCTGATTACCTAAGCTCTTCCCTAAGGAATGCTCTGCCCACACAGAGCAAACAAAGACATCATTGTAACTCCAGTCTGGGAGCAACTGAATATTCCAGAAGCCTGAAATGCAAACAAAGTGGCAAGAAGTTCTTGACTTGGAGTGCACTTTGTGAGCACAACCAGGCACACAGAACCCACTACAGTGAGAAGACACACCAGACCAGCACAGAGAGAGTCAATCTGTCCTCTAGGCAGGTTTGGACAGACAGGAGTTCAAAAGCATTTCAGGTATATGACCAACTTGAACTGCCCTCCCAACTGCACAGTTACTGTATTTTGAAAACAGAAAGAAGGAAACACTTCATCTAAGTCAGAGCCTGCTGACTTGCCTGTGCTCTGCTTTAAGACTCAATCCATTTTTACAGAAATGAGGATCCTGTGCCTTTCCTCCAAGTCCTGTCAGGTAACAGCAGCCAGACACACAGCACAGTGAACCAGCACTGTTAGAGATGACATGAACAATCAGCACTGCTAACAATGCCTACTAATGCATTAAATACCTATCTTATACATGTAAAAACTACATTAGACCTTTCTTCCTATCTATTATTATTATAGTTTGTATGCACATAGTATTTCCTCCATTGCCTCAGTCTGCTTCCTTGTCCTCCTGCTGTTCATTCATAAACAGAGCAGAGAAAATCCTTTCCTTGTAATTGTAATTCAAATTGTAATTCAAACATGCAAAAAGCATAAAGACATAGAGGAAAAAAGAAAAAAAAAAAAGCAAATTTCTTTTTCCTTTTTTACCCTCAAGGCCCCAAAGCACCAGGACTGAAACCAGAACTTCCACCAACAGAATTCACCTGTTGGACCAAACTGGCTCTTCATTTTGTTCTCTGACTTTCAATTAAGAGAAACCCTGGATCTCTGTGACATCTGCATCACTCACAGCTCTCTGCTGGTGGGGAATCTGACCAACAAGGAGTTTTATTTGCTTTGTTACAAGTGGCTAACAGTTTTATATCATTTCAGAAACAGGCTGCTCTCTACAAAGCAAGATGTGTCCAAATCAGAATAAGCCATTTGAAAGCAACACTGTCTGGTCTCATCAGTCACATTTTATTATTCACACTGAATTGAGAATCAGCTCATTAACAATCTCAGTTTTCTGTATAGCCTTACTGAAATTCCTGAAGATCAAATAACCTGAATTTCCAATGCTCCTGACACTTCAAAGAAGTCTTGTTCCCAGAACAAAGTATAGGGTTATACACACATCCTTTTCCCTCTCCTGACAAAAATGCCCAGGATGAGCAGTTAAATATAAAGACTCCTCCACACCTGAGACAGTACCTTGTCATATTCCATTCCATTTCCAGTGCTCTGCCTCCCTCACAAGTGCTTCCTGCTAGAAATACTTCAGTTGAAACTTGAAAGAAATATTTTTGCCATATTTCCTCCTCCTGTCGTGAAATTAAGCAAAACCATAACTAAGCAGACTGAAAAATACCTGTTGCACCAGTAAATGTATGACTTGGTGCACACAAGAGGAGTATGAACATTAACAATTTAATCCTAGTTCTCCTTGTGTTAATATTTTACCAAGTTCCCAGGAAGACATGTAGAAGTCAAAAGATCTGCGTGAGGTTGTGCAGCAATCCATGGATGGCACAGCAATGGCTTGACCTTGGAACACCCTGTGTCCTCTCTTGCCCTCCATCACTCTGTGTGATTCCTCACTCCACCTTTTAAATATATATATACAATTATATATGCATTAGTTCCAAAGAGAACCCCACCATGAAAAAGGATAGTTATGGTTCTGGCAGACACAGCTGAAATAGCCAACATATATAACACTTCTGCAACATCTAAAAAGCTTGGCAGGTGCCAAGAAATATTTTAGAAGTTGACACCAAAGATCTCCATTATTACCAATGACTGCAAGGCAAGTGACTACTGACAAATAAATAAATTTCAATGAAAGTTATCATAGATATATCCTTTTAAGTGAGTTGTTAAGTTATGGATTACCTGTGTTTTAGAGAAAAATAATGGGTTTATCTTAACCAATACATTGTTCTGTCTTTAAAACACCTATACCACCAGTCAGGAAAGATTCTTAGGAATGACAGTTCCCCTGGCAATTTAACAGCTCTATTTAGGTTCATTTTCTTGAAGAAAGTCAGCCAGTTTTTCTACAAAGTGAATGAAACAATTGAAAGAAGTAATTTCAACTTCCAACAGCAATTTCTTTCTGTGGAAAGGAAAATGCAACAGTGAAAGAGCACAAGGTGACTGAGACACTCAGATTCCTCTCAATATTCTTCTGGGATGTGCTGACAGCAGACACTCTAAGTAAAATATCTGAAGCAAATAAGGTTTGATGAAGTCCAAGTTAAGGAATTCATACATTCATAAACACACATTATCAAAAAAAAAAAAAAGGAAGAAAATAATATAATTAAAAAAAAAAAACAAAATACCCAAAAAAATGAACACAAAAGAACAGAAAGAGGAAGCAAATCCCCCAAAACCCACTCAGGTGTTAGTCACATCCCAGCTCACCCAGGCAGCATAGTGGGATACAGAGCTGGGAAGGACACACTGCTTCTGGCTATGTGTGCAGCTCCAGCTTCAACAAAGTCTGCTATATGTATTTTATATCTTTTAGATTTCTGTATATAATTATGTTTTATATTTTTGTATATAATTGCAGCTGCTGAAATGTAAAGAGGTTGGAGCTAGGTAAATGTCACACAAACACCAGAAATAGAGCCTGTCAGGTTTAATTACAGCCTTTGGATTTTATTAAATTTCCAAATGGCCAAGTGCTACTTAGCTCACTTTATTTATGGTAGCAGAAAGCTAAATTACTAATTACATTAAATGGAAAAAAGGTGCCTGTCCCTAAAGGAAAAGAGCAACGGGCAGCAAGAAAGGGAAAAGCTGCATCACCTCACCCTGGTCTTACACAAGTGCTCCAGGAGAGAAGAACGAGCTTTTACAGGGTTCAGAGGCAAAGAGATCCACTTGAAAGCATGACTAGATAGGACATACACTGGATATTCTCCTGGATATATGAGGTTTAATCATTGAGAGAGAAACTGTGCATCTGTAATAAATGTCCCAGCTACGTGACACTCCGAACAGGCTGCAATTCATGTTGCTCAAGACTTTAACGAGCCTTGCTTGGTCAGCAGATGAGGGAAACTGCTCTCAGGGAATTTCTTTCTATACAAACTGCATGGTGGAAAGAACAGATACTGAAAATATTCTGCTGCTTTTCTAACAAGAGTTTTACGGTACTTGAGACAAATCCTTTGCAAATCCTTTTACTTTTCTGTGACCTTCCACCACCTCTTCAGGTCAGAGGTTTGGAGAACAGGAATGTTCCTTTGGAAGGATCTTAGCAAGTATTAGGAACAGAATATAATGTACAGCCTTGTTATGTGAGCACACCAAGGCCAAGCAGGGCTCCTCACTCCTCAGCTTAGCCTCAAACTACTTGGCACAACAATGGGAAATGCACTACACACAGAAAATAAGAATCAAACAGTAAATGACATGCAATGCTAACCTGTGCTTCCCTGATTTGCCACTTGGGAAGTAAAAGAGCTTCATCACCTTTCTCTATAAGTAAACACACTATTAATTTCTCATCAAGCTGTGTTTGTGCCCACACAGGGCACTGCAATCCCCACAGCTACCTTCCACTGCAACAAACATTGGCCTATGTACATCCAGAAATACCATTCAGCAAGTATTTAAGTACAGAAATACAATCTTTCTACATGAAAGATTTTAAGCAACTTTACACTAATTATGCGCAATTTCCAGAACATGCACACAGAGAGGCAACACTTAAAGCCGCTTTTCTCTTGCTCATTTTCACAAGATTTTCCCCCAAAGCATCACCAACAACTCTGCGCCCTTTTCCAGAATATTTATACCATGCTTTTAATGCCAACACAGGGAAAGACGGTCTTGGGCATAGGGTGATGCCATCGTAACGGGGCATAAGGTGACAAAACCCGAAGGCAGATGCTTCAAAGGGGCAAGTTGAGCAGCGGAGAGGGGACACGGCGGGGAGAG
>WBMV01001734.1:245643-266652 GCA_013396655.1 Campylorhamphus procurvoides | reverse complement strand
CCCCCCGTGGCAGACTCCTGAGCCTGGGAAGGATACAGCTGTGAGCGTGGGAAAGGGGAGAAAAATAAGTCCACGGCCTTGCAGCAGAATGGGAAAGGAGAGAGAAAGAATTAAAACTGAGAAAAACAAATGTGTTTTGAGCCTCACCAGCAGGAGGAGAGATGTGAACTACCTATCAGAAGATGGTCTAAGACTCGTGGACAGAAGTGTTTGGCTAATAGAGTCTGATGTGTATGCGTGGACAGACAAGCATAAAGGAGAAGTGTTCTGTTAATAAAATAGTTTTGGGGGTTCTTGCCGTGGATTCTTCGTTGTCAGTGCTTGCTGTGGTTGTTGCTGCTGGCTGTAAATATTCTTTGTGTGCCAGACCTGTGTGTGTGTGTTTGCTCCATTGCCCCAGGGACCCTCCTAAGGCTCAGAGGAGCAAACACTGCCATTTCACACATCTCTGCTGTATCAAAACCCAGGACTTTGTGCTTTTCAGGGATTCAGAGTGACTCGGAGGTTTACACAGTGTGCATACACCTCACATCTCCTTCCCAACAGATTCTGAGTGCACAAGAATTCCCTGGAAGTGTCCACAGCCAGGCTGGACAGGGCTTGGAGCCACCTGTGCTAGGTGGAAGGTGTCCCTGTCCATGGCAGGGCATGGAACAGGATGATCTTTAAGGCCCCTTCCAACCCAAACCATCCTGTGATTCTCTGATAATCAAATACCAGCACAAACCAGTAACTGGTCTTTTCCCACCTCATTTCTCTGATCGAGTGTACAGAGAAGTTAAATGCAGAAGCAGGGTGTCAGAACAGGATGGGCTTCCAGGTCCCTTCCACCCCAATCCATTCTGTGATTCCCTCAGAACTCACCAGGAAAGTCACTTTTCTCTCACAAAGCAGGGATGCTGCCTGGGGAGCCTCTCTGACTCAAAACTGAATTTCTTCACAACTCGTAGGGGCCTCAGAGAGAAGCAATTGCTGTCAGAGTGATTCAAGACATAAGAATCCTTTCATGGGGAAAAAACAGGATCTCAACTCTGTCATTACAAGTCAGAGGTAAAGGGATGTACACTCCGCAGTGGGAATGCAGTGAGGTTGATTTATAGACACATCTGGCCAAGTGGACAACTCGGGAAAGTTCTGGATTTTCCCTTTACCCACTGGTGAGCTTGACAGGAACAGCTGGGACTACCTTAAAATTAATTTAAATTGTTGTACCATTACTTACACTTCAGCAGACTCTGAGCATAGAGGAAACCTAGAAGAGCCAGACAGGTTTCTAGGTATGTTTATTAGACCAGGAATGCCACTGCACAAGTGGTAATCAGGGAACAAATGCCATTACAGGACCATTTTCTCAGTGAAAGTTCAGACCAGTTCATTAGAAGCAGAGGCTTTTACTCCCTCCATTCTCTTGGAGTGACTCTGCCAACAGGTGACAAGCCCCACTCCATTCCAAGCTGTGTGAGCACCTGTAAGAGCATAAAACCCAAGATTACTAACTCTGAAATCAAGGAAACCTTCTGAGAGAGGGCTATTGCCATTGCTTTCAGTTTAGATTTCATGTATTAGAACATGACATCTCATTAGTTTTCTAATTAAGCAAGTGGAATAAATTTATATTGAATAGTATTTAAACATTTCAGCTTTTTATTTCAAAATATCCAGTTTTAGCACAAAGAATCTGGAATTTAAAATTCCATCACAATATTGATATTTGAATCTGGACATTTTTCTACTAAAACCTGTACCTTTATAGATTAGAAATCCCAAGTAAAAGAGAGATCACTTGTGTTTCTCATACATTTTCAAATCAGGCAATAGTCTGACACAAACATTTGTGTAACAACTCAAAATCAAGACATGAATGAACACAACTTTCATCTCTATTCACTTCCATAAGAAGCTCCTAAATTCTGACCACTCTATCTCAATTTCAAACAAGTAAGCCTGCCTGAAACTCGATCCCTTGAAAGTTTACAGCTCAAGTCACCACTGCCCAGTGGAAAACCCAACTTACATATCCCCACACGGTGGTGAAAACGGCGGCTCCTCCCAGGAGGACGAGGTTCCCGTATTTATCATGGAAGTTGGGTGCATGCTTGCGATGAGCTTGTCTGACTGCAGTGTGCTGCACACCACGGGCTGAGGAGTGCCAGAGACAAGTACAGCAATCAGCTCAAACACACATTCAAACCATCCACAGCCCTCATCTCCCACCAACAGAGAGGGAAACGTTAGCACTAAAAGGCTAAAAAAAGCTGAAAAGAAAATCAGTCTTTTGGACTTAGAACTCTGGAATGACTCCAAAGCACAGGATATGCATAAATCCTTTATTTTTTTCCAGCTTTTTCAATTTCTCACTCGAAGGTATTAAGTCTAATTCCAGTAAAAAAAAATAATCCTCTGAGTTACCTTTTTCATCGATGTGTTTTGTTTGTTCTTGCAGTGTGGAAGCACACTTTTAAATATTACCGTTTCTCTAAGAAAGCATTTTGTTTAGTACTTAACATTTTCAGATTTCCATAAATAAATATGTATCTATGCTGTCAGTACAGGTACCAGTATCAGCCTTTTCAGGATGAAGCTCCCCATCAAATTATGAGGTTGAAAATTGCAAGTATAGGCAACACCTTCCTCATACCTTCAGGATTTTTTAAAGGAGGGGAGGGAGGTGCAGAAGGAAGTGGAAATAACCGTGGGCATGACGTAAATAACAGAAAATAAAATATGGGAAGGTGTCTTCAGATGATGTATAATTTAACTGTACACTATAAAGGCTATGTTAAGGAGAAGAACACATGGAAGAATCAAACCAGCTACAAAACACAGATATGGTTTATGGTTATATATAAAGCCTTTGATTAGACAGTGACATGCATAGAGATATACTTTTATAATCTTTTAATTCCAGGTCAGTCGTCTGCATTTATCCAACCATGACTACAGAAAATGAGGGTGACACCCATAAATATTACAGCCTTCACATGGTCTGTGAGGCTGCACAAGATTTTTTCAAACATAAAAAATCCTGAATATCTACCAAGACACATTTACTTTACATGCAANACGGTGGTGAAAACGGCGGCTCCTCCCAGGAGGACGAGGTTCCCGTATTTATCATGGAAGTTGGGTGCATGCTTGCGATGAGCTTGTCTGACTGCAGTGTGCTGCACACCACGGGCTGAGGAGTGCCAGAGACAAGTACAGCAATCAGCTCAAACACACATTCAAACCATCCACAGCCCTCATCTCCCACCAACAGAGAGGGAAACGTTAGCACTAAAAGGCTAAAAAAAGCTGAAAAGAAAATCAGTCTTTTGGACTTAGAACTCTGGAATGACTCCAAAGCACAGGATATGCATAAATCCTTTATTTTTTTCCAGCTTTTTCAATTTCTCACTCGAAGGTATTAAGTCTAATTCCAGTAAAAAAAAATAATCCTCTGAGTTACCTTTTTCATCGATGTGTTTTGTTTGTTCTTGCAGTGTGGAAGCACACTTTTAAATATTACCGTTTCTCTAAGAAAGCATTTTGTTTAGTACTTAACATTTTCAGATTTCCATAAATAAATATGTATCTATGCTGTCAGTACAGGTACCAGTATCAGCCTTTTCAGGATGAAGCTCCCCATCAAATTATGAGGTTGAAAATTGCAAGTATAGGCAACACCTTCCTCATACCTTCAGGATTTTTTAAAGGAGGGGAGGGAGGTGCAGAAGGAAGTGGAAATAACCGTGGGCATGACGTAAATAACAGAAAATAAAATATGGGAAGGTGTCTTCAGATGATGTATAATTTAACTGTACACTATAAAGGCTATGTTAAGGAGAAGAACACATGGAAGAATCAAACCAGCTACAAAACACAGATATGGTTTATGGTTATATATAAAGCCTTTGATTAGACAGTGACATGCATAGAGATATACTTTTATAATCTTTTAATTCCAGGTCAGTCGTCTGCATTTATCCAACCATGACTACAGAAAATGAGGGTGACACCCATAAATATTACAGCCTTCACATGGTCTGTGAGGCTGCACAAGATTTTTTCAAACATAAAAAATCCTGAATATCTACCAAGACACATTTACTTTACATGCAAGCAGGGACAGTGTGGGCGACAGTGTGAGGGGCAGTGATGGGGGCAGCGTGAGGGGCAATTGCTGTGGGGCAATGTGAGGGGCAGAGTGAAGGACAGTGTGAGGGACAGTGTGATGGGATGGTGTGAGGGGATAGTGTGAGGGGACAGTGTGAGGGGCAGTGTGAGGGGCAGAGCCGAGCGCCGAGGGCCCCCCGGAGCCGCCCGTCCTTACCGGCGATGTTGAGCGCGGCCCTGGCCACGGGCAGCATGTCGGTGCGGAGCGGAGCGGTTCTGCCCTTGCCGGCCGTGAAGAACAAAATGGTGGCGGCGGAAGAGGCGGCGCGGCGGGGCCTGTGGGTAACGCCGGCTCCTCCTCGCCGCGCCCGCAGCTCCGCGGCCCTCCCGGCCGCTCCTCCCGGCCCCTCCCGGCTCCTCCCGGTCCCTCCGTCCCCTCCGAACCCCCGGGAGGGCAGAGCGGGGCGGGCGCGGCCGGGGAAGGGCTAAGGGCGTCCCGGAGCAGGGCTGCAGTCGCAGTGTCAGGATGGCCGAGTGGTCTAAGGCGCCAGACTCAAGGCGTTCCGCGCCTTCCCGCGGCGGGGTTGGGTGTTCTGGTCTCCGTATGGAGGCGTGGGTTCGAATCCCACTTCTGACACCACTTTTTGGGGGCCCCGCGGGAGAGCCGGGGATTTTAATGCAAATAGAAATCACGATTAATTTTCAGACTGTGCTCGAATAGACACATGAAACCCAAACCGTGGGTAAATCCCACCCGCTGTGGCGATTCCACGGCGGAACCAAAACCTCTGTGCACCAGCTGAGGAATAAATACCCCAGTGTGTTTGCAATTTACCCCAAACTGTGTGCAATTTTAACAATATTTGTCACACACGACCCAGCAATATACGTGTGTGTATAAGATCATGCCTTTGGGGAGCCACCAGCTAAGTTCCTTGAAGTTTGTTGGACATTTCTTTGATGATGAGGGGTCTGGAGAAGATTGAGAGGGAATTTCATTAACCCATACAAATATCTCCAAGGCAGATGCCAAGAAGATGGTGCCAGAGTCCCTTTTGGTCACACCCTGTGGCAGGATGAGCAGCAATGGTCACAAACTAAAACACAAAGAGTTTCACCTCAAATGAGAAAGGATTTCTTTGCACTGGAGCAGCTGCCCCAGGGAGGGCACGAGTCTCCTCTCTGGAGACATTCAAACCCACCTGGACAGTTCCTGTTGTTGCAAAATGTAAAATTTTCTTAAGAAGGAATGTTTGGTATTTGTATACACATTCAAGCCTAATCAACAAGAAGGGAGATTTAATCTGTGAGATGGGGAATAGCCAATAAGCTCTAAGTGATGTCCAGGTGTTAGAAAAACAAGTTAGTTGTTGTTAGAACTGCATTGTTCAGAGCTGGACATGCTTCCGTGAGCTCAGACCTAGGCAGAGGTTACCACAGCTTGGGAAGGACACACCACTGATGGTGGGCACAAAGAATACAGATTTTATGGGCCACAAGGACACCTGGCAGAGCTCCGTCCGTCCGTCCGTCTGTCTGCGCTTCCTTCCGCCCCTCTGTCCCGCCCACTGTCCCTCAGGGCTGGCCCCGCCCCCTCAGCGCTCAGCCAATGGCGCTGCTCTAGCTCGCCGCGCGCCCGCGGGCTCAGCCAATGGGCGCCGAGGGTCGGCCGTGGCGGCCAATGGCGGGGGGCCGTGGCAGCCAATGGCGGGGCGGAGGGGGCGGTGCTGGTGGTGCTGGTGGGCGGGGCGTGTCGGCCATGGCGGCGCTGTGGGGCCCGGCGGTGTCGCTGTCGCTGCTGGCGCTGCTGGCCCTGCTGTGCTGCGGCGGGCCCGGGGCCGCGGGGCAGAGGCGCAAGGAGGTGAGAGGAGAGGAGATAAGATGAGCTGGGACAGCGCTGGGAGCGCCCCGGGGCTGAGCCTAGGGCAGGGCCCGGCCCGGCCGCACGGCGCGTCCCGCCCTCAGGCTCGGCCGGCCCTGAGGGGAACCCGACCGAGCGCCGCTAATTCGGGCCCCTCGGTACCTGTGCGAGGGCCGTGCTCCTCCTGCCCGGGGTTTGGGGCAAGCAGGAGCGGTGGCCCTTGGCTGTAAGCACAGAGGGGCGACCCGCTGCCCCACACCGGGCTCCGGGGCTTTGGAAGGATCCCGCTGTGTCAGTGTTCGGACTTGTGTCAGTTGTATTTATGTACATCTCTATGTATACTTGTTGAAAGTTAAAGAGTAGTTGTTATTCATCATCACGGAGGGATTCTCGGGGCTACACTTTGATGTTACTGCTTGGTCCCTTCCAACTGACCATATTCTGTAATTATTTACCAATTATTTACCCCAAAGTACTTATCTGAAGGAGGGTGTTAATAAAGAGAAGTACCTTATGATAAATGCAACGTTTGGGGGTTTGTCGACATAATATCTTGTATAATGTTATAGAATTGGTTAGCTCCTTTTTAAGAAATACTTTATTGTTGAGCACTCCTGAGTTCTTCAAATATGTTCTGAATTATATTTTTTTTCCAACAATGCTGAGAAGGAGATGTTGAGCTCACTTCTGTAGAATTTTATCTTTGATGCTGATTGCACTGCCACAGGTTTTGCAATCCGAGACACTTTGGTGCTCAGTTTTGAGTGAATGCTGAGGAGGGACGGGGTGCAGTTTGTACAGCTAAAAGTAATCTTGCAATTAGAGCAGAAGGGAGCACTGTGAGCTGAGGGACTTCAGCAGGGGTCATGCTAAGTGCTTCAAGCTCTGTGCTCTAGTAGGCGGTTGAGGTAATTAATAATATTGAAATGACTTCCAGAAGCCTCTGTGTGTGCCTTGGAGAGTCTTAATGAAGCATCCCATCATCTGGTTGGTGTTGTTCTGAAATACAGTGCAAATATTTGTTACAGCCAGTCTAAAACCCTTCAAGTGTGTACCGTGAGACTAGAAAAAAGTAACAGCAGTGTTCTCCACCTTTCTTTTCAGATGGTGTTATCAGAAAAAGTGAACCAGCTGATGGAGTGGGCCAGTAAGAGATCTGTTATCCGAATGAATGGGGACAAATTTCGCCGCCTTGTGAAGGCACCACCCAGGAATTACTCGGTGATTGTGATGTTCACTGCCCTCCAGCCTCACAGACAGTGTGTTGTGTGCAAGTACGGGCTCCATTTAGTCCTAAATTGCTACTTGAAAGTCATCATGTGCTTGGGAGGAAATTAAATTTAAGAATAGGGTTGAACTTTCACATAGGTAGGAGGAATATAAATGACAAGTTATAGTAGGATTATCTTCTGAAATTTAATGTGTGGGATTATATGTGTAATGTGTATGTGAGAAAACAACATAATCCCTAGTTTTGTCTCCCTCCTAAAATAATCCCTGCTTTACAGAAACAGTATTTATGCTGGTAACTTCAGGAGAAAGACAGGGTGAAAGCTCATTTTCCCTGGCACAAGGTGCTGAAGAAATGTTTGTGGAGTTACTGCTGGCCACACAGCCTGAAAGTTACTTTTAATTAAAATGTTGCTTGGCACTTATTTATAGTTATAATCTCCTGGATCCTTAACCCTACTCTGGCTTTCCTGTATTAATCCAGAGGTGACAAAAGTCTGTGAGGATGATTTCTATACCTGGTCAGCTGAAGTTACTGGTTTGCCATCCTCTGACATGGGAGGGAGGGCACACCTGGCCATGGTTTGGTGCTCTGTGGGAAGCAGCTGGCTTCTGTTTCATGTTTTAATTAGAAGTTACCTCTGCTTGTGTTCACACATTCCACAAATCTTCCCTTTGCATTTAAAAAGCAGCAGTGCCAAATGCTTCACCTGAATGTAAATGAGTGCTGGGGCTTGAGCTTTTTCTGTAACACTTAAACTAAAGCTTTCCTTTTCGCAGTAGGAAATTAATGTGGGAGGTGTGGGATGCACCTGTTAATGGTGTGGGTGTCTCAGCTGCTTCATAACTTGTGTTCTGGACAAACTCATGATACAGCATCTCACTTGGTGTGTTTTCCAGGCAAGCTGATGAGGAATACCAGATTCTGGCAAACTCCTGGAGATATTCCAGTGCATTTACCAACAAGATTTTCTTTGCTATGGTAGATTTTGATGAAGGCTCAGATGTGTTCCAGATGGTAATGTTTTTCTCTTCTAACATTACTGGTAATTTGGGTTTTGGGCAGGAGGGTCAAGATGTACACAAAATTTAGTGTTACATTGATTAAAGAAATGAAAATGTAGCAGCTGCCACTCCTGAAAGAAATGAGCTGAGTAGAGGACTGGAGCATGGAATTGGCAGGAATATTAGCAGAGCTGACAGATCTGGAATAGGCACAAGGAGTCAATTGGTTTCTCTGACTACTTTTTTCCCCTGATTTTGTCTCCTGTAGTAACTTACAGTGGAATTCTTAATGAAATTCTCCTGTTGTGCATGAAGAGACAGGATATAAAGCACTGATGTCATTAAGAACAGCTACTGCAATTTTTAGATTAGCAGAGAATGATAGATTAGCCTTTTGGTTTAACTCATTTCTTTTCAAGTAGCCAGTCATTTCTTCTAAAGGTATGAGAACATTCTGTGTACACTTGCAGTTGTAGGTCACATTAATAGTTCATTATAGTCTTGCAGGTGTTAACTTTTTCATTTTAAGACATACTAATGTCTATTTGAAACCTACAATTTAGGCAATGGTATTTTATTAAATGGAAGCTTTTGGACTGGAGGGTTGAACAGGGATGTGTTTTTATTACTCCTGTTAATTTTTTCCTTAGTGATGTATTAAAAATGCATTCTTTAAGGTATGATCTTTATAGATTTGTAGAATCATGTATTCCTATTTTGCAAATTTCTTTATTATAAGTAGAATTTAGAGAAGACACAAGTTCTAAAAACTATGTATGAGAAGAGGAACTCAAGCTGTGTGCTGTCTTTACCCTTTTTAAAAAACCAAAAGTAATTGTGGCTGAGATTGAAGAGCCCTTTTCCTGATTGCATGAGTGCCAATGTAGCAAGGTAGCTGTAGAACAGAATTCTTTTCCCGATAGACCTTGCCGTGGTGCAGTGTTTGATGGTGCAGTGTTTGATGGTGCTCCCTTCCCCCTGACCTCTCTCCATGCAGCTGAACATGAACTCTGCCCCCACCTTCATCAACTTCCCCGCCAAGGGGAAGCCCAAGCGGGGGGACACGTACGAGCTGCAGGTGCGCGGCTTTGCGGCGGAGCAGCTGGCACGCTGGGTGGCCGACAGGACAGATGTCCATGTGAGTACCCACGGCCAGCCCAGCCTGTCCCATCCCTGCCCTGCCCTGCAGCCCTGCCCTGCCCTGGGAAATGCTCACTGCTCTGTGGGCTGGGGGGGGGCTCGAAAGGGCTCTTATCTGCAACAAGTGGTTCAGGCACGTGACTGCATCTTTGGATTTCCTTATTCTGTATTCTGAGACTTTGTGTAATTCTGTATTTGGGAGGAGGGTAAAACTCCTTCCTTCTCACTCTTCTGTTCCCGTGGGAGAAAACCAGTCTGTTAACAATGTAAGGGTGTGCAAAACTGAAGTTACAGTCATGGGGGAAGAAGCATTGCTTGCTTCCCTAGTCACATTGATCATATAAAATATTTGTGTGCGTGATACTTTTCCCACTCCACTATATTGTGAAGCTTGTTGGCAGCAGTGCAGCCCTAATGTCTGATCCTCCTGAGAGGAAATAACTGCAGTGCCCTGTGTGCAGATCCGTGTGATCAGGCCCCCCAACTATGCTGGGCCCCTGATGCTGGGCTTGCTGCTGGCTGTCATCGGAGGCCTCGTGTATCTGCGTGGCAGCAACCTGGATTTCCTCTACAACAAAACGGGCTGGGCATTTGCTGCTTTGGTGAGTAGTGACAGCTCCTGGCTGGCTCTTGGCATCAGCTTGTAGCAACTCAAGTCTTTCAAAGGTTCTGTATTTAAAGATGCTTAAGCTGAGTAGAGGAAAATGAGGTGCAGTTCATTTTACTTTCTGGTAGACTGATAATGTGACTTGATCTTGGCCTTTTCAGCTCAGTGAATGCTTGATGCCTTTTGTACAAATAAGAGCTAGGATGATGTCTAGCCTAAAGTTGTATTCCAAACCAGTATGTTTTGGTATGAAATGAAAAATATCAAGTTAAATTTAGAAAAAAAATCCTTAGGAAATAGTGTTTTTTTCTTTCCTTTACAGTGTTTTGTGTTAGCAATGACCTCAGGCCAGATGTGGAACCACATTAGGGGTCCCCCCTATGCTCATAAGAACCCCCACACAGGACAAGTGGTAAGTCTTGGCTTCATTTTCTTTACTGCATTTCTGTTCTATTTCTGCTGACTAAAGTTGATACTTAGAGACAAATCAGAGTGTGAAGTCTCCTTTTGGCTTCTCTCTTTGTGGGTGAGTGAGGCTCAGCTCTCCTGCAGTGAGCAAGGCAAGTCAACATATGTCTTGTACTTATGTTGCATCTCCCGTGAGAAAGAGATGTGATAGTTTCTAAATTGCTAACAGCAAAATAAATGTATTTATGTTGAGTCTTACATGCTAAAGAGTCCTATTGCTGAGCCTGGCGATTTCATCTTCAGCCTGGTCATGTTAACTCATACATTCATTGAATGACTTCCATATAAAAACATGTTTCCTCAGAATTCTTGAGGTCAGTTAATATCTAGTGACATCAGATTTGTGAAGTTTCTTTCTTGGGAAAAATTGGTTTTCACGTAATTTGAAATACACGGCTCTGTTCGTGGTACAGAATGAGATGCATTGTAAAAGCAGGCAGAAGGTTTTGAGAGCATTGCATCTCCTCAGGTGCTTGCATGTCCCATGCTGGCTTTTCTGGTGCTTTTACTCAGGGAATTAATTGGGTAAAAAGTCCTTTCATGCCTGGTTAGATGGGTTAGGCCCTCTGTATTCTGTGGAAAGTGGAGCTGCTCATCAACATCATGAACACAGCAATGCAGATCTTCCCATAAGGGATTCAAACCCAGTATACTTTCACAAATTTCAATTTTTCTATTAACCCAGTTGGTTAGTAAACTATTAATATAAATAAAACCGAGCCAAGCTACTCCATAGAAGTTCTTATATTTCAAGTGTTTTCTTGAAAACTCTTCCTTTTGTTTCTTCTATTAACACCATTCCTCAGCTTCCTTGAGGTTGAAGAATGAGGCTTCAGTGGTATTGGCAGTGATGTTTCTTCTCTTGCTATGCCTTGGAAAAGATTTCTAAGGCTTGGTTGTGGAGCCAAGCAAGTTGTGTTCACATGCAGCCTGAAGGGAGTGCTCCTCAGCTCAGTGACAGTGTGTGTCACCAAAGGATCTGAGGCAGGGAATGCACCAGGTTTGGGCTCAGCAGGTGCAGGAGAGTCTGACTGTGGTATTTGCCCAGCTGAACTGAGGATCTGGACCGTGGAGGCTGGAGCTGCACTTGCACATAAGCTGAGTGGTACTTCAGGCTGCTTGTGCATGTTAATAGAAGGAAGATTTGTGATGCTGACACAACTGCCCCCCAGATCAGTGACCAGCAGTTAAAATTGGTCGTGTTTCAAGGTGTGTTCTGTCTCCTGTAAGAAACAGAGAAATCCCAGGCTCTGTAGCTGTTACTAATCCTGTCAAAGTTGACTCCAATCTTTCCTAAATTCAATTCCTCTGTCTCTTGCAGAGCTATATCCATGGAAGCAGCCAAGCCCAGTTCGTGGCAGAAACACACATTGTCCTGCTGTTCAGTATCCTTCCTGTGAGAGGCACGTGGTCACTGGTGATTGTTTGGTCAGCTTGTGCTCCTGCCTCTATTATGGTCCTTTGCCATGGCTGTAACTGTCACCCACTGCTGATACAGGAGCTGGAAGAGCCTTTCTGCAGTGACAGCTTTGCTTTTCCTGTGCCTGTGGTCTTTCAGTTGAACAGAAAAATGTTTCCAGCTTTCTCACCACTTCTTGCTTCATTATCCAACTGAATGCAGCATGAAAGATGTGGATCTTCGTGGGATGAGAAGATTCTTCAGGACAGCCCCTGTTCCTCTGAGCATGTCTCTTTTTCGAATCTCAATTCTTGCTTTGGTGTTGAGTTCATTCCTCTGTTACTGATCTTCCTTCTTTTATTTCTTTGCTTATCTTCTTCACACTGGTCATCTCTGGGTAAAGCTTTTCTTCCTTGTCTCATCACCTGTGTCAGCCTGTGTGCTTTTTTATCTTTTATTCAGTGTTTTTTGTTGCATTTTTTAAACAGGCATTTGGAGGGGAACTTCTGATCTTTTTTTATTGCTGTACTTCAGATTCATTTGGTCAAATTCAATGTAGAAACTTTTTGCTGATGTTAATTTGTTATTGCTCTCCAACACATTATAGACCCAATCTACCGGTGGCTGGAGACATTTCAAATGGTGCAATGTAGTGAGGTTTCTGTGGGTTAAAGTCACTTTTCTCCTGTGCTGAAAGTGGGCTGCATCTG
Organism: Campylorhamphus procurvoides; assembly: GCA_013396655.1. Lineage (NCBI taxonomy): Eukaryota > Metazoa > Chordata > Aves > Passeriformes > Dendrocolaptidae > Campylorhamphus > Campylorhamphus procurvoides. Next base: position 254,137 of record WBMV01001734.1, on the reverse strand, counting down.
AAATAGGAATATTTCTTGCTGGTCCTGTTGCAGTCAATGGTAAGTATTGAGGAGGAGACTTGTGACTGAGCAGCTGTAGTGAAATGGGATGAAATCCTTGGGAATTCTCTATTTTGGTCACTGGATTCACTGTTTTGCTTTGTTAGGATTAATTCTTTGCAAATGTCAGTCTTTTTGTGTTGTCTGTGCTTCCTCAATTTTACAAGCTTTAATTTTTTTTATTTGAAGAATTGGGAAAGAAATCTTGCTTCTTGAAAGATAACCTGTTAGATTATTACTGTATGTGTTTTATTTGTTCTGTTAGCTGAGTGAAATGCAGAGGCTGAATTCCTTTGGGGATTTTTCAGTTGAGTAGGAGTGGACTGAGCTCTCTGTGAAGGAATGCTGCTTCCTTACAAGCTGAGATAATAAAGCCTTGTTTTTAATTTTTTTGCTTCAAGACCTTCTAGTTTAAAATATAAACTTTGCATCTATCTTTTCTTAAAAGTTGACATTATGAATACTTCTCCATTGCTTTTTTTGTTTCTTTTTCCCCCTAGTTACTGGTTTGGCTGGGAAGTCTTTGATTTTTCCAGTGAGTTTTAATGTTCCAGGTATGGTGTGGGAGCTGAATTTAGGAGATTAGGGATGACTGTATTCCTTTGAGTCTACAGAACTTGGTTGATTTTCCTTAACCAGTGTTTGTAGATGGTGGTGTCACTTTAGGAATGGTCCTTCTCCACGAAGCTGCTACTTCTGACATGGATGTGGGGAAAAGAAAAAGTAAGTCCTGATCCTTTTCTCTAAGGGAATGAGGGAAGGTTTATTCAGTGAAGGTGTTTGATGTGCTGGCTGACAGAAATGCCTTTGCATGGTGGGGTTTCCTACACTTTTCACCCCAAGCTGAAGAGAATCCTTTGCATTGTCAACAGTATTTGGAGTTGCTTAGCAAATTGCAAGGTAAACTCAAAACCCATTTGCTAAATGGAGAGATGTAAAGGTGCTTTTTGCTAGTAAGGGAGTCAAGGGACTTTTTTCTTAAAGCAATTGTATAAAATTGATTTACAGAAGGAATTTGAAAGAAAACTGATGTTAATTTAGTCGAGTCACTGAGAAGAACTAGAGATCTCATCTGACCAGGTCTGTAAATGCTCCAGGAGGCTTTTTTTCCCTGGTGTTTCTGGGGATGGGTGACCAGAGTGTCCCTGTGCATCTCTTGCAGTCATGTGTGTGGCTGGCATTGGCCTGGTGGTGCTGTTCTTCAGCTGGCTGCTGTCTGTCTTCAGATCCAAATACCACGGCTACCCCTACAGGTAGGTCACTGCTTTCCTGGGGCACCCCTGTCACACACTGCAGCACCCTCTGGGCTCTGACTTGGGAGGGAATGCTGCTAAAAATGCTCCACTTCCTTCTCAGGGAGTAACAATACCATCTGAAATAATCACCAGAAATAACAGTATTTGGAGGATAGTGGGATTTGTCCAGTCTGGCCAAAGGAAAGATGGTGGAACTCCTTTTCATGCCATTGCTTATTATAAAGTATTTCTCTTTTCATAATGATATCTCAGCCAGTTTATACTGAAAACAAGTGTGTTTTTTCACCCTGCTTTTCCCTTCTCCATATTTGTACAGCTTGATTATTAATCCTTACAAGGAGGTTTTCTGATGCTTTAAAGCTTCCTACATTTTGGGCTTGCTTCTGTAAAGAGTCTAATACTATTAACTGACTGCTTTATATGTGGTCAGTATAGATACCTTAAGTGTGTTTACTGGCTTTTATGCATTTTGAAGGCATAAATGCATGCTGAGGGATCAGCTTCTAACCATTTCACCTACTGCAAGGGGTTTTAATTTGTCAGGAAGGCTAATCCCATAGGCACGTATTACCTGCTTTCTATAAGAAATCATTCTTTTTAAAAGATATCTAAATAATGAAACTTTCTATTTCATGCAGATGTTTCTCAAGATCAGAAAAGAGCTGAACTTACTGCCTGGGTAGTAACTGCTCAGCTTTTATTCTGGTCTGTGCAGTGGTTTTATGTGTCCCTGCTTACTGCTGTAGGGAAGATGTAAAAATAAATAATATAAAAAATGCACGTTTTTAGCAATTCCACACTGTTTTTGCTGTAGTTGCATCAGGCCCTGTTTCTCCTTCTGATTTTCTCTGCCTACATGAAAGCTAAGTGGAACATTGCACATCCTTTTTTCTTACCTAATTAATAACTGTTTTTTATGTTGTTCTTGCAGCTTCCTAATGAGTTAAAGGATTCCAGAGTGTGTAAGATCAGAAGGTGGTGGCTCTGAGTTGGGTGTGATGGAATGAAGAGCTCAGTGTGTGGTTCTTGCTACCTCTGCTTCCCCTGGACGAGATGGTGAAACACAACCAAAGACCACGTGTAGTGCCTTAAATGAAACAAGCAATTTGCTCTGAAGGACACAGAGTACTGATGCAATCTCTCTCATAAGCTTTACATCTCCTTAAGCAGCTCTACTTCTAGTGAAATTCAGAATTTAATCTTAAAACTACATTTCCATAGACTAACTAGAAACAATCCTTTAAATCCACTTGGATAATCTGTTTCTTTTTCCCTTGAATATTTCTTGCTTTATTCCCTGTTTGTGCACAGCAGGTACCAGCAGCTTCTGTCGTGCCTCTTCATGGGTGAGGCAGCACCCTCATGAACCTGGCAATCTTTCCTTCAGTCTGTGTGCAGCCCTGGGAGCACACTGCAGCTTCCAGGTGGAATGTGTGTGTCCTAGAGCTGTATCTCATTTTGGAGAGGAGTTCTTGGCTGCTGTATGATGCAAGAGGTTGTCCCACAGATGAAAGGGGAATTTTCAACAGGTAGAACTGAGTTCATAGTTCAGTTATTCATTAAAAACCTTTTTTGCCAAACGCTGAAACTGCAACATTTACATTGTAAACTGAGTCTCAGCTGAGAAAAGTGTTCTTATGTTGACAAACACATTCAAAAATATAAACTGAAACTACAAAGGTAACTAGCTATGTGTGGCATGAATTAAAACTTGCTAACTGGCTTTCAAGTTACTGCTCAGAGCCCTGACAAACCAACAGATACCAGATTTCTGGCCACTGTGTAAGTTCTTGCATTTTCCACTTCCTTTCTCCCAGGTTTTTATCCTTGTGGAGGACATGGGAGCATAAACACAGCATAAATGTGGTACAGATTTGTTAGCCTTACAATTGAATGTGTGCTTTTTGCTCTTTCCCTTTGTTCTCTCACCTCACAAAGAGACTTTGCCTTAAGAACTCCTTGATGGAAGCCTTTGTGCCTCAGCCCAAACTGTTGTGCAGTTCAGCACGTGTCCTGTGGGCAGTCTTTGCTGCCTGATTCAGTAACACTTCCTTCTCTAGGCTGTGGTGGCCTTGGAGGTTACTAGAAAATATGATGAGACTTTTGTCTCCTGCTTCTGCCTCTCCCCTCTCTAAGGGATTACAGAATTTGGATGCTTTAGATTGAATCTGACAGGACTATTATCATTCCAAGTAGAATGTTATTCTTGTGCAGTTTTGCTAAATTAACACACATCTCAAGTGCCTTACCTTCACTAATTTAGTATTTTGATGTTTCTGCTTGTTGAGATACATTTTTCTGTGCCATATGGAATGATAAGCCTTAGTGGAATGGATAAATGTTGTGCCTGGCTGGATTTTGGACAAGTTTCAATAAAATTTTTTAGTCTAATCCATGCTCCTGTGTCTTTTGAACTTTAACATAGAACAAAACAAGCCAACCTCTTCCACTGTTGCTTCAATGTGGCAATAATAGACTGTATAGAGTAAATAACCAGGGGATGGCTGAGTAGCAAATATGTGAGTGGTGTGTATGTGTTTGTGTGGAAATTACAGCCCAGGGTCCCAACACCAGAGCCTGCTAATGGCATACAGATTGTCTGGTTGTGACTTGTCTTTGGCAGCTGTCCTGTGGTGAGAATCTTGGCTTCCTGGAGTCCTAGACAGGTCAGCTAACAGTGTTTCTGGAGGTGGAACCTTGTCAGCACTGTGGATTCACCTGGAACAACATGGCACTACTGTGCCTGGGGCTTGTGTTTCTGCTCTGTTGGTAAAATGCTCCCAGTCAACTGTTAGCTTGGTGGTGATGCAGTCATGAGCAGGACAGGTGAAAGTGGCTTCCAGTCTCCTTCTAAGGAAGGAATGGTTTTTCTAAAACTCTTAGAATTGTTTAAATTCTTCTGATGGGGTGCATAATTTATTCAGTCCCTCTAAAACCATCTTGTCATACATTGACTAAGGCTAAACAGTTCCACATCATGCAGGGGGGTGGTGGTCATGTTGGCCTTCCACTTCAGGTGGTCAAGACACTGACAGGTTTGGATTTTCCTCTTTTTCCATGCTGACAGATGAAAATAATGCTTCATTTTTCCAACAGCTTTTCTGCTCTCCAGGCTGAAACTGAAGTGTGGAGGAGGGAACAAGTGTAGTGCAGCAGCAGATCGGAGTGTGGGACCAGTAACAGGTTTAGAGAGGAGGAATTCTGGAGAGATTTGACTGGTGCAGCAGTTGAGAGGTAATGGGCAGCTCTAAGTGACTGTTTGGGACACAGTGCAGCTCACTGTCCAGTTGGTGTAACACAGTCTGGGTCAGCAGAGCAAAGGTGGGGGAGGCAGTGCACTCAAGATCTGATGTGGGGGAACTGGGCATTGCTGAGACCATCTCCTCTGGAGGGTGAGCCATTAAACAGCTCAGAAGTGCCCTAAAAGCTCACCTTGAGAGACAACACTTACAGTAATGGGAGGATACGGTGTATTCTGTAGCTGAAAATGGGCTCTGTGGCTTTGTTAATGTGGTCAGCCTCAAGAGATGGCTGCTTTGTTTTGCTTTTGAGAGGGAGCTGTGGTGTATTTAAAGGACATTTTTGAATAATAGCTAGAAATAATTCAGGGAGTTCTCTGATCTAAGTGAAAGGCAAGATAGTAAATTTAATTGGATTAATCTGGATAATGGTTTGCATTAAGTACAATTTTCTGGAAGTTCCTTGTCTTCAAACCATTTCAGTGTTCAGCACAGAAGATGCTGCATCATGAGCCCTGGCACAGGGTGCCCAGGGAGGCTGTGGCTGCTCCAGCCCTGGAAGTGTCCAAGGCCAGGCTGGGTGGGGCTTGGAGCAGCCTGGGATAGCAGGAGGTGTCCCTGTCTGTGGGAAGGGGTTGGGGCAAGATGGTTTTTAAGGTCCCTTCCAACCCAAACCATTCCCTGATGGTGGTGCCTTGTAGTCTTTAACATGCTCCATGAGCAGGAGTTCTTCAGGGGCAGAACTGCTCAGTCCTCCAGCCAGGTGGAAGATGTTCTCAGCTCTTCATCTGTGTCCTTGGTGCTCATGCAAACGACCTTAATTAATCCCTGTCTGGTGGTCTCTGTGGCCGAGTGTACAGACACATTCCCTGGATTAAGATTTGCACTCAGCCAAGAGTGAGCCACAAATTTAAACTTTTTGGCAGGCTATGGGAGGGCCATCCATGTCTGGGGAGTACAGAGAGATGAGGTCTGGCTAGAGGCTTTAGGAGAAAAATAGGTACTTGTATGGTCCCAGCTATCTGATGTGTAACTAAATGATTTTACAGCAAGATTTATTGTGAGCCTTGTTAAAAATGTGTAAAAGTAAGTGTAGCAGGGATTTTTTGATTCCTAGGCTATATTCCTGACAAATCAAAGCAGGAGTTTTAGGAGTACTGAGGAAAATCAGTTGCTTAATGTTCTAAATATTTGGAATGTCCCAAGAAAATCTGATGCCTGAAGGCTTGTTTGGATGTGCTGCCCCAAACATCAGATGATGCCAAATCTCATGGCATTTTGTAGCCAACCTTTGTCAGGAGGAAAGAATGATCTGTGGTGCTCCTTCAACTTTATTGGCAGTGGCTTGTGGTAGTCTGCTATAAAAATACCCACTCAGTAACAGAGAACCACTTAAACTGAAATCAGGTGTTTTAAGAAGTGAAAATGGATTCATCTGCTGTGAGAAATAATTCTCACAGAGGGTTTGGAAAAGTCCTGGCACTTGGTTTCTCTGCTGGGCCTGTTTGGTGCTTTCTCATGCTGAAAAGGTTCAGTTCTCAACTACAGACCACTACTCAACTGACTCCAGGCTGTCTCTTGGAACTTTGCTAAGGGGAGTGGAGGAACAGCAAAGCAAAGGGCAAACCCAGCCCCTGAGAGAGCATCAGCTGGTCTCAGTTTGGGCATTCGTTCTGTCTGAGCAATAATGGGTTTCATTGCACAGAACCTGTTCCATTTCACAGCTCGGAGCTTGTCCGTTTCTACAGAATTAATTTAGGCATAGTGTTTTATTGGTCTGGATTAATTGTGCTGCTTTTATCAGAGAGAATATGAAAGAGATGTATATGTAGTTTGTATTTCTAGGTCAGAAGCACCTCAGAGTTATTAAGTTTTTATCAAGTGATTAAAATATTCTCTTGTCATTTGATAACTATACCTGTCTTTTTGCCATCTTCCTTAAAAGTAGGCTAATATGTACTTAAAACTAATTACTATCATTAAGAAATAATCCGTGGGATGAGACTTTACAGTGGCCCTTGGTTTGTCCTGCAGGCTGAGCTGTGAATGCTCCCAGTGTGCAGGGTAAGGCAGCAGTGTGGGAGTGCTGGGGGGGCTTTGGTGGGGGTGCCAAACCTTTCCCTGGGGCTGCACTTGGTGTCTGTCACACAGACTTCAGTGTGCTCCTGCAGTCTGGTTTGTGACAGCCTCCTGAGAATGTCAGGCTTTTGGAGGAATTGCTGGGAGATGAAACATTTCCATTCTGACTTGATCTCAACCTTTTCTCACAGTAGGATCCCTTTTTTCATGGGTGGCTTCAGATGCTGGTTATGAATTGGAGGCAATTAAGTTTGGTTCTAAAACAGCTTTCAAAACCTTCTTCCAACTCCTGAGGAAATAGTGAAAGAATAAAATATTAGAGTAATGGTCATAAATCTGTGTTGTTATTCTAAATGAGTCAGATATTTGTCAGCATTATGGACTAAATCCCTTGAGGAGGAAAATGAATGTTTTGTGTTCTTATTTGAATCACACAGTTGGAATCCTAATGCAGAGCTAAGACCAGGTCATGCTTCCAGGTGCCTTCATCTGACTGGTGGCAAAAACTGAAGGGCTTTTTGCAATTTTTGGTGGAATTTGGAGCAGTCAGTTAACAGGGATTTAGTTTTTCCTTCTGAAACAGAGAGAATGCAGACGACATTGTCTTCTCCAAGCATTGGCCATGAGATAAGGTTTGGTAACAAAGCTGCAGTTAAACCTCTACTATTACTAAATTCAGCAATTACAGGATGCAGCTCTTGGGTAAAATGTTACTTTCTAAAGCAAATTGTGTTTAAACCCACTTGTAGAATTTCCTTGGGATATGTGAGCTTGTTTATGATGAACTGCTATTCATTCTGATACCATTCTGATCCCCTCTGCAAATGAAATAGGTATTTAAGTGTGACTTGCCTGGATATTTTCTTATGTTTCATACCTTGCTTTATGAACACAGGTGAATTGGTACCTTTTATTTTTGCTTTAGTTTCTGTAGAAAAACTAATTTTCAAAACTGCTTTTCTTTATAATTGAATAATACTTGTCACCTTTTTCAGATCCTGTGTGATACTGGACGTGGCCTTGGTGGTTTGTTGTGTTTTGGTCCTGTGAGGAGGTGGAAGTTCCCACAAAACCTCAGCCAGGGGCATTTGGTCTCCTGTGACTCCTTTCCCTTGGAACGGCTGCATTCCAACCCCCCTCCTTTCACACCACATCTGACAGGAGGGCAGAAGCTGCTGGTGCCAGCAGGGAAAGTGGCCTTGGCATACTTAGGTAAAGCTGCCAGTGATGTGTTTCCTTACCTGTTCAGAGAAAAGCATGGCCAAGCTGGGCTGGAGCTGCACTGAGTGGGGCTGCTTGGTGTCCTTCATGGTTTCCCTTCTACCCTTCCTGCCTCTGGGCTTGTGTCCTGGTGAGCTGTGAGTGCAGTGGTTGACTGATCCCCACGGGAGCTGAGGGTCACTCTGGTCCCTTTTTCCTTTCCCTTTTCCCCTTTTCCCTTTTGAGGTTTTACCCATTTTTGTCCCTTTTTCCTTTCCCTGTCCCCCCTTTTCCCTTTTGGGGTTGCTTTGGGATTCTTGTCCTGTATATTCATAGTGTTTAATTATATATATTCACATATATTATAGTTATATACATACTTTTACTACCCTTTTCTTTGGGTACATTTTTGTGATGGAGGGGTGTGTGTGTGTGTCCAGCAGCTGTTTGGCAGCTCTGCAGCCCAAACCTCCCCAGTTTTGGGTTGTTTGGGATTCTTGTTCCATATATTCACAGTGTTTAATTGTATATAACTGTAATATATACATATTTATGTTTATTCTCCTTTCCTTTGGGTACTGTTTTGGGATGGAGGGGTGTGTTTGGCAGCTCTGCAGTCCCCAGGGCAGGGTCCCCCTGCTGTCCCCCTGCTGTCCCGCCCCCGCCATGGCTGCGCCCCCT
>WBMV01001734.1:180225-245354 GCA_013396655.1 Campylorhamphus procurvoides | reverse complement strand
CAGCCCCACAGAGCCCCCACAGCGCCGGGCGGGCCCGGGGGGAACGGGCGGCGGGGCCGGGCCCGGGCCGGGAGGCGCCATGTTCAATAAACTGTCTTTGTGTGGTTTCGGTTCGGCCGCGTGGCGGGCCCGNGCGGTGGGCGGCGGCGAGCCAATGGGAGGCGGCGGCGGAGGCCGGCGGCGGGAGGCCGGTCCCCTCAGGCTCGCTCCGCTAAGATGGCNCAGCAGCACCCCGAGCACCACACGTGTGCCCGCAGGGCCCTGAGGGATGCTCGCTCTTACCAACAGCATCTACAGCAGGACACAGTCGTCCAGGCAAAACTAAACTTTTATTTTACAAAGTCAGCTGAATTGCTGTGTCCCTCTGGCCTAGGAGACAGACACAGGCCAGTGAGTAACAGAGGGTTTTATACCCCTTCCATTCGTATTGACCAGTACCAGGACACTCCCAGCCTGACCCCATCCTCCTACCTGCCCAAGACTCCCAGCCCTCCAGAAAGGCACTAAAACAGGTTAAAGCCACCCCAAGTCCCGACTGCCAAAAACTCAACTATCCCCTCCTCCTCCTTCTTCTCTTTCCCCCTGCAATTCCTTTGGCTTCAGCAAAACCCCAACTCTATTTCTAACAGACCCGTGCAAATGCTGCACCGACCTTCGACATCAGAGTGTCATGGGAGGGAAGCATCGCTCTGTCGTTAGTGCTGAGCTGTGGGTGAAGTTTCTCCTGTGGTCATATTTGTGTATCTTTACCTCCTGCCTTTACACTGATTTTGAGTCGCTCAGATCTACTGTGTCATTTTAGCCAGAAGTTAAAGGAGTAGTGGGTTTTCTCCTCTTGAGTATTGCTTAGTTTTAGAGCCTTAGCCCTTCCGAGGCAGATTCTAGAAGATTATCGTTGTTGATTGTTGGAAGTAGAGTTGGGGTTTTGCTGAAGCCAGAGGAATTGCATGGGAAAAGAGAGAAGGGGATAGTTGAGTTTTTGGCAGTCTGGATTTGGGGTGGTTTTAACCTGTTTTTGGTGCTTTTGGGGGGGTGTGGGGGTCTTGGGCAGGTAGGAGGATGGGGTCAGGCTGGGAGTGTCCTGGTACTGGTCAATAGGAACGGAACAGGAACCCCCAGCCAGGACAGGGTATAAAACCCTCTGTTACTCACTGGCCTGTGTCTGTTTCCTAGGCCAGAGGGACACAGCAGTTCAGCTGAATTTGTTAAATAAAAACTTTAGTTCTGCTTCTACGACTTTGCCCTGCTGTAGATGTTATTGGTAAGTGCAAGCATTTCTCACAGTGATGTTGATCACGTGCTGATGTAGGTCATGAGTATTGCAAAGGCCCACTATTTGGTGCATGCCTTCCCAGCAGTTTCTTGTGCATGTGTTACTCTGTAAGGCAGGGCCCATCTTCTTTCTCCTTCTCACCCCACTTTCTCCCCTCTGTGTTCCTAAAGGACTTTGACAGCTTAAACAACCTTATTTGTTGGATTGATTGTTTTGTGTGTAAACTGAAATATTAATTAAGGGGCTTTAGCTTTTTTCTTCTCGAGTCCTCAAAAAACAAGGGTAGAGTGATTTTTGTATAACAAAATGGTCTGGGTTACTAATACTCATGTACTCATTTACAGTCATTATATATTCTGAAAAGTGCTCTTCCATTTGGACCACTTTGCTTTTTATTTTATTGTGGTGATTGTATTTTGTTCCCTGCCCTCCCATAGTCTGGTTTGTCTTTTTTTGAACCACTTGTTCCTGGTCTACAGGATGAAGGGTTTGTCCTTCACCTTTCCATATCTTTCTGTTGTCATAAGTGCAGTGATTGCCCTTTCTGCCAGGGGGCTGCTTTCTTTGGTGCTTCAGAGGAAGAGGATACAGAAGTCACACATCTTCCATGCAGTTTTTAGGTTACCTGTAGACAGGATTGGATTATTTCAGGTTGTTTGTAATCTTGAAGATCAGAAAGCATGGACAGAACAGATCTGAAATTGTGTGTAATCTTTGTGTGGGATCTGCCCACTGATTAAGACACCCTGTGACAAACTGCTTTTAAGGTGGAATTTTTGGTGTCCCAAACTTTCCTTCTATTCATGACCTCAGTTCTCTTTCAGTCTAAATGTTTGTTATTAGTCCCATCCCTTACAGAGCTCCTCCTGAGCAGTTTGTGTGTGTTTTACCAGAACAGCTCCATGACAGGAGCTGGGCATGGCATTGCAGGGTCCCAGCATTTTGGGGTTATGATGAGCACATTACATGTGCTTTTCCTTATTTCTCTCCATTCAAAATCTGCTTCAAATTGGAGGTGGAGAGAATGAGATGAAAAACATGCAGTCTGTCTTTTGTTCCCATTTCTGCCCCGTCCTGTTGGCTGTCAGCTGCCTGCATTTCTGTCACCCCACTGCATCCCCTGCTCTCTGCACTTTGCTTCTGTGCACAAATAAAGTACCAGGGGATTGTTGTTAAAATTCTTTGGAAGGTGTGCAGAAAATTAAATTTGGGTGGGAAAATCTGTTCTCAGCACTTGTGGAATATAAACTTACAGTGTTTAAAAGAAAAAATAATCAGTACTAGTGTGCTGTTGATGAAGTTTGAAACTTTTGTTACAGAGAATACTTTTTTTAATATTAAGATCTTAGGAGTCTCCTGTGTTCAGGATGTGAGATCAAGAATTATAAAAACTGGAGTAACTTACTAAGAAACTTTTTAAAAAATGCTGTCTCTAAATGTTTATAAAGATTGGTCTATAATTTTTGTCCAAAAAACTTGGGGGTTTTGTCCTTTTTTAAAGTGGAGGAAACTTTGTCATAGTGGCTTACGAGTTCATACATTGTACAAAATAAACTTGGCCATAGAAGAAGACAACTTTGGGGTCTTACTCACTTGAGCTGTTGGGTAGTCAGTGTAATGATTGCATTCTTTTTTTAATTTGGCAAAATAAACTTTGCTCTATTTTTTTTATTCAAACTTTTCAACTCACAGTGTGATATTGGTCACTTGGTCTCAAGGTTTTGGTTAAATTTTCTGCATTTTTGAGTCAGTTGACTGTCTTTGTTCTGAGTGATATTACAGGGTTGGTTGAGGCGTGTTATGTGATGCCACAGTAATACTGGAAGTAAGTCAATACCAAACTTCTGTATTCCCTGAAGGGACAGTGTAAGTTCTGTCTTTCACACTGGCCTGAAATGAGCATAGGTGGATTCTTTGACTCTTCCCCCAAGAAGAGCAGATCTCTATTGTCTTCTGTGGTGGGTGTGCCCCAGAACCAATGGTAGCACCATTTCAATTAAATTCTCTGAGAGGACCTTACTGCAGTGACTTTGTAATTTCTGGTTTTGTAAGCTTTGTGGTGGGGTTTCTGAAGGGCTTAACTGAAGATACCTTCATTTTCTATGAAAGAATTTGGTGTGACAGAGGGCTGTATAATACAAATTCTGCAATAAGGTGACCTTAACATTGTGGAAGCTTGAAATTCCTAGTTCTGTTATAGATGAACTCTTGCACCCTCTGCTTGAAGGGTGGAAAAGGCAATGCTTTTTACGTGGCTATACTGCACCAAAAGAAGATATCAAAATAATGCTAAAATGTGCTGTATTCACCATAAAACCAAATGTCTGCAGTCTATGACAAAGTGCATTTTAAATTGGATCACTAGAAGTGTGTTTTTTGAAGGGAAAGCCTAAAGATAGTGCTGAACCTCATGAAGTCTCTTTTGGTATTGCTGGAGCTCAGCTTGTGCCTGCAGGTGATTTGGAAACAGGAATCAGTTCACAGCCGGGGCAGTGACAGGTTGTGCCAGTGGTGTGGGGAGAGCAGAGACTGTAGAAATTCAATGCAAATATAATGGAAGGTTTTAGATTGACTTGAAAAGAGGTAAAGTGCCCTGATATAATAAAGGAGAAGCATAAAGCTTTCATAGTCTGTGAAAAATCTAGTTATCATTTAGGATGAATAATGGATTAATTAGTGTTGATTTTTTTTCTTTCTCTAGAAAAGGAGTGAAACCTTGAAAAAATCAAGGATTTGATGGCACAGGTTGCTGACCAGTGTCAACTTTACTGCTATTTAAGCAGTTTATTTGCAAATCTGAAAGCTGCACAGTTGTAGAAATTTCCTTCTGAGTAGGTCCAACTGTAGGTTTTTTAATAGGCTCAGCCTAGAGGCCTGGTTGGGCAAATACATCTGTCATGTAAAGCAAAGCTAGAAAATAGGCAATACATTCAGGACTGACAGTGGGGCAAACTGACATGGCTTTTACCTTGTAAAATAAAAAACTAAGCTTCATGTGGGCTACAGCCTTTAAAGCCAGTGGCAAGTGTGATTGGGAACATCTGGGAGAGCTGAAGGGAGAGGCTTTGGTTCTCAGGCTGAGTTTGCACTGAAGGATGTCTCACTGAGAGCCTGGGATCAACTGCAGGAGCAGAAGGCAAGTGAAGCAGAAGGCAGTTTTAGGTTGAGGGGCCTGATGCTGTGAGACATGGGGCCCTTCATTCCCCTTACACAGAGGGTTTGAGCATGTCTGGTTTGTATGTTACATGTGCTAGTTTGAGCTTCCTTTCATGAGTTAATATGGTCAGGTGTGCAGTTTGTCATGATTTTGTATGGCTGAAAATAGTGTATTTAGATTTTCAAGTGGTGACCTCAGTCTTTTTCATTTTGCAGATTATTTCACCATTGAATTTGAACTTCTGTGTGGCATTGAAACCAACCTAACAGTGAGATTATTTGTCTTACATCATTACAAAAGCAAAACTTTTTTGTCTGTTTGGGTTTAAGATCTCGTTAAAGAAACAGCTTAAAAATGAAAGTTTATTTTCACTTCTTAGTGAAGCATGATGTCAACAAGAAGAAATTGTATAGTCTTCCCTGAACAGAATAAAGGGTCTCTTAGTGACTTTGAACCGTTGTTATCTCATTCCCCTTGTGTGTCTGGAGGAAGATAATTCTGTTTACCTGTCTGAACCTGTTATGCTGCACTTAAGCTCCAGAGTTACTTCATTCACATCACTGAGTGTCTTCAACTGTACCAGGTATCATTTGATTGAGCCCCCGTGGATTTAAGGTCAGTTCTAAACAAAGTACAAAAAGTGAGTGTGTGTTAACAAAGTCTCTGACTCTGAAGTGCTGGATGCCTCCACCTCTTTCCAGTCAGAGCTTTGGTGTTCAGGTATTTTCTGATGACCCTGATTTAGTGAGTTCAGTGTGGTACCATTCCTTCTGAACACAAGAGGACAGCTTTACTGTGATAATGGTCAAGCAGTGGAGCCTCTGTCTGTGAGGCACTTGGCATCTGGCTGGACACTTTTCTGGATGACCTCCTGTGTCTGTCTGCTTGTGCTGAGACTGAGATCTCCAGAGGTCCCTTCTAGCCTGAAGGATCCTCTGGTTCTTGGTGTCTCCTGCTTGATCCTCTCTAACTTTGCTGCTGCTGAAGGTGCAGTCCCCTCCTGCCCAGCCCAGAATGACATCCCCTCTCAGGAGTGTTCCGACTAGGGAACAGTGAGCTGCACCAGGGAAATGCCCTGATTCAGGAGGAGAAATGGCTGCTTCCCATGTGGATCACCTGCTGTGCACAGGAGGAAAATGTGCAGAGGAGATACTTGTATGGAGGAGAAGGGAGAGAACTGAGCGTGTGGAGGGCATCAGGTGTGTGTGAGGCATGAGGGTTTGTGTCCTTTGGCAGCAGAGCTGGTTGGTGCCAACACAGACTGTGCGAATCCTGACTGTAAAACCTTACTTGTTTCTTCATAATTGGTACTTCAGTACAAATAAGGTCCAAAATACAAATTTGATTGAGGCTTTACAGGGCCATGTTGCTTTGCCCTTGGAAAACTAATATTGAGGTAAGAAAACCCCACTGAGATCAAGTGATCTCTTTCCCCACCTTTGTAAAACCATATTTTATTTGTTCCACTGATAAATGATAGGCTGATTTTATTTTCTGGTTTGGTAGTTTTCCTGAGAGAAGTAGGCTTAGGATATTGCAGGGGTCTTCACTCCTGTTTTTTTATTGGAATAAGAAAATAAACAACTTCTATTGTAGGTTTTATCCTCTATCACTCTTCCCAACAGCTTTAAGCAATTTCATTCATTGTGTGTTCAGCCACAATATTGACATGTTTTATGTGAAACAACGATGTACTATGTAGGCTCTGCCCTCAGAACTGAAATCTTTGAATGGGGGTAAGTCTAACCCTTTTCCTGCTCATCAGGAAAAACTTTTATGAAGATTTGTAGGTAACACAATACTGTCCTGATCATAGGAAGGCACAGGTACTATGTCTTCCCAGCATCTTTATTGAAATAATCAGTCCTTTGCTGGGGGCTGTTGGATTTCTGCTGTTTGGGGTAGAGTCCGCAGCACAGGATGGCAGTCTGCAGGCCAGCAGTTGAGAAGCACATCTGGTTTCATTTGTCTTTAATTATTTTTCCTAAGGATTGTTTAATTTTGTCTGCTTAATACTTGTTCTACAGTATTTCAGTTCAACTTTAAAAGTGAAAAATTACTGGGACTTTACTCGAAGTAATTGTAAATATGAATTTAAAAAACTTGTGCCCATGGACTATTTTAAAAGTTTAAGCATAGGAAAATCTTAGACAAGTATTGAACATAAGGAAGGCAGGTACTTAAGGAAAGCCTATTTATCAACATTTGGATAAAAGCTGTCTCACTGACTTTCAGGAGCCCCTTGAAATGTGGATGAGGAGCACTTGTTTAGACTAAAAGTTGGTAAGATCCTGTGGAAGAATGGAAAATTTGTTTGTGTAAAGCAGATGCCAATTTCAAACTGTTCTTCCAGATGTTGACAGTAACTGGGACATTCTCTACCTACATTTTTGAAGAAAGTCTGAAGAAGGTAGATGGAAACTGAGTGCAGTAACAAGATTTGTAGTGCAGTGTCACAATATAATCCAGTGGGACCCAGGTTTGCTGCTCAAATGGCCAGTCCTGTTACTTACACTGCCCTGGCTATGAATTTTCATCACCTCAGCTGCCTTCAGAGAGAATGACCACGGGAACATGTGGCGAGCTGGATCCAAATGAAAACCACTCCTTAAAATTGGAGGTGTCCAAGGTGCTGTGACTGGCTTTGGAGAGGCAGGATCATCAGCTAACACGGGTGATGTGGTGGGCTGACCTTGGCTGGTCAGCACGCTGGGTGCCCACCAAAGCTGCTCCATCCCAGTCTCTCCTCAGCTGGGCAGGGGACAGAAAATACCATGAAAAGCTCAGCTTGAGGTAAGGGCAGGGAGAGCAGTTGGCAATTACCATCACAGGTGAAGCAGACCCCACAGGGGGAAATCAGGTTAATTTATTACCAATCAAATCAGAGTAGAGTAATGAGAAATACAACCCCAGTGTTAAAACACCTTCCTCCCACCCCTCCCTTCCTCCCAGGTGCAGCTGACCCCTGATTGTCTGCCTCTTCTCCCTGAGCAGTGCAGGGAGCTGGGAATGGAGGCTGTCATCAGTTCATCACACCTTGTCTCTGCTGCTCCTTGCTCCTCCTGCTCTTCCCCTGCTCCAGCCATGGGGTCCATCCTGTAGGACACAGTCCTTTGTGAACCTGTCCCATGTGGGTCCTTCCCATGGGCTGCACTTCTTCATGGGCTGCTCCAGCCTGGCTCCTTTCCCATGGAGTTCAGGAATAACCTACTCCAGCACAAGGTTCCCGTGGAGTCCCAGCCTCCTTTGGACATCCCCTGCTCCTTTGTGAGGTCCTCATGGGCTGCAGGGGGGTCTCTGCTGCCCCATGGACCCCTGAGGGCTGCAGGGGGGTCTCTGCTCTAGTGCCTGCAGCTCCTCCTTCCCTCCCTGTTGCTCTCACACACTCTCATTCCTCTCTCCCAGCTGCTCTTGTGCAGCAGGTTTTTTCCCCCTTCCTAAACACATTATCCCAGAGGCACTGGCAGTGTTGCTGTGAGCTCAGCCCTGACCTGCACTGGGCCTGTCACAGAGCTCTCTGGCATTGGCTCTGTTGGATGTGGGGGAAGCTTTGGGCACCTTCTCACAGGAGTTTGTCCCCCCCACCAAAATGTGGCTGCACAGCCCCAGTCCAGGTAGGAACATACAGGGGCACAGTGGCTGCAGCCAGACTGAGTGAAGCATGTTGTGTCTGGATTAGGAGACCACCTGTCTCATTCTTTATTCTGTGTATTTGTAGACTCATTTAGCCTTAAAGGTGATTTGTCTACTATGGACCTTTTTGTTATCTTATTAAAGGCCAGGCATTTTTTTTGTTAGATTTTACAGCACTTGCTCTGAATGTAGGTAGGAAATGGTATTCTTACAAGATAGTTTCCCAAGGTCACAAATCAGGTTCATGGCCAAGCCAATAATAGCAGGGCACCTTCCCTTTCATTCCTGTTTTAATTAGGCTGAACAGTGTTGAAATAGCTCTAGACTGGTGGTGAAGCCATTTACTTAGTGCACACAAGTCTGAAAACAGTCGTAAGGATTGTTTTCTGTAGAGGAGCCTGCCTGCCTCAGGAGTGCTCCTGACATGGGTCTACATTTATAGGCTTCTGTGTTTTTGGAAAAATACACATTTATGGGTTGTGATCAGTGTCAGAGTGAGTGAGTCTGTATTGCAAAGAATGAGGATTTTGTGGTAGGGGCTTAAAAAACATTCTTATTCTCAAGTATAAATACATGACATAAAATCGCTCTTGCACAAAACTGGGTAAAGCATTGCCCTAAATGAACATTTCTCTCTGGTGAAGTAAAGTAAGTGTAACACCTTTACTTGGGTTTGACCTGGTATTCTTTAATACAGGCTTATGGTACAAAATGATGATTAATCAAGAGAAAAGCAAATTAAGAAGATGTTTACATATTAGTTTATGTATTTTCTTTTTTGGTTGGTTGTCAGCAAGAACATTTTGTTCTGAAAATGATAATTTTAGGCTAGTTAGGATAAGAGTTAATAAATGCTAATAGATAATGTTCCAAGTGTTAGTCACAAAGACACATGCTGAATTTGGTTTGTATTGAGAATAATAAACTCATCTATAGATCTATAGTTTCCATTTTCTTTCTAAAATGCTGTTACCAAAATAAGTTATTTATAAACTAAATGAACAGAATTCCACATGTGGCTTTTTTTGTTTGTTTTTCTTTGTTTTTGCTACCAAAAATGTACTTTCTTGTGGCCTTTCTAAATATGCTTTGTTTCTTCAGACCATCTGGAGTGGATATAAAATCTCTTTATATGCTTTTCCTATCAAATAATTCTGAACAGCTCTAATTTTTTTAACTTAATGTGTGTGAATTGTCATTCTGTCTCCTTTCTAAAGGAGGGCATGCAAACTGTTAGAACTGCAGTGTGCCATTAGCATGGTCTGTCATGTTTTCCAAGGATGCCCTCCCTCCAGGAGGAAAAGGGGAGCCCGAGGTTAGGACTGGCAGTTGTGTAGCAGCATGAGCCGTGTAATCAGAGGGAAAGACTTTTGGGCAGATTGAGAAGAAAATGTAAAGATACACTTGAGAGTTAAACAGCTTTGTTACACTGGGGAAGTTGCTCCAGTGATTGATGGCACATATGTAGTCTTGAAAGAAAAGTACTCTTTGCTCATGCAGAAAATCTTTCCATTAACGTGCTATTTTGGTTTATTTTGAGTACTTCAGAAGATAGCAAGAAATTGGGGATTGTTTTTTTTTATGGATGTTTTATGTGTGGTTCTCTTCACTGGTTGAAATAGTCATTTGCATTGATGTGATGAAACCCTGTCACTCATTGCTCAGGAAAGCACTCACCTGCATGTCCTTCATATAAAACAGGGGGTGTTTTTAGCAATAACAGTTAAATTGAAAGTCCCAAGTTAATAAACTGATGTGTTCAGAGAAATAGTAGAGATAGTAAAGGGGAGTGGATCGAGCTCCTGATAAATACAAGTTTCTGTGACCTGTAAAACAGGGACAGAAAATGTTCCCTTCTTGCTGTTAGAAGACTTGTGAAATTCATGGGGAAACAAACAGTGAGAAGGGTGGACCCCTGTATCCTTTAGCTGGGCTCCCCTCTGCAGGGGCAGGGTAGGTCAGCAGTTGGGAAAAGCTGTCTGGAGCAGCTGATAAGGCATGATGAGTCAGACACATCAGCTGGCAGATTCCAGAGCTCTGATAGTGGCCAAACAGCTGAGTGGGGACTTCCCTGCAGGGGTCCCAGAGCCCTCACACCTGCAGCTGGGGAAGTTACAGAGGAGGAAATCAAAGAAACCATGCAAAGTGCAAGGGAGTAGCATGGGGGTTATGAAGTGGTGAAGGTTTTTGAGGAAAGCATTGGGACCAAGGTGTTGCTTTTTACTGCAGCGGACATGTACACCCCAGACTAACAGGTCCTGGGGTCTGGGGGGACCTACTGAAGAGTCCCAGGGCATTGCTGTTTATAAATGAATTCCCAGTTCTCATACAGTCAGGTCAGGGAATGATCTGGTCCTGCATGGTTGTTTTTTGACAGAATGAACACATGACACAGCAGGTTTATGTAGATGGTTGAGTTTTAATGAAAGTCTTGCATGAGCATGTTGCTCTGCCACACTCAACACACTGGTTTTTTTTATTAAGGTTGTAGGGGAAGCTGCTGTCAGTTCTGGTGTTTTGTATCCCCAAAGGTTTTGGTTTTGGTAATAAAATCAAGGGTTTATTGTTTTTACCTGTCTTGTTACTGACAAAGTAGAATCTTAATTTTTTGCTGTCTTCATGGCAGAGCAGCATTACCACCCAGACTTTCCCAAATTCTGTCAGTAACTGTAAATAGTAAAAATTACTTAGAATAGACTTGTTGTTACTAACAGAGTCCTTAGTGCTTTTTTGTTAGTAAGGGTACACCTACTAGTTTACTCAGGGTTTTTAAGAAATTGTGTGTTCTATTTACTTTGGTATCCTTTTGCAGAAACAAACATTTAAATCTCTTGTAGGTGTGTACTGATTGAAATTAAACATAACTTCTTTCAAGCTTGGTAAATCAGAGTGAGATATGTAAGTAACTTGAAGTATTACTTGTATTTTAACAGTGAAAGCAAATTGAATACATTGGTACAGAAACTACATGATTTCTTGGCTCACTCATCAGAAGAATCTGAGGACACAAACTCTCCTCCAGCATTGTCTAAAAACAAAAGCATAGGTAAAAATACCTTTTATGTATTCTTGATTACTTTCCATGTATATGTGATTGTAAAGTGCAATAACTTGCTGTTGTTATTTCGCTGTATCACACCTCACTGGGACAATTATAGAAAGTCCTCCTGTGATTTAAGTGGTGGTAGCTTAATAAATACACAGTAGACCTTGGATGCAGTATTTATTTCCATTCTAAATCTTTCTAAATGTGTAAAAAATATAATCTTCTGGTGATTAACCCCCTATGAAACCCAAGATGGCAAACACACACATATTTGCTGGGGTGGGAGGTCCTTGTGGGGCATTCCTGGGTTTACAAACGCAGGGTCCTGGTTCTGTCAGAGACCACGGTTGTCTTTTTTGCCAAAATGCCTATTTTCTCACCACATTAAAGGAAATCTCTCAGAGAAAATGGTGTGGTTTTTCTCTGGACGTGATGAACTGGAGGTATCAACCAACCAAAGGCCTTTCAAGAGTTCATGTGGGCGAAATCTCTTAAAGCCTGAAATGAAAGTGTAGCACCTGGTAAAGCAGGACTGGGGGTAACACGTTCCTCTGCTGAAGGAATTGGGGAGGAAGTTCTGCAGATGATGCCTTCATAGTTATTGGAAAAAGATGTTGACATGTGATCTGGAAACATTTGAAAAGGAAATAAGTCCTCTGGAAAAACCTGGAGTCTTATGTTAAGTCAGAGTTGGTTATGAGAAATTCTCACTTACAAGTTAGAAATAGGTAATGAATTTTAAACACTGTTTTGATTACAGTGATTAACAGTGAAATTATTTCATATCAGTACTGAATGAAATCTGTATTATTATTATCAGTACTGAATAAATTCTAAATTTAACTGGTTAAACTGTTTCTTAGTTTAACTTGGACTGGATACAGGTGCAAAACCTTTTAGTCTCTACTGTTTAACAAGCTGAAAGTTGTGCTGCAGTGGTAGAATCCAGGAGAAGGGAGAGTGTGCTGGCTGTGTTAAGGAGTTTATTTTCAAACTCCTATTGTCCTAAGTAATATCTTTCATGGTTTTCTGGCGTGCTGTTTTTCTGTTTTGATGTTCTGTTTTGAGATTCTGCTGCCTGTGGCACTCACCTCCTTGTGTCAGCATCAAACTGAACTGCTAACACAGGAAAAGGGAATTACCCCTGTGATACCTCAGCAGAATAGTAAAATAAACTGTGGTGTACATGCATCTCAAAGTGAAATTCTGCTGAGGAGCACACTGGGAAAAAGAAATCTTTTCCTTTATCCTGTGGAGTTAAAAGGTAGAATTTGGTTTGTTGCTGTAAAATACAGATTGTCTTTGACATGGGTACACTTGCAATTCGTAACTGGTGTGTTTCAGTGTGGGCTTTGGAATCTAAAAGAACATATTGAAGTTGAAGAGTCAAGATTAAACACTTAAATATTAAGAAATGTCAGAATTAACTGTGCAAATTTCCTTCCCCTCCCAGTGTTCTGTGGGTAGTGGCAGTGTCTTTAGCAACTGTGCCTGCT
Source organism: Campylorhamphus procurvoides (assembly GCA_013396655.1). Lineage (NCBI taxonomy): Eukaryota > Metazoa > Chordata > Aves > Passeriformes > Dendrocolaptidae > Campylorhamphus > Campylorhamphus procurvoides. The sequence goes on along the minus strand of WBMV01001734.1, from coordinate 232,749 downwards.
TTTTTTGTAAGCCACAGGATGCTCGTTACAAACACAAGTTATGGACGAGGCTGGGGCCAAATCAGGTTTATAGAGTAATGGATCTTGGGTTGTTCCAGCGTTGAGAGATGTGGGAGTTCCTGGGGAGAGTGTTGGGAAGGTGGGCAGTGTCTAATTTCCAGAAGAAATGTCACACTCCTTCCAAATCCCAGTTCTTTAGCTCAGAATACAGAAATGCCAGTAATGTTCTAGAGAAGAAATGTCAGGTATCTGAAAGGACCACAAGTGTTGTCTGCTTCCATCCTTTATTCCCTCCTTCACATGTGGAAATGGCTGGGTAATTTTTGCTGCAATTTACTGACACAGTTCAGCCCAGGTCAAATACCCAGCATTGAATTGTCTAATCAGAGTGATTAAAATTTTTTTAAGTGTAGAAGAAAATTGTTTGGTTTTCCCCAAACTGAAGTTTAAGGATAAATAAGTTGAAGTGCTAAATAACCAATAATCCTGATATGTATCCTGTAATTATACTTCCTTCTCCATAGTGCATCCATGAAATTCCTGTTGTTCCTAAGCCTTTGAATCCCTGAACAAACCATTCCCTTCCATGACCAGGACTGGTGGATGGGAACAAGTGCTAATAGGATGCAGGTCTTGTTCCCAGGTTAGAGAAATGGGAGTTCTCAGTCATACCCTGTATCAAATGGGTTTTTTGTCTGTGGTTCCATGATCCCAGATTTAATACTTTACTTCTACTGTCAACATGTGTAAGAGGAAATACTTGAAGTAGCTTTTTAGAGATTAACAAAATGCAGTAATGGTGTTATTTCTGCATGCAGCTGCACTTCCACTGCTTCAGGATTTCTGCACCAGTGGGAAGGCTGTTCCTCAACTGAACTGGAAGGGATTCCTAGATGATTTCTGTAACATTTATACTATACAGTGGAATGTGTTTCCCTGTTTAACAGTGTGTTTCTGGAAGTCACAAAGTCATCTTTCTTCAGTGATGTGCAGTGTGAAGAACTTCTGAAGTTTCTTGCATTTCAGTGGATGCCTCTAATTTCTCTCCTCAGGTAAAAGCAGAGAAGCCAAGGGAAGTCCAGCCTCAATGGAGAACAACAGAGAGGAGGTAGGATTTCTAGTGGCATGGGTAGTGTAGAATGGCTGAGTTCACTTGTTGCTTTTACAATAAATATTGAAATAATCCTGTGAGAACCATATGGGAAATGTTGTCATGTCTGTTGAATGGAAACATTAACTGTAAAATATATAAAAATAAATGTAAAATTAAATGTTGTATTTTGAATTAAATCCACTTTGATTTTGGCATGTGCAAGCAATTGTTTCTGTCCTCCTCCCCTTTTGTTTCTAAATTACTGAAATAAACTAATTTCCTTGGACAAGTTCATTGTCTTCCTGGTGCACAACAGTTCCTGGAACAGTGTGTCCCACACAGGCTCTGACAGAGTTAGGCTTTGCTTACCTGAGGTGTGCAGTGGCATTTGGTTAAGAAATAAACAGTGCTGTTAATTGATGCAGATTGAGTATGTTGCAAAGTGAGTTTTTCTTTATAAAGAAATTTGGTTAATATTCATTTATCCTGATTCTGTTCTCTGGATTTTATGTGAACAGGCCCTTACTATTTTTGGTTTGAAAGAATTGGTCTCTGTTTACACTGTGGTGCTCAGATAACAGTGGGTACTTGGTTGTCCTTCGAGGTAAATATGCTTCATTTTTTAAAAGAGAAAGAAATATGGACATACAGGATCTATATTAAATGTGAGCAGATTTCTCCTATAGGAGGTGTCATATACATGAAAGAAACTTTTCCTGTGGTGTGTTACCACTAACCATTCTCCTGTTGGAAACATTCTGCGTGGCAGCACCTTAAGATGTAAAGAACACAAGTGCCAGTCCTGCCTTAGTTTGCCTTTACTGCTGTAAATTCAGGTATTTTAAACTGCACACACCTGACTATGATAAGAATGCAAAAACCTCTGAAAAATGGATTTTCCTGTAAAGGCAGCCAGTGCTTTCTGGCACATGAGGCAGGTAAGAAATGTGAGTGTTCTGCTGGCATTTCCTGGGTGCCCACTGGCAACAGTCCCCAGTGCCAGCCCTCCAGAACCCTCTGGAAAAGGGACCCTCTTGGAAAAGGCCATGAGTGCTTCGTGCAACATGAAGAGCATCCCTCCTGAGCTGCTTCCTGCTGAGCTGAAACTCCATGGATTTGGTTTAACTGAGCTGGGTAACTGCTGAAATTGTGGGTCACTTGCTAATGCTTTTCCTGCTGCTTGCTTTTTTTTGGTTTTGAGGGCACTGGTGACTTCTGAGATGTATCCTAGTTAAAGCAAGAAGCTGATTTTATTGACAGATCCCTTGGACACAAATGTGTTGTTGACCTTTACACTTTTCTCTTCTTTTTTAGGGTAGTAGTTCCTCAGAAAGAACAAAATCCTTAGGATTATCCCGCTCCAAAAGGTTGGTTTGGAAAATGAAAACAAGTAGGTTATGTTTTAGTGTGTGAAACTATAGAAAAGTTGATGCACTGTGCCAAGTATTTTTGGTATCTACCAGTGTAAATCCATAGAGTTAGCAGAGTGCTGGTACAACAAATGCCCCATAATATACTTAAAATTCAAACCATTTCTCAGGGTCAAAGGTAAAGATCATAAAGCTGGATTTTTATTAACAAGATTATCCCATTTTGTCAGGACAGGAGTTTATACAAGTGTTCCTTCACTTTTGCTATTTCTACATGTAGGTTTCTAATAAAAATGTAAATTGGATCATATGGAAAAAAAGGCTTTCTGTAGCTCTCTGTTGGGAGGCTGTGCTGCTGAGCTGTCCTGTGCAGAGTCTGTCATTTGCTGTATCCCTGCTTAATCCTCTCCCTCTTTGACCTCCAAAGGATGGAGTTCACTGTTTGCCATCCCTCTGAACCTCCAGGAGACAGGTGGTTTGTGAGCCAAGTACCAGTTGTGTGCTCTGGTCCACTCCTCACCTGCTCCCAGCCGATGCTCCTTCAAGTTCTGTCCTTCATGGGCTTTTTAAAATCCCAGGGGATTGTACAGACAGTTGAGCTCTCCTAAATGCCCCATTTCAACTGCTGCCTTAGGACTGCTCTTTGCAGTATCTCTTCTCACCTTTATAGCCAAGTTTATTTACTCTGTCATGTCTGCTGGGATTAATATTCTTCAACCTCCTTTTTGGTTGTCTTGATGCCATATTTGCAAGTGTGGTTTTATGTTTGGCTTGAATTTCTTCCTCATCTTCTGAATCCAGTGTCCTGCTGAAATCTTTTCATTTACATTGTTTTTAGGCCTGGTTTTTTTGCATCCTGTCTGACCACTAAAGGTGTTTTCAGTCATGTTTGTCATACTGTGCTTGATACAAAACCAGTATCCTGTAGTAGTTCATGTATTGCCTTCAGATTACTGAAAATTATGCTCCATATTCAGTATTTTTTTCCCTTTCCTGACATAGTAAATTCATTTATTTTCATGGATTCAGGTTGCAGTTACGTTTGTGTGGAATTCTGGCAGCTGATCCTTTTATTCAACAGTCACCTTTTTCATTTATCTCTTTATTTCCTTGCAAACATCTCTTCAGCCAAGATGCTTTTTGTAATTTGTTAATATCTGTGTGTTCTCTTGATGCTGCCTGTTAAACCTGGAATGATGGATCAAATTTCTGAGCAGAGTCACCTGTGTTTCATTGAGGGTTTTTTCATAGAAATGTGGCTTTCTTAGAAACACATCAAGCCTTGATTTGACAAAAAAAATACAGCAAGGCTGTGAAACAAAAACATTTTATTAGTATGTATTTTTATTTCACATTAGAGGGGATAATTCCTGTTTGTAACAAGAAAATTAACATAAAATTTTTAAGTAGTAATAACTTGGAGCATCTCACCTCATAAAGCCTTAAATAAATGTCAAAAGAACATGGTTTCCCTCAGTTAATGTGGTGTTTGCAGAGCTGCAGGCTTACCTGAATTGCAGTGTGTTCTGTTTGCCAGAGCATGTTTCTTTCTGTCTGTGCAGGAAACCTACAGTTGTAACCAAATATGTTGGGTCAGACGAGGAACAAATTGCAGATGAAACTGTCAATGAAGACGTTTCCAATGAGAACTCAGAGAACGATGTAGATATGCAGAGCTTGCCTAAAGGTAGGTCATGTCTTTGTTGTGTCTGAATTCAGCAGGTTAGCCAAGATTGAGGCAGCCTAAATAATAAACTGGAATGCACATGTATTAGTAAAATGCCTGTCTGAGGTGCTGTTGGCTCTTACATACACAGCAGAGAGGAACCCAAGCACCTCTGCTCTGGGACCTGGCATGTCTCAGTCCATGGGGGTACCAGGATGTGCTGGGGGCTTAATTCCAGATGCCACCTGGGTAAAACCATCTCCAAACAGGGAAAAGAATTTCTTCTGTTGTGTTGTAGAAGTCTCAAGCTCTGTCACCTGGAGGTCTGATGTTACAGTTCTGTCTTTGAGGTTATATGTTAGCAGCTAGATGGACTAAAGCAAAACTAATGCTGGGGGTGAAATGTCATTACTCAATGTATTTTTAAGCACTTTTTAGAAACAGTTTATTCTGTAAGCTTTACATCCCTCTGCTCTTAACTACAGGATGAGTTTGATTAATCTCCTCCATTTCTTACCTGTGAAAGCTACAGGAAAAATTGCTGCTCTTTACTGCATGAGTAGCAGTATTCAGAGCAGTCACTTTAAAATGAGATTTTTCAGATGTGAGATTATTTTCAGTGTCCTCCAACAGAAGTATTAAAACTGGGCTCTTAAATATGAAAGATGTTTTTTTCATTCACATGATTTTGATTGGTACCCTTCATTTAAATGAAGGATATGAATTTCTGAATTTTGATAAAGACAAAGCAAGTTTTATTCTGTTGCTTTTTCATTTATTTCCTGATGAAATAAATGCAGGTGAGAGAAACTGGATAGAAGAGGGCAAAGAGACAAATCTCCAGTTACTGCAAGGGTTTTGAGGGTTTTAAGTGACGTAACCCAAGTCCTTTATTTGTAGCATCCACTGCAAATTCCTGTGCACACCCCCAGCAGTGTGACAGTCCCGTCCTGCACGTGCCACCTTAGGGCAGAGGGAGCAGAACCTGCTCCTTGGCCCATTCAGTCCTTGTAGTTTGAAGTGTGTGGTGGTTTGTTTTCAGTTCTGTTTTTATTTTCCTTCTTTTTCTGTGAATATCTGTGCGTTCCAACCTTTGTTGAGTTTTAGTCAACAGATTGCGCTTTTTTGTTGGCTTTATTTGAACAGACCTTTTGCACTTCATTTGGATGTGTAATGGTTTCCAATTTCTAAATGAAATCATTCTAGGTACAGTGGTTGTACAGCCTGAGCCAGTGCTGAATGAAGACAAAGATGATTTTAAAGGGCCTGAATTTAGAAGCAGAAATACCGTTAAAATGAAACCTGAAGCTCCCAAAAAGCGTGGAGGTAAATACAGTTTAAAACATCTATTCAAACGGGTTTAAATTGTTGCTTATGGCCACATTTGGTACATCTCAAAATTGTTCATATTTCTGATAAATTATCCTAAAAATACCTCCACTCTTCTGGCTCTTTGTTCATTAAGGATTCTGAGTGACAGAAATTAGCCTCCATTGCTGCCCCTGCAATGCAGCAGTGAAAGCTAAGATTAGTTCCCATTAAATTGTTATTTATTTCAGTAGGTATAGGGATGCATCATTAGGTACAGCTTCTTGGTATTCCTTTCTTAAGGAATTGGTACAGGAATGTTCATTGACTCACCAAGAGCAACCATGTGGGACATGTATAGGCAGATTATCCATCAGTGAACTAAGAGAAATCCTAAACCCTCAAACAGTTCAAGGTTTTTTGTCTTTAAATTGTGGGAAATTCCTTACTAGTGGGCCTTTCTAAGGCTTATCTTTGAAAAGCTGATGAATCAGCTGGTTTTCCACAGCTCCTGCTAAAATGGGGGTTAGGTAGATTATAGTACTAAGAGGAATTAATTTCTCTTGTTTTATTCCAAAAATGAAAGGAGAGGGAGGATTATGTATAAAGTAGCCAAAAAGAAGGCAGATATTTTTGTAATCACTCCTGACAATATCTTAGTTCACATACCTACAGCAGTGCCCAGGGTGTTCCTACAAACAGATCCTATACATACTGTTTATTCTTCCCATTGTATCATTTGAGATCCTTGCTCTCCTTTAAAGCTGTACTGTAATTTATTAAGTGCTACTTCTCCCTGTGTGGTTGAAGGGATGTAAGCTGTGAGTGTGTGGAATGTGCTTGTGCATACACATGGGCTCACCCATGATGTGAATCACATTTGGAGCATTGATGTTTTCTCTGAATCCTTAATCTTTGCAAGTTGGTTTTGTTTCATTCATGCAAGGTGTCCTGTGCAGCATTTAGGAATGCTTTTCCCATTTGTGCTTACAGCAGTTTTGCAAATGGTTCAACAGAATTCTTCAAGGGGACAATGTTGAAAAGATAGGACTCTTCTGCTTGAGCTTTGTGGCCTGTGTCTGCATCCCCAGGACAGTTTGTATGACCTGCCCTTCCAGCTTTTTACTCCATCCCTAAGGAATTTGCAGGCCACCTTTTGTGTGTCTGGACTGGTTCCTCCTGTACTGGGCCTGACATGGGGTGATAGTTCTGGACCTTCCCTTTATCCAGCACAAGCTCAGTTCTGTCAGTGTCACTGCCCATAGTATTTGATTTTAGAGCTCTCCAAACTCCTGTCAGCTTTCAGGGAGACAGGAACATGGAACAGCCACTGCCTGCTCCTGTGCTGTCCTCATTTCCAGGCCAGCAAAAGTAGCCAGGTGAGGGATGTGACTCCAGTCGACCTCAAGAGCAGCTGGATTAGGCAATATATTAAATCAGTTTGTTTTTGTCAGACTGTCAGCTTTTTGCACGAGGTGGCACTGCCCTTCCTCTGGTGCCTCACTGAGGTGCCCTGTGCACGTCCAGAGCAAGTAAATGTGGAGTCCCTCAGGTCCTGAATTGTCTGCACATTGCAAGTAAATAATAACAAAATAAAAATGCCAGTCCATCTTGTTCATTTTGGAGTGCATCTTTGCATTTTTATTAGGCATTATATGTCCTGTATATATTAGAAAGAGTGGTGGTAATAGAACTCTTGCCTTTCTAGCAACCAAATGCTCTCATCAGGGACTGTAAGAGGATTGTGTGAGAGGATTATTTTCAAGTGTTGTGTCTGCAAAATGGTTATGGTTGTATTTTTGCTAATAAACTCTAGTAGGAATTTTTTAAAGTATTTCTAAGTATTAATTAATTAGTAGCAGTTTAATTTCTTTGGATCATCATGGTTTGTAGTAGTAGCATGGCTTCCAAAGGTTTGCCTCATGAATTCTCTCTTTCTGGTGGTGCCATCATACAGATTTGAGGAGGAGGCTGCAGTGCTTGCCCTTAGCTGTAGAAAGGAGGGAAGTGGCTTGACTTTGGCATTAATGGTGTGTTGAGGCCTGGGTTGGGTGCTGTGCTGCAGAACGTGCCTTTCCTTCCTGAGGAGAGGGCTGTGATGGAGTCCAGGTTAGCAGCCTTTATTCCAGGTTAGCAGCCTTTATTCCAGGTTAGCAGCCTTTATTCCAGGTTAGCAGCAGTGTTTGGAACTGGTGTTTGAGCTGGCCTTGAGGTCAGGAGAGGGCTCTGCAGACCTGCAGTCAGGCGTGCCTGGGGGTTGGAAACAGTGTGCATGCAGAATTCCCCTGAGCTGTGAGGGTCTGTCAGCTGTTCCCACTGGCCCCTGAACCATCTGAGATGGTGCTTCAGCAGGAGGTTGCTGGTAGCTTGTGTTGTGTCTTGAGAGTGTTCCTTCAGTTCCTGGACTCTGTGGTGTTGGTGCTTCTGTGGTGGTGATTATTGACAAAATAGGAAAAGATACAGTCTGCACTCAGATTGTAACCATTAAAACCATTGAGTTAATTTCCTTGTGCCACTTACTGAACATGACAGCAAAGAACAAGTCACTGTTGAGTGATCCCATATCAAACCCCTGTCTTCTTGATCCCAAATTAGGTTTTTGAATTGCATGAGCTTTCACAAATTATTTTTTTTCTGTTGTTGAAAACAGAAAGGTCTCCCAGGATTAATTAGTGGGTTTAACAGCCTGGTATGGAGTGAGCCTCTCAAACCCACAGTCACCCCTTCTGAAGTCAGTTGGGGGGGTGGCAAAAGAAATGCTTTCTTGACCAAATGTAGGTACAGCAGCAGGGTGGTCCACACACTGGGAGCAACCAGCAAGGTGGGGAGGAACATGTGTATGGGGAGCAAAATTGCAGTTTCATAAAAACCCAAACAACAAAAACTGCCATCACGAAGGGAAGAAAATGGGAGAAAAGAGTTTTCAGGTGCTATTGAAAGGGTTTCATGCATCTTCTGTAATGGTTTCCTGTATTTTTCCTTGAGAAACTAAAACTGTGAAAGAAAATGTAGCACAAACATGAATTAAAATGGTACTTGTTGAAGTAAGATTGAATTGGGAATGTTGTCCAGAATATTAGGGGTGCTCTGGGAGAGTTTTATTGATGACTCTTCTTTAGGTGTGTTCTCCTGAGGTGACCAGTTAAACCAAATTGAATCTCTCAAGGGAAAAGAATTGTATCTTGACCCCAAGTGAAGCACAGAAATTAGAGGGAAATTCTTTCACTCTAAAATGGCAGGTGGTTACAGAAAGAGTTCTCTAGTGCTGGGTGGTAAAGACATAAAGGCATAAAACCTGACAGGCTGAAATATTGTAAGAAAATGAATAGGTATATATAGATTTCTTAAAAAAAAAGAAATTGAAGCAATTAATGTGTGGTTTATAATCCTCTCTATAGAGGAAGGACTACATGGAATTGTAAGCTGTACAGCCTGTGGGCAGCAGGTGAACCATTTTCAAAAGGATTCAATCTACAGACATCCTACACTGAAAGTTCTTATTTGTAAGGTATGTGGTAAACAATTCTGCTGGTTTAGTTTGGAATGTCATACTGATTGGTTTGGGTGGGATTTTGATTTTTGTGGCAGTAGTTCTTTTTTATTAATAAAGCTTTTTAGTCATTAGTTGTTACAATCAGGGAAACCAAAAGCAGGAGAAAAAGCAAATTTACTTACAAATTTATGTTCCTGTTTTCTTATACCCCAGTGAAACTCATTGTGGTTTATTTGTAATCTAGTTTTATAGCTTTAAGACTGTAATCTTAGTGAATTTTTAATGTTTAATGATCTGTCTGAAACTTCTGCCTGTTCATAATGTATTGTAGAAGCAGATTCAAGTGTGATTCTCCTTCTAAAGTATTCTGTGTAAAACAGTGTTGGAAAAGGAGCAGAAAAGTAGTTTCAGAGCCATCTCGATTCATGGAGTGTTCTAATTCCTGGCAGCTTTGTAGTGGTGAAGTGGTCCATAACCTGAGCCCACATGTGGCTCTGCAGCTGCCTGGGTTCCTGGTGGCCCCACAGGGCTCTGAGGTGCCTGCAGTGGGGAGAGGTGGGGAACAGAGGAGGGAAACAGCCCTCTCCCCCTGTGGAGACATCTGTTAATGTTCAGAGAGACAGTGATCTCTCTTGCATATGTGTCTCTGCAGTCTAGAGGGCCTGTATTTACACTTGAGCACAGGCCCTGTGGGGAGAGGCTGAGGGAGCTGGGCTTGTTTAGTCTGCAGAAGAGAAGGCTCAGAGGTGACCTCATCACTCCCTACAGCTCCCTGGAGGAGGTTATAGCCAGGTGGGGGTGGCCCCTTCTCCCAGGCAGCCAGCAGGAGGACAAGGGGGCACCACGGGCTTAAGCTCTGCCAGGGGATGTTAGGAAGAAATTCTTTACAGAGAGAGTAATTAGATGTTGGAATGGCCTGCCCAGAGAGGTGGTGGATTCACCGTCCCTGGAGGTTTTAAATCTGAGATCACACATGGCACTCAGTGCCATGGCCGAGTAAACAGAGTGGTGTTGGATCAAGGGTGGACTCGATGGTCTTGGAGTCTTTTCCAACCTAATCTATTCTATGATTGTATGACCAAGGTATCACTGAAGACAGAAAGGTACAGATCTGTTCAATGCACATTCCTCTTCCCTCCTACTTCTCCCCAGTTCTGATTACTGTTCCATGTTCAGCTGGCAGACTTTCTCAGGCATGGCCATGTAGTTGAATGTTCTGCCTCGTCTGCCTGTTCTGGCTTGTTTCTTTTATGAAATACACTTTACAAAAACCAACTTACAAGATGGCTATTTTCCACCTGCACTGCAGTCCCAACTCTTGTTGCTAGACTTGAAAATCCTCTCCACATGACTGTAGCTGTCAGTGTTCCTGCCATGCACACAAATGACCTGTGTCATTTCTGTAACTTCTTTAGGGTGCTGGGTTCAGTTGCAGCTTTTGACTGGGAGCTCTGCTACATAAATTTAAGGGTGGTTGTAGTGAAGATACTTAGTCACACCTGAAAATGGAATTGCTGGATGTTAACATCAGGATAAATGCTGAAGACCTTTTTATTTAAAGCCTTATGGCATCAGATGCTAACATAAGCAGCATACAGCTGAAAGTTGTAATTTATGTGGTCTTGTGTCAGGAAGTGGTGTTGATTTACCTAGAAAACAGATGGAAAAAACTAGAGATTTGAAGAGAGATATTCAACTGATGTTCTAAAACACACAGTTATACAGCAATCAAACTAGCCTGTTTAATTTTCAAATAAACTTTGAGCCATCTAAATAAGAAGTCATGGTTTGGGCCCTGTTGTATCCGTGGAAGGTGTTTTTTAGGTTACCACAAATGTAAAAGGCTCAGAGTGCTGAAGCCTTGCCACCACTGCTTTTAGTGGCAAGCTTCTGAAATCAGCTGAATTTCTGAAGCCCAGCTGAGAGTTAATAAAGGATCCCCTGTCCTGTCTCTTTGCAGACTTGCTACAAGTATTACATGAGCGATGACATCAGCCGGGATTCCGATGGCATGGACGAGCAGTGTAGGTGAGTGTGCAGAGCTGCAGTAACACCCACAGCTCCTCTGCTTTGGCATCTCTGTGTGTCACTATTGCAACAAAACCCTCAGTTTAACAAGCTTAACAATTACTCCTCACCAAGAAATACTCAGCCCCAGGGTTTTCTAATTATTTGTTACTTTAGTAATTAACAGGCAAATATTATATAAACAAATCCAAGAGTGAACACTTCTAAGACATCACATTTCTATCTAAATAAAATGCCCATTACTTGGTCATTAACCCATAGTGCCCATTAACCTCACAAACATTTTAAAGGTGGGGATAGAATCTGGCATTCTAAACCTTGTAAATCATAGGAACTTGGTTCTCCAGATGCATCTCCCACTTCTGAAATACTGAGGTATTTCTCTGTCCTTAGCTCTAGGTGTGTAACTCAGTCCAAATTGTGCAGTCTCTGATATTTTGGGGCTTTTCAGGTCATGTGTGCCTGCAGTAGTAATGTATCAGTCAAGGCTAGAAAGACTGAAGCTAATTCCTTTTGCAGTGAAATCACTCCACCCCCCCTAAATTTTCAGAAGAAACAGAGAAATTAAAATTTAGTTAGTTTTTCCTCTTGAAGTTGCATTTGAAAATTACCATTTCAGCCTTGTGGACTGTTAATGTAGTATGTGAATTTTCTGACTCATCAATTCCTGAGTGCTTTTTAAAAATGATTTCAGTTAATGGGTATCTCTTTATCACCTGAATTTTTAAATGTGCCAACTTCAAAATGTGTCTCTGTGTTATCAGGAGACAGCCCTCTTACTGTGCTTGTGTCTCTTGCAGGTGGTGTGCTGAAGGTGGGAACCTGATCTGCTGTGACTTTTGCCATAACGCCTTCTGTAAAAAGTGCATCTTGCGCAACCTGGGTCGGAAGGAGCTCTCGACCATCCTGGATGAGAACAGCGAGTGGCACTGCTATATCTGCCACCCAGAGCCTTTACTGGACTTGGTCACTGCCTGTGACAGTGTCTTTGAAAATTTAGAACAGTTACGTCAACAAAACAAAAAAAAGATCCGAGTTGAAAGTGAAAAAAGTAAAATATATGACCATACAGTCAAGTTTTCTCCAAAGAGAAATAATGCAAATTGTAATGGGGAAGAAAAAAACCTAGATAATTCATATTCAGGTTCACTAACATATTCTTATAAAGCACTAATGGTGCCAAAAGACTTGCTTAAGAAAACTAAAAAGCTGGTTGAAACTACAGCAAATCTGAATTCTAGCTTTGTAAGCTTTTTGAAAAACACTGCAGAAAATGTAGAAATAAGCCCAACTGTGCAACTGTGTCAGCTGAAAGCTTTTAAATCTGTGCTGAGTGACATGAAAAAAGCTCATCTGGCACTAGAAGAAGGTCTGAACCTGGAGATTCAAGCATTGAATGTTAAAATCAAAGATAAAAATACCAAAGAGAAAAAACCTGAGGTTAGATCAGAAAAAAATGAGGTGGAAAAAGATGAAGGAAAGGACCGTGTGGCATTAAAAGAGGACGATGCTGTACAGACACAGGAAAAAACTGTATCAGAACAGGCTGAGAGTGAGCCCATGGATCAAAGTGTTCCAGCAGTGGAACAGACAGACACCAAACCTGCTGCTGGGGAAGAGAAAAAGGCTGGCAGCAACGAAGAACCTCAGTATGAACCGAACAGTACGGAGGCCTTGGACATGGATATCGTGTCCATTCCATCCTCTGTTCCTGAAGACATCTTTGAGACTCTGGAATCTGCCATGGAGATTCAGATGCCATCAGATGAGCAGGACAGTGGAAATACAGGAACAGATCACGAGGCCCTAAATTCAAATACAAAATCAAACACTCCTGTGAAAGATACCAAAAGTGGTACCAAGTTAAAATCGTCGGCTAAAGGAACAAAGGAATTGGTTGTAAAATTGACTCCTGTTTCACTTTCAGAGTCTACAGTTAAAGCTGAAGGTCAAGACAACAGTGTAGAAAAGGAAAATAAAGAGGCTGATGTAAAAGCCAGAGCAGAGAACTGTGATGCTGTGACACAAAACCACAGTGCTGGCAGCGAGCCCTCCCCGGAGAGTGAGGCTGTGCCTGTCGAGGACCCCGATCTGCGGAGGTCACCACGTGTGAAAACCACCCCCCTGCGGCGCCCCACGGACATCAGCCCTCTGAGCTCCAACTCGGAGGAGGACAGCAATGACACCAGGCAGGAGAAGCGCAAGGGCAAGTCAGCCAAGCAGCCTGGGATAAAAAAGGAGAAGAAAAGTTCTTCTGATGGCACTGCTGATGGGCCCAGCCCGGAGAAAGTCGCCACGTCCAAAAAGCCATATGCTTTGGATCAGAGCTCAGATTCTGAGGAGATGCCAACGGTTCTTAAGGAGGCAGGAATGATAAGTCGTAGTTCCTCAGACATTGACAGCAATAGTGAAGCACCAGCAAATGATCAGAAGACTGCAGATTTGCAAGAGAGTCAACCAGCAAAGGATGAAAATGGAAAACGAAAAAGGAAAAGTTCCAGTTCTGGTTCAGATTTAGATGCTAAAAGAGGCAAATCAGCTAAAGATGCTGCTGCTGCTAAAAAGAAGCGACAGAACTATTCAGATTCTTCAAACTATGATTCTGAGTTAGAAAAAGAGATAAAAATGTTGAGTAAAATTGAGGCTGCAAAAAAGCCCAAGAAAAAATATTCACGGAAAGAGGATAGTTATGATTCTTCTGAAGAAGAGCAGAGGAAGAAAGTAAGCAGTAAAAGAAAGGTAAATTTAAGGAAAAAGAAAGGCAAATCTTCTGAAGATGATGATGCTGAAAAGTCTTCCCCAGAGAAGGAAATGAACCATTCTTCTAAAGATAAGAAAGTGGGTAAGAGGTCATCTGCTAAGGACAAGAAAAACAGAGACTCCAAAGAAAAGTCTGCCAAGGGAAAACACGATGAGTCCTCTGATGTGGAGAAGTCTTCACTGGAGAAAGAGGAAAGCTCTCCTGAAGGGAACAAAACCAAGGATCTGAAAAAGAAAAAGGCACGAGACGATTCTTCTTCAGAGAGTACTGAGAAATCTACAAAGAAAGAGCTCAAGTCTGAGTCTTCAGAAGACAGAGTAAAAAACAAGAAAGGATCAGAAAGCAAAGCAAAGAAATCTGAAAAACTGAAAAAGAAAGGCTTCAAGAAAGACCAAGATGATTCCTTATCTGATGTTGACAAATCCTCTGCAGAGAAAGGAAGTTGCAATTCTTCTGAAAACGACAAAATTAAAAAGGAACCTGTGTTTCCAGAAAAGAGAAAATTGAGAGAGAGAGTAGCTAAAAGAGTACACCGTGATTTATCCTCTGATACTGAGAAGTCTCCTCAGAAGGAGGAGAGCTCTTCTGAAGATGCCGTGCGTCGTAGGAAGAGAACTGGAGCTAAAGAGAAGAAAAAAATCAGTCACAAAAAGAAAATTTCCAAGAAAGAACAGAATGACTCGTCCTCTTCTGATGAGGAGTCTTACGAAGACAGTAAGAAAAAGGTTAAGAGAGGGTCAGTGAAGGAAAGTAAAAAGACTAGCTTAAAAAAGAAAGTGTCCAAAAAGAAAGGGGTTGTCACTTCTTCTTCCTCCTCCTCTGATAAGGAGGAAAACGATGACCAGAATTCCACGGGCGATGGAAGCAGCGACGAGCAGAAGATCCGGCCGGTGACCGAGAGCTTGATGCTGTCTGCTGGGGCAGGATTCAGTCAGTCATCAGGTGTGCAAAGGATGGGCATCTGCACCTCTTACTAATGTATTCATAGAGGAGTTTTCTGAGATTTGAGTGACATTTAGTAATCCAGAAGTGAAAAACACTCCTCAGTAGGTAATGACACATGTAAATGTTTGCAGCCAGTTAGGTTTTCTGATCCTGATTTGGAAGCACCTGTTCTAAAGTTCCCTTCCAACCCAAGCTATGCTGTACTTCTTTGATCTCATTATTTCAGTTCATGCAGCTTGTCCCTTGAGGAAAAAAGGATGTCATTGTTAATGGAGAGGCTTGGGAAGCTCCAGTCTGTAGCTGCAGCTTGGCTTTCCAAAGCCTGGCCCTCACTCTGCCTGCCCAGGGACTCCTTTGGCAGGAGTAATTCAGGGAACTCAGGTTTTTCACCTCCTGGTTATGTGCTGGAGATGACTCTGAAGACCTCTGGCATTGTAGGACACACCTAAAAATGAAGGGGATGATTTTTGGTGCCTCACAAGAGCCGTGTAGCCTTAGAAGAGCTGGTGTCACTTATAAAAATCTGCCATTGCTTATTGTTTTCATAGGAGGTTTAGTAGTCATTGTTTTCCTTGCCAAGATCCAACTGCTTCATCAGTGTCCTGGAATCTTAGGAAATTCAGGACTGCTGAGTTTAAAATACTTGGTTTTAAAGAACTTAGAAACGAAGGGCAGTTTTCACATTACACAGACAGTAGTCATTTTAATAAATACATTTTCAACTAGGAAGAAAGAATCTATTTGCTGTTTTAATTACCATGACAGGTAAACTGTTTCCTGGTTTTTTCAATTATTATATTTCATAGAACTTTCTGTACGTTACTTTAACTGTGGGCTCAGATACAGTAGCTTGTAGAGCTGCAGCTAAACTAAAAGAGAATCAAACTTCAACGTGTTTGTGAATTTACAAAGGGGAACAGAAAGAGTAGGTTTAGATTAGGTATTGGGAAGAAATTCTTGGTTATGATGGTGGGGAGGTCCTGGCACAGGGCTGTCCCATCCCTGGAAGTGTAAAAAGCCAGGTTGGACGGGGCCTGGAGCCACCTGGGCTGGTGGAAGGTGTCCCTGCCCATGGCATGGGGTGGAACAAGATGAGCTTTAAGGTCCCTTCCAACCCAAACCATTCTAGGGTCCTGTGATGAGATAGCAGAAGGGACATGGCTATATTTTGACTTTCCAAGAAAGTACTTATAGGCAGATACTAAGTACAAAATGACATGACTGTTATTTGTAGTTTTTTAAACAAACAAAACCTCACCCCTTAAAAGCCCGAAACAGTCGGGTTTTAAACTGGACATAATAATATTCCCCCTTTTTTGTATCAGCTTGGCAGTGACCCACTTCTTCCTGATGCTTTCCTGCACTTCAGTTTCTGGAGACTGGTTCATTTTTGCACATGCAAAGGCTGCTTTTCAGAAGTGCTGTGCTGCTGCAGATTTAGAGCCCAAGTTTGATCTATAGTGTTTTGCATCACCATTGTGTAGCAGTTGGAGAATAAGTTTCTTATTCTGCGTTTTACACAGCCCTGTAATGTTTGTTTCTCAAGGCCTTCCAATGAAGTAAGTGTAGTTGTGTCTCTGCATATAATACTGAGACTTTCAGGGCTTTTCCTTGAGTGCTGCCTTATCAGTGTTTCCCCAGTGATGCCACTGCTGGGGGAGATGGCAAATAATGACCAGCTTGTGTAGTAATGAGCTGGCTTTTTGTGTGTGGTCACTGCCATGGCTGTTGGAGCTCTCACACAGGCACACCACTGTCTTTTGGCAGTTCTCAGCATCACTGAACCATCAAAGAAAAATACCTTCCAAATGGCACTGCTCATGTGCAGTGTTACATTCACAGACTTGGGACTGAAATGGCCCAGGGGGAAAAGGTTGGCTGTCATATATCAGAAGGGTTTCTTTTGCAAGTCACAAGTAGAAGGATTGGATAATTACTGGAGAGAAGGATTACAGTGTACAAATTGGAAACATGATATGGTGATGTGGGATGATTGACAGCAGAGTTAGACCAAGAGAGAAGTGGGTTGTTTTAGGCTGGAGAGAGAATACTGAAAATGGGAAATGAAATTGCTGTCTGCAGATCACCTGATGGGCAGTGTTGGGGAAGGCTGAGCTGGATGTGTGCGAGGCAGCAGATATAGGAGCTGGCAAGCAAATGGATCTAGATACTAGGAAAAGTATTTTATACACTGAGCATGAACAGAACTTGACACTGGTTGCCTTGCCCAACTTTGGAATCCTGTCCTTGGAAATGTTGTAAACTTGATTGGCCAAGGCCCTGAAAACACTGACCTTACTTTGAAGGTAGCTTTGCTTTGAGGAGGGAGTTGGAGTGAGTCGTGTCCAGAGGTCTTTCCCAACCTGAGTTACTGTTTGATTCTGTGAAATCCTGCCTATGTAAGATTATTTTAAGAGGAGACAAATATATTGGCTTAATAAGTGAATTAATAAAGGAGTCCTTTCTGCAGCTGAACAAGCTGTGTAGATCGAGCGTTGAATGAGATTTACAGTCTGATTTGATCACAAGGATACTGACACCTAAGTGAGGGACTTCCTGGGATCACTTCTTAGTCAGTCCTGTCAGATGACATCTGGGTAATGCTGTTTCCAGGACAAATGTACATCAAACCAACTTGGAGTAGCCTCTGACAGCCTGCTTTTAGGCCAGTCCACACAGGTAACCATAAACAGTGCAGGTTATAAATGATGGTGTCTCAGCTCATTAGGATTGTGAGGTTTCTTTTCCTTAGCTTAATTTTACTAGCTAGCAGATTTGTCTGACTTACCTGTGAATCAGAAGAACAAGAGAAAAGCAAGGGGAGAGGCCTGGGAATGTGCCAGAAATAATTTGAATCCCTCTTTGTGCAGCCAGGAGAGTGCAGAGGAGCTTTGAGGCCCCTGGGCTGTTCTGGGTTATGTTCCCACCCTGCTGCTGTTGATGGCCTTTCCACATGAGACAGGGACATGGAGTGCAGCTGAGTTTGGATATTTGCAGTAAGGGTAGCATGTGGAATTTTCAAAACCCAACTCTACACACACACATGTACTCTAAAAGCAAAGATAGGCAAGGATTAGTGTTCTCCAGAACCTCCTTGTACGAGCAGGGCAGCTCGTAGGCTTGGCAAGCAATTCTGTAATACATTTGTTTGTGCTGCCTTTTCAGTTTACTCCGACTCAGTAGTGGAGATTCTGATAGAGTAGGGAACTTCCTGGGGAACTTCATTTCTGGCTCCTGGGTGGAGTGTTCAGTCTCTGTTTTGGTGTAAAAAAAATCCAATTCACTGTGTGTAGTAAGGCAAGAATTGCAAGCTGCAGGTAGGTGCAAGCATAACGTGGATAGAAGTTCTGCTTGAAAGACTAGATGAAAAAGTACTTCTTTTTCTATGTCAAGCTAGAGAAGTGGTATGACCCAGCTGTTTTTAGCAGGGATTGTTGGTGGTAAAGCAGTTCATTCACTCTGTTGTTCCTTGTGCTCTCATGCATTATTGATTCCTGCTGGCTTTGCATGTGTTAAGTGCCTCCCGTCTGGTTTTCTTGCAGGAGATGAGGGAGAGGCTCTAGCAAGGACTATTCCAATGGAGGAGGAGGAAGATGATGATGATGATCCTGAGAATAGGTATGCTACCACCCGTAAGGACTTAGACTCGCTTATAAGACCCCCTAGGCGTGGGCGCAAGGCGGCACAACGGAGGAGCCAGCAGGGTGTAAAGGCCACGGCTGCCTGCCCTGCCCAGACCCGCGCTCGGGCCCCCCGCAAGTGGCACCACGGGGCCAGGACACAGAGGCCGAGGCCCCGAAGGGCCAAGCGAGTCCTTAGGAGCCTTAGCTGACACCTGCCATAGGGGGGGTTGTACTGTGCTGCAGCACTGGCCCCATTGTGCTCCTGCTGTGAGTGGGGTCTGGGACAAGCATGGCTGGGAGGCAGGGCCAGAGCTACTGCTGAGAAATGGGAATCCCACACAGGTCTCTGCCTAGAGGGGGACACTTTGCATCTGTGCAATATGCAGTGCTGCAGTATTCTCACAATGAATTTGGTTATTACTGTTGCTTAAGATGCTTTTTTAATTGAAATGCCTTTTCTCAATAAAGAGAAAACACAAATGTGGGGAAACCAGTGTTAGGTATTTTCAGCTGTTAATTCAACTGAGTTCTAATCCACTAAAGAGTACCTGAAGTGACTAATGTGGCAGTTCAGGCCCTGATTCTACAAGCACTGTGCATAGGCTCCACTGGTATCAGAGACTAATTATACACACATATTTTAAGTCTGCATAGATACTTTCAGAATTGTGGCTTATATGTATTGCTTCAGTTTCAAATTCAATAAAAATGAACCTCTGTAAGATACAGTTAGTTGAGACATCCTATTTTACCAGTACATTGTAGCTGTCCAAACTAGCCTGGCTAGACATGTAAAAGCCTTGTTTCCCAATGAGTAAGTGCACAACATGAAGTATTGCTCAGGTCTGAGCCACAGCTTCTTTTTGGAAGTTATTCTAGTTAGACTGAAGAGTTGTTCAGCAAAGTTTTACACAGTATTTCAGAAACTGATTTTAATTTTTGGCCATATAGCATGTGTGGGACCAGCTTTGCACAGTTGCTGATGGAGTGTTTTTCTGCTTCTGAGCCTTAATAGTTTAGAATATGGAATCTTTGTTTCACAGAGTTGTATGTTTTGATATGTGGCTGAAGTCAATTTTAAACACACTTTTATATCCTTTATGGGTCTCAGTTTGGCATCAAAATGCTGCTGCTTGTTTTCAGTCATCAAATTTAATTCAGTAACTCAGCTTTTAAAGATGATTTTTAGGGACTTGACGGCACAGGGTCATAAGCAGAACATTTAAACTTTGGTAATAAGATTTTTTTAAACTATACTTTAATTTCAGTCCTGCTTTCATTATCCCCCCCCTTTTTTTTTTGGTGAGTTTCTGGTTGGTAACTAAACCAAGACATTTTTGTCAGAAGTTCAGTATTTACCATACAAATGTTTTTGACAGATATTATTAGTTTAAGGGCCATATTGGGAAATGAATGAATTAATTGCTAACAAACAACTCCATAATATAAATTTGGGCTTTAAAAATCAGTTTCTGTACTTTGTTTTTAAGCTGACTCTTTGTTAAGCTTTTCTTAAGGGAATATTTTGAATATGTGAGATGGGAGGTATTTTGTCAATAAACAGTGTTGTCAACCTTCAGACCTGTTAACTGGTAACTGCAGTCTGATTTTTACCTTAATCACATGTTGTGCTTGGCACCAGAATCAGAGATCTAAACTGTGAAAAGATAGAACAAATTTCAATAAGTTAAAAACTTGTTCTGTTTACTCAACACAAAGTGTTTAAATAGTTTATCTGCTGATTCAGAGAAGCTGCCTATTTAATTGCAGGCCAAAGAGGGTACACAGTACCTGCTGGGTGTTTGTAGTGTGGGAACTCTCCTGTTTGCAAGTCTCTAGTCTAGATGTTCTGTTATTTGCATACCTGGGGATGTGCATGACATGAATATTAATAGTCTTGGAATCATTTTTGCCAAAATGCAATATCCAAGTGGGTCATACTATGCCATACAGTGCTGTATGCTTTCATCTTCTGTTGTGTAACTATGATTGGTCCTTCTGATCTTTTCAATGGTACTGTTTGATATGTTTGCAGTAGTTCTGTTTATTAAGAAGTTAATAGTGTATTTAATGCAGAATGCCTTTAAGTATTTGATGGTTACAATAAATTTTTGTAAAACGTTTTTCTTGTCCAAGCATTTAATTTAATACAACTCTGACAGCTTGAAAAACAGCCTCTTCCAACAAAGAGGGCACAGTAGTTAAAACAAGGTGTTTGGCAGTTTTCACTCATTATTTAGACATGTATGACATTTCCTCTAATTATTAATCTCTTAAAATCTATTTTTAAGGGTTCTGAATTTTCCAGTAATGCCCCAAAGGCCCATTTAATTCAGTAGTGCTGTAGGTGGGATTCTGTTGGCTTTTATTAGCTCCATACAAACCTCCTCCCCTGCCCAAGGGCTTGTTTTGGCCAATCTGATTTCTGTGTGTGACTGGTAGGTGTTTATGAACAGAGCATGGGAGCTGATGTGATCTCACTGGTACCTGTACATCATGATAAAGAACTAAATTTTGAGATAAGGACTTTTTAAGAAAAATGCTTCTTGCTGTGGTAGCATTGTCTCACCAAGATTTTTAACCAGAAGAGTCCATTGTGTTTGCACTCTAAAATTCATAAGCAAGAATGGTTCAAAGTACCATGTGGACTTCACTCCACATCCTGAGGGGCTGCAGCTGCTCTTCCAGTTTTGCTGCAGTGTCTGAAGGATAATTTAAAGTAGTCCTACAGTGTAACTAAGAAAGCCCTGGGTAATTCCAGCTTGCCTGCCTGTTGGGAAAACTGTTCATTTAGCAAGACTTAAAGTACATAGTAATTGGTTCATTCCTTAGCAATGTGTTTTGGTGATGGTGTTCTTATGAAGGGGAAACGTGTGTAAATGCTAGTTGATATAGAACTCTGCATATATACTGTCATTTTATTCTGGAGTTGTTTTTATGCATCTTGGTTGAGATTCCAGCCCCTTCCTGTGGGGCACTGTGTAAATACATGCTGGGGAAGTGCCCTCCATACAAACCTCTCTCTAAGTTCAGGTGCCATGGAGTGGGGCAAGATGACATGCTCGAAGTCACAGCAGATAATGCAGGAAATGCAGGGAGTTTTTCATATATTTGGGTTTTTACTACCTGAAATCCTGTGCTGGAGGTCATACAGCTCTGTGCCTCTTAATTAAATGTATTGGTAGTGTTTGGCTGTTACATCTGGTTGGCCAAGAGTCTTTCTTGTCCTTGACCCAAGGAAATGTTATGGTCCCTTTGATTTGTGTGGGTTCTCTGGAAGAATGTGAGTGAGGGAATGTCACACTACCATAGCTGGTTTTCTTCCTGCTGTTAATGCAAGTATTAAATATTAAACTAGCATATGAAGTTCCTTAGCTTACAGTCCTGATCACTTTAAATGGATTTTATCTTTAAAAAGAAATATGATATATTATCCTGGTCAACATACATTGTAATTTAAGTTAAAACCAGTTTCAAGAGTCCAGTACTCAATGTATTCCAATTCCTATGAGCCATTCTGACATCAGTCATTTGTCAGATGCATTTACAAGGCTTAATCTCTTTGGGTCTGGTATTGCTTGCACTTACAACTCCTATCAGATATGTAGTTAATTAAAAAAGGCATCTTTTAAATTCTGAGTGTCTGAGTGATGTCTCACATTTGTAGCCCAACATCGTACCAGTAAATGCATTGTGAAGAGAATGTCGCTTTTCACCAACAAACAGTCCCATCTCAATTTGGTTCCAAGTGGTTGAGTCTCTATCCTAGATAAAAAATAGGGCTAATTTTCTATGGCAGAAATAACTTCCTAATTAATATTATTATATATAATTAGAAACTAATAAGTTTGCCCACTCTGGCTGGTGGTTACAATGATGATTAATGGGAATATCACAATATCTTCTCTTCATGGATAGTAGATTTTGTGCATGGTGTCTTTTTAGGGGTTAGATACATTTGCTTTGGGTTTTCTTTTTCCCCTTAAAAATATACTTCATAAAGAACAAAAATGTATGCATTGCTTTTGTAAGACCCAAAGTCAGCCTTTTAAAGGTGATTTGTGTAGAGGTAAGTATTGCCATCCACATCCAGGTTGTGTTCACTTTGCTGATTCACTTGAGGACAGTCAGAGGCAGTGTTACTGGGCAGGACTTTCAGGCTTCAATTTTCATTTCTTTTCAGCTCTTTTTAGTGTTTCTTTTTTTTTTTTTTGCCTTTTCCAAAACTTTTGTGTTATTCTAAGCCATTTCATTTTTGAAGGAAAAGTTTATAGTGATCCATAACTGTAGCAACTTAATTTGTTGTTCTATAAGAGCTTCACTTGAGAGATCCCTGCTCCTTTACCATTTCCAGGGGCAGCCTAGATGGTGGTTCAGTTCCATGGGTTTGAACTGTTGTTTTGAGTGATACAAAACCTTTCCCATTCTGAGCTATGTACATGCAGCATACATTCATTCTCCCAAAAGGCAAGACAGACAAGGTTTGACCTTGAAAAAAGGACTTCATTTAAAATTGATGACCCTGCAATTAAAACTATAGTGTTTCTGATATTTATATGAGGAAGACCTGGTTTCATTCTTTTAGGATTATTTTTTCCCCTGGAAGTACAAGTTCTCAGATAACTCCACTATTTCCCTGGGCTGTTGACATTGTATTTCATATTCTCCATTGGATAGATTCAGGCAAGGTTTTTATGTTGCAAGGGCATGTAAAGGAATCATTTTCCATAGTCACTTGTACACGAGGTGGGACCTTCCTTTGCTGCAGTGAAACTGTGGGAGGCTGAGTGGAGCAGGGAGGTTTGTGGGGCAGGAACTCATCATTTTTCTGTGACATTCAGGTCCTGTGAGGTTGGCCAAGCTCTTTGGTGTGTGTGTGTATGAACACAGAAGGGTTTGTGCCACAGTGGAAGGCAAGTGCTTGTAGTTAGTTATCCAAACAGACTGAATAACATGCAGCCTCTACATTGGTACATTTTCTGTTGCTCTCCAGCCTTGCTGGAAAGCAGGAAGCTTCTCTTTTAAGAAGTGTTAGATGAATCTGCTTTCTGAACACAAGTCAGCACGTTACATTTAACATGAGATTTTTGCTGATATATCCTGTCCTGCCACAATGACTTTTCATCACGTGGCTTTTTTTTTGTTCAGCTTTCAGCCCTTTTTTTGAAGTTCTGAATGGTGTAGGATTACACTTGTCATTCATAGATTTACTTGAACAATGGAATAAATAGTGTTTTCTGTTTTACTTCAAAGAATTGCCAAGAAAATGCTTTTAGAAGAAATCAAAGCCAATCTTTCCTCTGATGAGGATACATCTTCAGAAGAAGAACCGGAGAAGGGAAAGAAGAAACCTGCAAAGCAGACTGAGAGCACTCGAGATGATGGTGAGCACCAAAAAGCACCTGGGGAGGGGAAAAGTGGTGCTGGGGCACCTGCCAGGATTTCAGAGGTCACTTGGGAAAATTAAGAGTGTTAAAGGTGCTTCAGTTTTCATCAAAAAAATGGCATTGATGTTGATGGGTGGTTGCCAGATAGAGGTTGCCAGTGTATGTGGTCATGAGGGTAATCATCTCTTCCAGTCTTTTATGTGTTTATTTTTTTGCTAGTGCTCTGATTCCTGTAATCAATTTAGAAGTCCTAGGGATTTGTGAGGAGTAACCTATACAGAACAAGTGCACAGGAGAGCTTTGGCTAACAGAGTCATTGGAACAGGCATTCCAAGCATTCAGGCAGCATAAAATACTTAACATTTAAGGAAACCGGTATGTTGTTGCTTGTAATGCCCTGGGAGAACACAGAATTGAGACTAAATTAATTCAGATTTCAATTCTTGACAGATTTAAGTGAGAGAAAAAAATGACCGGGGTGTGTGTGGTACTGACTCTTGTATCTGACAGGAGAGAAGGAAAAGGAAGACAGTAAGTCTGAGAAGGAGGAGGGTAACTCTGAGTCAGATTCAGAGGAAGAACAATCGTCGAAGAAGCCCCGGTACAGACACCGACTGCTGAGGCACAAGCTCAGCGTGAGTGACGGCGAGTCTGCTGAGGAGAAAAAGGTGCTGAAACCCAAAGACAAAAAAGAAGGGGGGAAACGCAGAAATAGAAGGAAAGGTACATAATCCATCCCTTTTTCCCTTTCTTGCCATAAAAAGCACTTGCTTCTGTCAAATAAGTCCAAAGCTTTTCAGAATGGGGATCTCAAACTGTGATGTCAAAATCTCTATGTAAACTTGCTTGTGTATGAAGTCTGGAATTCTTGTATCTTTGATTGATAAATAGTTGTCTTTGAAATGTTGAATACAAGTGCAGATCTCTCCACTTACTCTGTCCTCTGAACTGCATTCATCTTGTGGAGTCTTGCAGCATTTATCCTAAAGAGCAGAGAGGAGCCAAGGCTGCCTAAAGTGGGCAGATCAGTGTTGTCCTTCCCATAACTGCCCTCTGTCCCTTGGGCTGTCCTGTCCTCAGGCCCTGGAGCAGGAGGCAGCTCCCCAGCAGTGCTGCAGGCTGGGCTGAGCACCAGAGGGCACTGTGAGATGAGCCTTGCCTGGGCCTTTGGGCTGCACTGTGGCAGGCAGGAACAAAGGGCCCTCAGGTGCTGGTGCTGTGCCATGGCCAGGAAGGGTGCTCAGCCTTCCCTGGCCTCGCTGGTGCACTGGTGTCAGCCAGCTTGGGGGGCTTCCCCAGAAGGGGAGGTGCAGTGGGATTTGGTTAGCATGTTCCTTCATGGAGACTGGCCTTTTTATTGCATTGTGTGTTCATGCTTTCCCTCCCTTATGGAATTAGTGGCAGCATTGCTTTCAGGAGAAGTAATTGTAAATGACAATGGCAATGTGCAGTTAAGGTGAAGGATGCAGCCAGGCTGATTCTCAGGGTTCTTGAGTGTCAGCCTTTTAAGTTCACTGCCCTCAAGTAGAACAATACACTGTATTGCACTCTGTCCTTTTATTCCTTTTACTGCATTTCCCCCTGTGTGTAAAACCCAGGCTTTAAGCCTTGTGATTCATAAACCAGTTAAATTTTGCACTGTTCAAAATCAAACTGAAATTGAAGGTGCTAAATGGCATGCTGGTGCCTTAATTACCTTTTTAAATGCCAGTGATGGCTCCTCAAACTAGTTATGAAGGTATTACCTAAGAGTCCTCCTTTAGGTGTATTTTTAATTGCCTTTTGAGTAAGTTTTGAACTTGCATTACCTGAGCAAACATCAAGCCATAAATGCAGTGATGTGATTGCATGCTGTTAGTAAATAAGGGATCTTTTCATGAGTTATGATTATAAAATGACATCTAAAAGATTTGAAACCAGAGCTTCTGTTTAACTAAAAATCATCTTCTGTTTTCTGAAGTTCTGCTGTTGCCCACTGTGTTCTCTCCTCCTCACCCCCAGTCTTTGTGTTCTGATAGAATACCTTGTAATTTGCTTATAAACTCTCTGTAGATGTGTTCATATGTTCTCTCTGGAGATAAAGACCCAGAGCCTTGGTGGAATAACCCACCATCTCCCAGGACTCAGCTGGTGCTTACATTGTCAGCTTTTCTACTCCTTCCATACCTCATTTCTGTTCACTGTGCCTGATGGGTCCAGTGCTGTCTGAAATGAGCTTGGACAGTGCCTGTTGCCCTGGAACTGTGCCCTGTGGTGTTGGCCCTTGGCTGTGCAGGCAGAATGAGCTGCCTTTGCAGTGCCAGCCCACCTGAACCCATGTTTTATCTTCCAAGTGAGCAGCGATGACTCCAACGACTCCGAGTTCCACGAGTCTGCCGTGAGTGAAGAGGTCAGTGAGTCTGAGGATGACCAACGCCCAAGGACCAGGTACAAATAAAGCTGAGCTCTGCTGCTCCTGAGTTGGGGCTTTGGGTTTCAGTAGTGCACTCTAGGCAGGGAGGGGGAAAAGTGAAACACTTAGAATTGGTTCTTAAAACCCTTGATGAGACTTGGCTGTAATTTGGTATCTGCTAATTAATTCCCTGGCAACTGGAAATTTTGAATTGATACTGCAGTAGAGGGTACTCAACAACTCAATGAGCCTGTACAAAAAATAAAGAGGAAGAAAAAATGAACATTTTTAGATATATCCCTGTCAACTAAGGGATGGTGGATGGCAGCAAAAAACTAATGCTTAATGATCCTGCAGGTTTTTCTGAGGGAGAGCATTGCTGTGTGTCCAGGGAGCTGGGAGGGAGGGAGGACTTGGGAACTGCACAAAAGGAGTGCATATTCTGCTAGTTAGCAATAACTGTTATTGGTAGTCAGTAATTATTGCCATTTCTAATAGGTCTGCCAAGAAAGCTGAGGCAGAAGAAAACCAGCGCAGTTACAAACAGAAGAAGAAGCGAAGGCGAATCAGGGTTCAGGAGGACTCGTCCAGTGAGAATGAGAACAAGGTACCTGGGGGGCTCTGGGCAGTGAATGGAGCAGGAGTTCTGTCTCTGCCACCTGCTCAGGGGCTTGGATGTCTCAAACACCTCTGCATGAAGTTCAGGAAAACACTGCAACTCTTCAGTGTTAATTCAGGCTACAGTTTGTAAAAAATGACACTTAACTTTTCTGGTCTCGATCTGGATAGAGATGCACAGGGATTAAATCAGTGGAGTTTTTAATTGAAATGTAAAAGAGACAAATAGTAGATTAAGGCTGTAGTACTACTAAGGTTTCTTTCCCTGAGTGGAGCAGGTGGCAACTGATCTGATCTGGCACCGCTGTAATAGAAAAAGAGTTCTTTATAAATTCTCATCAGCCACTGTGAAGTGATAAGAGTGCCTTCAGCATGCCGTGCCACAGCTGGGCTTATCTTTAGTATCTCAGGGCACATTGCAGTCAAGGTGGCACTTCTTCTGTCCTGCTGGCTAACTTTTAAATTAAAACAGTATCTTTTTTCTTATTAGCTAAACTTTACCTGTGTATAAAAGAATGTGTTTCAGCTTTTTTAAGAATTAACGTTGTGATGGTCTGTGCCATAATTTTCTCACTAATGTGCACTTTATTTAATTTCTTGCAGAGTAATTCTGAGAATGAGGACAATGATGATTCAAAATCTCCTGGAAAAGGCAGGAAAAAAATAAGGAAAATTATTAAAGATGATAAGCTTAGAACAGAAACCCAGAATGCACTTAAAGAAGAAGAAGAAAGGCGGAAACGGATCGCAGAGAGAGAACGGGAGAGAGAGAAATTGAGAGAGGTATGGTCTATTTGCCTTGGAAAATGCTGGCAGGTGGAATTGATGGTTTATTTCTACCTGAATTTAATCTCATAAGTCATTTGAAAACTACTTAACATGGAGCCTTGTAAGGGACAAGTTTTATTTGCAGTTTCCCCCAGTTTTATTTGCCTACTGTGAACTTTAGAGAGCTGTTTCAGTTCCCTGCCACAGGGAAGAGCACTCTGCCAGAGTATGAGTTGTGGTGTGTAGTGAAGAAGTGAAGTTTCTCTTTGCTAGACAGATTATGACTCCCAGATCTGCTGAATCTCCTGTCTCTCGAGTGCTTGGTGTTATTCATGTGAGAACTATTCCTCTGATTCTATTTCTGTTCATAGGTGATAGAGATAGAAGATGCTTCACCTCTGAAATGTCCCATTACAACTAAGCTGGTTTTAGATGAAGATGAAGAAACCAAAGAACCATTAGTGCAGGTTCACAGGAGTATAGTTACCAGACTGAAACCACACCAAGTAGATGGTAAGGAAAAAGAGTTTAAAAAAATCCTTTTTTTCTCTCCGTGGGCACAGCACCTTTTGCATCCTGGGTTAGAACCACAGGGAAACTCCATGGTGGGCAAATACCAGAATGTCCCCTCTTTTCTGCCTGTCCCCAGATCAGTCACCTGCACCCCTCACAGCAATATTGTCTAACCCAGTTGCCACATCTTCAGTGAAACTGGGAATATAATCAAGTTCCAGACAAAAATCATCCCACATACAACCCTCTGGACAGAAATTAATCAATAATTATCCTGACAACTGCTTTTCTAAGAGTTGTCATGGTCTATAAGTGATCACACATCTCTTAACAGGGTGAACTTCAATAAAATGCATGTTTAGTAAGAACTTTCACTAATTTCCTTTAGGTGTTCAGTTCATGTGGGATTGCTGTTGTGAATCTGTAAAAAAAACCAAGACATCTCCTGGTTCTGGCTGCATTCTTGCTCACTGCATGGGCCTGGGCAAAACCTTACAGGTAAGAAACAAAAGCCATCCTATTTTCTGGTCTGGGCCTTTCTCTCAGAAGCTGATCCAGCAGAAGCCAGTTCTAGTGGCTTTCAGAACACAGAAAAACTTATGTTTCATAGCCAGTGACTCGAGGAGTTGCTGCAGGAAAATGTTTTGTGCATAAAACTTGAGAAGGAAGTTTTTGCAGCACGTGGCTATGAAGGTTCTTCACAGTTGTGCTTTCTCTGCATTAAAAATATTTAAAATTAAATTAGGTAATCACTGATGCTGATGTGAAAAGGTCAGATTTATTTCAAAGTGCTGTGTAGGTCCTCTGCAACTCAGAGCAAGCAAATGCAGAGGTAGCAGAGAGACTTCAAGAACTGTTTCTAGGACAGTGTAATAACCCTAAGCAGGTTGGGTTTAAATTTTACTCTCTTCCTCATTCATGTGTTTTTCCTTGAACTGTTTGTTTTCTTGAGTGCTTTTTTAATTTATTTGCTGCACTGATAAAGTACAAGTTTATCAGATTTGTTTTGTTTTTAAATGCCAGACTCTTAGTGTCTAAAGGCAGATGCTTTTTGCTTTTGCTGCAGTTCAGACTCTTGTGGGCTGAGGGGTGAAGTCACTTGTTCCTCTCAGTAGCTCCTCAGATGTACATGCAGATTTTTGGAACACTTCAGAAACTTTGTTGCCTGGTTAGGTAACCATAGGGCATAATTTCAGTCCCTTTTTCATTTTCTTTCTTTTCACTGGTTTTCCAAATCCTTGCTTCCTGAGATCTTCAGGTTCAAGCCTTCATTGTCACTTCAGGGCATGCTCCTTCTCCTTTACTCTGCTTAAAGACTGCTTTGTCAAAATCTTGTAAACAGAATATTGTACCATTTTTTAAGATTTCCCATATTTCTGGGTCTTGTACAATTGGTTCTTCTGCTGTGTTAAGAGTTGCAGCCTTAGGAGCTCAGAACTGCCTGCAGCTCAGGGTGTGAAGGATGGGTGTGTGCAGACATGGAACAGAGTAAGACGTGTCTGAACTCAAAAGACACCTGTATTGAATTTAAGCAGCAAAGTGAAACACAAAAGGATGTTTAAATAAGACTGTTGGTAGTTACTTCCATAATTGAATAGATACTTGTATCTTTCTCTCCTGGTGTTTAATCCCCAGTGGTTTATTTAGTGTTCTGTGTTTCTCTCTTGCAGGTAGTGAGTTTTCTGCACACAGTCTTGCTGTGTGACAAGCTGGATTTCCGGACAGCTCTGGTGGTGTGTCCACTCAACACTGCCTTGAACTGGTTGAATGAGTTTGAGAAATGGCAAGAGGGTTTAGAAGATGAGGAAAGACTAGAGGTACAAGGCTTGAAAAGAGTTTCTTAAAAATGAAATATCTGAATGGTTTACGTAATTGGGAAGCTCCAGCACTCAAAATATAGGCTAAGGAATGTGAGAAATCTGCTTGCATTAATAAGTGTTAACTATTAAACATGCCAGCAGTATTTTCAGAGGAACCCAGCATGTTTTCCCCTCTGGCAGGTGTGTGAACTGGCCACTGTGAAGCGCCCCCAGGAGAGGAGCTACATGCTGCAGCACTGGCAGGAGGAGGGAGGGGTGATGATCATTGGCTACGAGATGTACCGGAACCTGGCTCAGGGCAGGAATGTGAAGAGTAGGAAACTTAAAGAGATATTCAATAAAGCTTTAGTTGATCCAGGTAAGTAAAAATGAATACATTTGGTACATATTGGACTTCCTGGTTTATGGTGTGAGCAAAGTGAATAAATGAAAATGTCAGCAATGTTGATCAGTTTTTCTTTATTGCCTTTTCTGAGTTACAGAAATGACTGTTCAGAAATTCCCCCATCCCAACAGATTTCTGTAACAACCTTTTCTATGAGGTCAAATACAAAAATGACCCCAGGGATATATCCTGGAAATTTCCTGTTAAGTTTCCTTTTTTGCTGCCACTGCTTTCTTTGTAAGATGATTTGAGGTAACCTTAGATTGGGAACCCGAGATTATTTTCACCTGCTAATTTGGTATAACCATGAACTGATTTGTTCTTGATGGAAATCTACCACTCAGGGGGCAACTGCTCAGAGAAATAGTTAAAAATGTGCCTTATAAGTGTGAAAAAGCCAGTGTTAATTAAGTGAATACAGATAAAGCAGGTGATTATTTTTTCAGTCTTGAGAAAGCAGTGTCTGGTTTGAGCTGAGCTGAGCCAACCTACATCAACATGTATGAAAGCACTTGTAGTTAACAGAAATGATCCTCTCAGGTGCTCACAGAAAAGAATTACAAATTTTAGGCCTAGCAAGTTTCATCAAAATAGCAGAATTTCCCTTCAGATTCTGAGCTGGCACCTGATACCTGAAAATACCTGAGTTATGCAGCAGCAGTGTACCTTAAACACTGGTTTGGAAAGGCACCTTTGCCCTGACTTTGGGATTTCTCAGCATTACATTGAGAATGCAGATGGGTAGGTGGGGTAAATGGAGGTGGCTTTTCTTGGATTTTAATTGTCTGACTGGACTTTACCTTGACACTGATTTTCTTTTTTTTTTCTTTCCTCTTGATATTTGTACTTGATGAGCTTGATTTTTGAGCTTGATTAATAGTAGGGCTGTGAATTTTATTCCACCAGGCAGAGATTTTATTCTAACAGAAAAAATAACTTTGTGATTATTGGCATTGGCCAGGTGGAATTGGCACCTCCAGCTCTGCAGACAGCCTGTTGGAGCAGCTAAAACATTAATTAATTTTCTGCCAGCATGACTCACTCAATCACATAATTGCTGTGGAGTCAGGGAAGCTCTAGGCCAGCAGCTGGGGAACTATTTTTGTGGCCATGTGGATTCCACACACATGATTTAAGCAGTGAAGGAAATGCCCTTCTTGCCAGGGCATTTTTGACTCCTCCTCCTAAAACTGTAGTTACTAAAAACCAAACAAGAACCAACCAAGAAACCAAACCAAGTGGAGGAGAGCACCTTGCTGTCAGTGTTGTTGTGTGTCTGGTTTGCTCAGGATGTGGCCTGTACTGAGAACACTGTTAGGGCAGTCAGAGCTGGAGAAGCAAAGTGTGAGTTGCTGTCTCCAGGCAGTGCTGACAGGACAGTCACTTTGTACCTGGGGTGGCTGTGTTTTAGTGCACTGAGGAAATCAAATGGGATTGATTTTCGTGGATCTTTTCCCTTGTGGAAAGTGTGAACATGGAGCCTCCTGTTTTATTCTCTTCTTGGGCTGGTAGGATGGGATCAGACCATGAGGAAAATCAACCTTGAAATAGCTCCGTAATTACTTCCATGGAATGTAGAATCCTTAAGGCTGGAAGAGGCATCCAAGGTCAAGTCCAGCCTTCAGCCAAATGCCCTCTAACCCATATGATGAAGGGCCATGTCTGCTGGTGTTCTCAACACCCCAGGGCTGGGACTGCACCATCTTCTGGCAGCCCCTTCCAGGGCCTGCCCACCTTTCCCAGGGAGAAACTTCTCTTAACACCCAACCTGAACTTCCCCTGGCACAGCTTGGGGGCATCTCATGTTACTTCTTCTTGCTTCAAATCTTCTGTTTCACCTAATTGCAGAAAGACAGAAGTGCCCATCTGTTGTTATCCATTAGATTTTGGAGCCATTTGGATTGGCTAAATTGATGAGATTGTTCATTGCAAGGCACTTATTAATTCCTTGTTGTCTTGGTGCATGGGCATGGACATAACAGCAGGCTGGCAGGACAAGGGCCAGAAGTGATGTGCTGGCTCACTGCTGGGACTGCAAAGAGGAAAACCTCTGCCCTTGGGAGCACTTCTCATTTAAAAAGCTGCAAATTGGTATTTGAGTGCTGATTTAATGTTATGTGTCTGGTTGAAGGGAGCACTGCTGGGCTATGACATACTGTACAGCAGAAGCTTGTGGTGCACTGGAGAGGGGGCCAGAGGGGGAAGGTTTAGCCAAAGTTTATGGGTGGAGAGCTGATTTCATTCATTAACTAGCTCTGCTCTGTGAAATAATGGCAGGGTTATAAACACATGCAGAGCAAGCAATGGCTTTCCATGCTGCTCTGTGTCACTGCTGGGGTGCTGTTGCTTTATGCATTGCTGCTCTGCTTTGCTTGAGCCACTTCAGTCATGTTGTATTTTTTTTTGAAGGGTTGCTACTAATAAAAATTCCTTTACTGTTTAACTTGGAAACTGCTCTTCAGTTGGCACTTGTAGAAAGTTCTTGTAGACTTCAGAGGAACAGGAGAACCTGTGTTTGTATCTCTTTTATGTACTTCAGTATATTAACATGTGCAAATACAGCAAGGATAAGCAGCTGAAAACTGATTTTTGAGGGAAGTTTGCAGGAATAAGGCTTTTTAGCCTAAGAAAAAGACAATTAAATGACAAATTTTCCACTGTGTAAGAGCTGGTTATGAAAAGGATTGTTGCCAGTTGTTTTTGACATCAGCTGGAGGAAGGAGAGGACAGAATTTATACAGATTTGCAGCAGAGATCATTTCAATTGGGTGTCACTGCACTGTGCTTTAGCAAGGGAGAGGCCCTGGTGCTTCCCACTTTGGGCTCTTTCCCATAATAACCCTTATCTCTCATGGAGAAAGTGGACTAAATGATCCCTTGGGGTCCCTTTAAGCTTTACATTCCTTTATGATATTTTGAGGAATGTTCTGTCCATAGTGACTCACATTTGTGTTTTTAAGAACATGGGAAACCCCCCCAAATTTATGACAATCCCTGCTGCTGAATTGGAGCCAGGAGGTCAGTTCAAGGTGCAGTGCTATGAGCCTGCCAAACAAAGCACAAATAATTGTGCTCAAATAGGGGTGTCCCTACTTTTGCTGTCATTCACTTACCTAAACAACAGGTTTTGAGGTGGCTTTTTGAGTTGATTTTTATAACTTCATGTCAATGAATCACAGTCTTTAATGAAACGAGGACAGGAGAAGGGACCTGTCACTGTTAGAGATGGTTCTCTGGAATGGAAGGAGGACTCTGTGGCCTCTCAGTGGTTTTCATGCTGTCAAAACTGGGAAGGTACAGAGCTGTGAAATAATATGGGGAAATGTTTGTGTGGCAGGTGCATAAATTCAGAAATAAGTAGTCTTGGATAAATCTAAGTGTGTTCAGAATTCATATGTGGATTTTCAGAATTGTCTTCTCGACTTGGCTCAAAAGTTGGAAAGAAATATTTTCTTGATTTCTCTTCTGTTAGTGTGTAAGATTCAATTCACTGTGACCCTTAAAATGGCACAATTAAGATGACTGGTATAACATTCATTCTAAGTTACTAGTTGAATCCTAGAATATCTTTTAGTACTCCTTTCAAGGAAAGAGCTTCCAGAAATTGCCCCAAATCTGAAAACAATTAGGGTATCTAAGTCTCTTCTGCCAAGTTTAGTATTATTTGCCTTATTTACTCCAAATTGTAACACTTAATAATTGTATTAGAGTTGCTTTGCATTCTGTAGAAATGTATTTTGGTGTGATTTTGACATTCCTTATGCCACTCACATCAAGGTCTTGGGTTTAGCTTCTGGAGGGAAGCTGAGGACCTTTCTGGGGTGACTTTCAGCTACAGGGTGGCAATTCCCTTGTCTGTAATTCAAGTCACATCTGGTTGTGTTTCACCTTACCAAGACTTGTGATTGCACTGTGTATCCCTCTTGATATGGACCTTTTGCCTGAAGGAAGAATTACAGGCGGCCTGAATTTTGTGGGTTTGGGGTTTGCCTGAGTGTCAGTAGATGGCAGCCTAAAGCTGGAGTTGAAGGAACAGTCTTCCAGAGTTCTGACAGGGTGGATGGAGGTTCATTGCACACAGGTGGTGTAGGGATAGACCATTGGAATAGGAATGTGTTGCCAAGTTTGGAGTTTATCAGAATGTTATCAGTTTGTAGTTTATGGGAATGGCTCCTCTGAATACTCGTGCAGAGGTCGAGTGAGAATCGAAATGGTGTTAAACCCCCCCATAAAACACACACACAAGTTAAAAAAAACACCTTAGTGACATCAGTAGGACAAATTTTGGGTTCTTCAGGCTGTCAGTCTCTTTGTGGTTATGGAACATGGGAGAGATCTGATGTTATTTCTTTTGCAGGCCCTGACTTTGTGGTTTGTGACGAAGGCCACATTCTGAAAAATGAAGCATCTGCTGTCTCTAAGGCAATGAACTCCATTCGCTCCAGGAGAAGAATAATTCTTACAGGAACACCCCTGCAAAATAATCTTATAGAATGTGAGTAGTCTGGTCTAAGAAGTGTTTATTTCCTTGATGATACTTTAGTCTGTTAGTGAGATAAAGACAGGTTTAGTTTGATGAGGAGAAAGAATTTGATCCAGCGAAGCTGCCTGTGAGGTCTCTGTATCTTTATTTAGCTGTGACACATTGATTTTCTGTTTGAATTACTCCCAGTGCTGTGCTTTCCATTCTGAACAACTCAAGTGTGATCTTTTTGTCCTAGATCACTGCATGGTTAACTTTATTAAGGAGAATTTGCTGGGTTCAATTAAGGAGTTCCGGAACCGGTTCATCAACCCGATTCAGAACGGGCAGTGCGCAGACTCCACTCTGGCTGATGTCAGGGTGATGAAGAAACGGGCACACATTCTCTATGAGATGTTAGCTGGATGTGTCCAGGTAAGAGCACCCCCAGGCCTCTCAACTTCTTCTCTCACAGCTCCATTAACTCCTTTGACTTGGATTTTCACTGATTCTTAGGTCTCTGCGTTATTGTGACTAGAAACACACTGACACTTGGATAAAACCTAAGGAATTTGTGTGTCTGATGAGGAGTATATCTGTATATCTGTATATCTGTATTAGAGAATACAGCTGTTTCTTGCTAGGGGAATAGACAATTTTATGGTAGAGAAGGGCATTAGTTGCTTTGAAATATTCTTATTTCATTTGATATGCATGTTTAAAAAATACACATTTAAAAACTCAGTTGCTTAAGACCTGCACAGAAAGTTGGTGATCTGTAAT
Organism: Campylorhamphus procurvoides; assembly: GCA_013396655.1. Taxonomy (NCBI): domain Eukaryota; kingdom Metazoa; phylum Chordata; class Aves; order Passeriformes; family Dendrocolaptidae; genus Campylorhamphus; species Campylorhamphus procurvoides. The sequence continues at coordinate 197,334 of WBMV01001734.1, read as the reverse complement.
TTGTCACTTGATTATGAATTCCTCTTTTTTTCTGATCTAAGAGAATCAGAACAATGGGGAAGGGGAGAGAAAGAAATTGATTCAGCTCCAAAACAGTGAAGAATTTATCTTAAGAACCTTAGATTAAAAAAAAAGCCAAACTCCCCAGACTTGGAGAATAGGGGCTGGATACCTTGCCCTTCAGTTAGCCTGCACCCTGTGGGCCATCAGCAGGATGTCCTGCTTCCCAAAGCCCAGGCAAGGTGTGACACCCTGCAGGCACAAAGAGCCTCCCTGGCTGGGCAGGTGTTGGGAGCTGATGGAAGAGTCCCTGTGAACACGAGCTGGGTGAGGCTGCCTTGGTGGGACAGTCCCACAGCAGAGAGATAAGCAGCTTTGTGGCAGTGAAAAAGGCCTCCTGTCATAAAATCTGGGAAATAGGAGTAGTACTGAGTGTGCACAATTCTGGGCAGCAGGACAGGAACACAAACTGAAGGGCAGAATGGGAAGGGGAACATAAATAGCAAGTAAATTTGCTGTGTTCAGATGCCATGCACTCTGTGTTTGTGCAGCACTGGGCAGGTCCTGTCTGTGGAGAGCAGCTCTCCCTTTTGCCCAGTGAGCCACTGTGTCATTTCCTTACAAGAACACAGCTCTGCTGCCAAAGGGTGTTCTCAGGAGCTGTGCAGGTGTCACCAGCACCAGGACCAAGAGGACCTGCGTGCAGGGGGGTGTCCTGCAGGAGAGCCAGGGTTTGTGCAGCACAGGCAGAGGGGCTCTGATCAGGTTCACTTCACTCCCCAGCACAGAGCAGGTTCAGATCAGGATCAGTACACCACTGGGCTCAAGGCAGGGGACAGAGGTGTAGACTCTGCAAACAGTCAAAAGAACTGGAAATAGAAATAAAATTGCATTGCCCCAAGCAGGTGTTGAGAAAAGAGTTAATCCAGAGTGGGAGACCTTGGTGAGACAAACATTGCTATTAGCTGCTTGACTTACCTGTGCTTTCACAGAGAAAGGTTTTAGTATTTACACTTCCATACTTCTGTATTTAGTATTTCACACCTGCTTGACATGCTTTCACAGAAAAAGGTTTTAGTATTCTAAAAAAACCCACAAAAGTAGTTCCCAGAGCAGCTGGGGTTGCAGGCAACTTTGCAAGGCCTTGGAACTGGACATGGGGTTAACAGGTCATAGACTTTTGCCTCCCCAACCACACTGAGTAGGTAAGATGGGTTCCTGCTGACAGGGCCTGTAATTGGATTGTCTTTTGTGGGTTATTTGTTCTCCCTTTGTGGTTGGAAAGCATCTGAATCATTGTAATTTATCCATTTGTCGTTGAAGATGCCAAAAGTTCTTAAGCTCTCCGAGTGGTTTTGGTGTGTGTGACTAAAGCCCTGTTTGTGGAATTGCAGAGGAAGGATTACACAGCTCTAACCAAGTTCCTGCCCCCCAAATACGAGTACGTGCTGGAGGTTCGCATGACCCCCATCCAGTGCAAGCTGTACCAGTATTACCTGGCCCATCTCACAGGTAGGTGCTTGCACTTCTCTGCTCACACTTCCCTGCTCACACTTCCCTGCTCACACTTCTCTGCTCACACTTCCCTGCTCACACTTCCCTGCTCACACTTCCCTGCTCACACTTCTCTGCTCACAGCACTCATGGCCATTGAATGAGGGACAGTGTGCCATGGTTGGTGGGTTGGGGTGTTTGGATGTGGTGTTGGCTCTACAGAGGTCTCTTTCTGCTTCCTGTAAGATTCACTTTAGCTCTTGACACTTGCATTGTAGGAAAACATTTGGGGTTTTTTGAGAAAGAATAAGAATATTTGTATCTCTTAACAGCAGTCCACCGTCAGGTTTTGGATCAGAGGTGCTTCTTCCTTTTCTAAATATAAAATACAATTGATTTATGTCCTACTCTCCTGAGAAACAAGGTATTGACTGTAAGATTAGAGGGAGATTTGAGCTGTCCTGATGTCAGCACTGCCAAGCCCTGCAGTTCCCTGCTGCCTTTGTGCCAACTAAGATGTTATTTGTCAAATATTGGCTCTTCTGTAGAACTGTCTCCTCTTTTCCTCTCAGAACCCAAGTCTGAGTTTCACAATGACTCTGCTTTTCATCAGCTTTCAGGGAGGTCTTGACTGGGTCTGTCTTGAAAGTTTGCATCTTCCCCCCAAAAATGTCAATTTGTTTAATTGAGAAGGTGTCTGAGAGAACAAAGACAACCCTAGAACGTGTTCCTGTGGGCTGGTGTGCTGGTCCCTGCATGAGAGAGGAGCCAGTGCAGCTTGGGATTTTAGTTTATTGGGATATCAGCACATCTCAGTCACACACACCAAGGGAAGGGTCATGGCCAGGAGCTCCTGGGAAGCTTTTCTGTACCCACAGCCATGTCCCTCAGCTGCAGCTCTTGGGTTCTGGAGCAGTTCTGGGATTTTAAATACCATTTATAATAATTGACTTAATGAATTCCATAGTCCAGAGTGTTTAAGGCACTGCTGGAGGATTTTGTGTACATCATGCAGGAGGAATTCCCTTTCTGTGGTGGTTACAAAATGCCCTACGTGATACGTCCCAACTGCACCAGATAAGTTCTGTGCTTGTTTTTTTGTAGACACTTGATAACTGCAGTGCAATAAGCATTATTTTTTTTGCAGGTTTACATGCCTTAAATGATGCACATAATAAATAAATAAATAAATACATTTCTTTCAGGAACCTAGTATGGTGCTTAATGAGAAATCAAGACTAGGAAAAAGAAATTGAACTCTCTGAACATTGTTACTACTTTGCACTAATCTGTGTTTGGACAATGGACTAATAGGCTGGGCTTTTTTTAGGGTTTTTATTGTAGCAGAATAAAAACTGCAGCATTGCAAGTCACTGAATAAAGGGAGCTAAAAATAGTAAGCCAAATTGATTGAACCCTAAATGCCAATGTTATTTTGTGTTTTCCACCTTGGGCTGCTTTTACAAAACCCAAATAGACATGGATGTCTTTTTAAGAGGATTTGGAGTCATTCCTGTGCTGAGGAGAAATGTCCTGCTTTTGTGTAAAAACGTAATCATGTTTCTCATTATCAAGAAAAAGGGGAAAATCTAATTTTGACAACTTTAACTAGGAAAAAAATGCCTGTGACTGAGTAATTGGAGCTGTTTTACAAGAGATGTTACAATATGATGTGCATCTGGAAAGAGCACTCAGTGCTGCACTGAGGGGTTGTTCAAAGGGGATCCCAGTGTGACAAACTCACCTCAAGGGTCCCCTCTGAACCCTGGACTTTATTGGCAGGTGTAGGAGGTGGCAACGAAGGTGGGAGAGGCAAAGCTGGAGCTAAACTATTCCAGGACTTCCAGATGTTGAGCAGAATCTGGACTCACCCCTGGTGTTTGCAGCTGGACTATATTAGCAAAGAAAATAAGGTAAATTAGATATATCAAAATACTCTCTGTTGAGAACTTTCCAAAGAGGCTTTGCCAAGTTCTAGGTAAAGTTTCGTCCAATTAATGGAAATCTTTTGCTGTGGGGTAACTTTGCTGCTGGTTTTGTCATATTTTTCTTTCTGGGTATGTTGTCATTCTTAAAACATTTCTCAAGGCCAACCCTTTGTAGAATTTACCATTGTTTAAATGAAGAATAAGCAGATGGCCAAAGGTTTAATAAAGGCTTTTGGATGAACACAATAATTTCTTTTTTTTTTCTCTTTTGAGGGCTATTTTGATGAAGACAGCATGGATGACTTCATAGCTTCAGATTCAGAAGACACTTCCATGAGCTTAAGTTCTGATGAGTATACAAAGTAATTGAGCTTATATTTTGTTTGTTGGATTTATTTCCCTAATTGAACCGAAATGGTTGTTTGTTTTGCAGTTTATGTATCTTAGATCTATGTTCTCTAGCAGTGGAATTCAAAAAAAATAAAAATAATGGGGTGTGTAATTGTGCTTTTTCAGGAAAAAAAAATCCAAGGGGAAAAAGACAAAGAAAGAGTGTAGCTCAAGTGGAAGTGGCAGTGATAATGATGTTGAAGTCATTAAAGTCTGGAATTCAAGGTCTCGTGGAGGGGGAGAAGGAAATGCAGAAGATCTTTCAAACAACCCTTCATCAACCAAGTCTGATGAAGGTGAGTGTCATACAGAATAAATTAATGTAAGGCAGCCTCATTTTGGACAAGGCAGTGGGAGAGGGCTGGCAGGAATTGTGCTGTGCTGCAGAATGGCAGGTTCACTTCTCCTGCAGCCTTGGAATTGTTAATACTGCAGATGCTGGTTTTAATTTGTGTCTTTAACTCTTCATACCAGTTACATCTCATAGTGAGGAAACAATTCTGTTCAGACATTTCAAACCATTTAAATGCAGCCCATGTTTTTATCTTCAATTTATTTTTCTTCAGGCAAAGCTGCATCCTCTTCCAATCCTGGCAGCCCAGCACCAGACTGGTACAAAGATTTTGTCACTGATGCAGATGCAGAAGTGTTGGAACATTCTGGGAAAATGGTGCTTCTCTTTGAAATCCTTCGAATGGCAGAGGAGCTTGGAGACAAAGTGTAAGTCAGTTCTAGACATGCTGCCAATGACCTTGGAAATAAATCACTCTGACACTGTTCTTCATTCACTCTTGAGTGTTCTGGAGCTGTTTTCTGAAGCAAAGGTGCATATGCTACATTCCTTCTTACCAGGGAGTTCTCTCACACGTGGCCAAGACTCTACCAAAGTCTTTACCTGTGTCTAGAAGGACTGTTTGTCTCAAAGACCATAACAGAGGGAGGAGGGAAGAAAAACCAAGCAGTGCAATAATTCAAATAACTTCAGAGATGAATTTTGTGTTTCCCTGTTTGTTTCCAGCCTAGTGTTCAGCCAGTCCCTAATATCTCTAGATTTGATAGAAGATTTCCTGGAGCTGGCTAACAGGGAGAAATCTGACAGAGAGAAGCCTCCTATCTATAAAGGTGAGTGTCTCTCTGAACACCTGCAAGGCTCATACCTCTTTTACAAATCTATTCAGTCCCCAGGGAATGGATTTAAAGTAAGCATTGTGTGCTCTGGACTGTTCCTGAAGCTGGCAGGATTGTTGGTCTCCCCTGCAGGTGGGCTCTGCTATCCCAGTATGGACTCTTGCTTCTGATTTCATTCTGTGTCATCCCTGCTTGTTACAGCCTAAGCAGCTTAAATGTTCCCCATCTGAGAGGAGAGAAGGTATTTTGTCAAATCCTGTATAAAAGTGCTGTTACAAACTGATCTGTGGCAAATTCTGATCCATCCTCCTGGGAGAGCTGATGGAAGGATGAGGGTGCTTTAAACCAGTGTGGAAAATGTGGGTTTATATGTAGGGCAGTGGATTGGTGCATGGATTTCATAAGGGAGCAAGTCCTGAGTTAATTACTCCCCTAGTGATGCTGAGATGCCAAGGAATTTCTCCCTCATCCTGTGTGTAGGATGTTTCTCCTGTTCACTCTGAGATGTTCCCAGAGCTCCTGATGATGCAGCTGGTCCTTAGGTGGAGTTTCAGTTCCCAGAACATGTGGTTGAAGAATTCCTTCCAGTCTGCCATTCCTTCCAAATATCTCCTGCAACTGTTCCACGTGTTTGCACTTGGAAATAAGAGGGAAGTGGCTCAGGGAGGGACAGAGAGTCCCCTGGGGATCTCCAATCTGCCTCTCACAGATCTCTTGCTTCTGGCTGTTGCTTCCTTTTCTGAGCTTTTGTTACCTTCAGATGTCACAGGCTGTTTGGTTTTGGGGGAGTTTGTGCCTTTGGTCTGAGATAATGTTTTAAGGAGTGTTTTTTTTCATGTGTGGTAGTTGTGGTAAGCAGTGAGATGATGTATCATGGCAAGAGTCACCATCCAGAGCCCCTCCTGACACAGCACTGTTCCTCAGAACTGATTGACTTGAGCAATGCTGTCTCCACAATATGCAATTTCTTTACAATTGATGGCTCAGTGCTAGTAGCTCTGTGTACACACACTTTGATGGCCAAAGAAAGCAAAAGTTACTTGTGAACTGGGGGAATCTTCTGTCAGCCCTTGGTTTTTTCCCCAGTCTGGCAGAGGAAGTTGCTGTAACTCCCAAGGTAATGAAGCTCAAAGATTTTTCTGAATTTCAGTCCCAAAATGATTAGAGCTTGGCTTTTGAAATCTCCTTTGGAGCATTTCCTTACAAATGCCTGTAGTGTGGGAGAGGCTGCCTTACAGTAATGCTGCAAATGGAGCTGCTCAGGTCACCTGGAGCAGGACAGTTAATGTTGGAGTCCCTAAAGGTTAGATTGGACTGCAGCTTCCTGTGACTGCTGGGTAAATCCATTTGGGCTCCACGTTAAGGGATATCCCTGCAGATGGGTATGTACAGATAGAACAGTGAAAAATCAGAGGAATGGCCCCAAAAGAGCTCAGGTATTTGTCAAATACTTCAATTTAAATTTAAGCCCAGAACATTTTCTATAATTTTTTATCTTTACGTTCCAATCTGTATAAAACTGCTTTGAGGAGTTTAATAGCAAATGATCTTTCTGTAAAAAAATAACAAAATCTTAAGAAGAAATGGGTGGGGATAGGTACTGGATACTTTTTACAAGGTAAGATGACACTGGCATTTATTTTATTCTGGTTTTGTATAATTTTAGACAAAACTTGCTTAGGGTTTGTCCAAGCTGCTGCAGGTTTGTGGATGATTATTGTAATCACAAATGCAATTCTGTCAGGGTGCATCTTTTATATCTTGTTATGCAAGCTCTACAACAGAAGGCAGGCACTTGTGTCCTGCAGAACATTCTCAGTCTTGAATAATAACACCAGTAATAACACCAGGTCTTCTCCTGTTGTCAGATCAGTGTATTTTGTGGTCCATATTTGTTCCTTACCTCCTGGAGGGCTGTGGATACCCATTGTTACCTGTGTGGTTACTCCCAGCCCCAGCCCTTGAATACTTTGTCTGTACCTTTTGTAGGGGAGGGGAAGTGGTTCAGGAACATCGATTACTATCGCTTGGATGGCTCCACTACAGCTCAGTCCAGGAAGAAATGGGCTGAGGAATTCAATGATGAAACCAACGTCAGGTGAGGTCTTTTCTGATGCAGATGCTTTATTTTCCCCCTTTTCTTTTGTGCCCTATTTCTTTGTTATTGTGTTAGCTCAGTTGCCTAAAGGATAGGCAAATAATTATCAGTGTTATCACAATTTGTACAGAAAACGTGCAGCAATAGTTACTGACTCCTTGAGATTAATTCTGTTTGTACTGCTCAGTACTCTTGCAGTGTTTCCAGGCAGTTTTCATAGTTTTCTAGACTGTAACCAATTTAAAACAGAGGAAATGCTTTTATTACTCTGACTCCAAAGGATATAAGGCCCTAGGCAGGTCAGAGCCCATGGGGTGTGCCAGGAGGCAGCAGTCCCTGGGCCACCCAGAACCAGAATTGTCTCCCAGCCATCCACTGCTCATCCAAGATGGGACTTGGAACTCACATTTGGATAGAGAGCTATGAACATGGATAAGTTCAGTGAAGTTAAGGAGCTTCACCTTGCCAGATTTGTTTAAAAAAATAAAAGTATGTGGTTATGTTGCAGTCATTTATAATGGGCAGGGAAAAAGGTTCAATTAGGAAGTAAACTAATTCAATGTGAATACCTTTAAATAGTTTATTCTGTCAGATACCTATCAAGAACTGTTTTCAAGTTGAAGCTGAGAGAGATGGCATTCCAAAAAAGCAGATGTGTCAGACACAGTGTCATTCCGGAGTTATCCTGAAAGTTTGCAGGCCAGGAAACCATTCAATGGCATCACACCTGCCTGTTCAAAATTATGGTTTATTTTGATGGAACTAATTTTATTAAAGCTTGAAAGTGCAAGCCCCAAAGTTTTCTCTTCCCCTCCAGTTTCTGTTAACAGTTGGCTTGCAAAGGCCCTTGATCTGTATTTTTGGGAGTGTATGTTTTGCCAAAAGTGTTGTTCTTGTAAAATCTGCCTCTGTTTTATGCTTCATACGTTATTTTAATGAAGCTTTTGAGTTGTTTCAGTGCATGAACAACTGCACAGTAACACAGCAACACAGGAACAGTAGTTGTTTTCCAAAATACTCAGATGTTGCACCTCTTGTCTGTTCCAGAGGCCGCTTGTTCATTATATCCACTAAGGCAGGTTCCCTTGGCATAAACCTGGTGGCTGCCAACAGAGTCATCATCTTCGACGCCTCCTGGAACCCCTCCTATGACATCCAGAGCATCTTCAGGGTCTATCGGTTCGGGCAGACCAAGCCTGTGTTTGTGTACAGGTTTTTGGCTCAGGTGGGTTCTGGCTGGTGCCTTTGTGAGGTTGGATCCTGCAGTCAGATCTGTGCAGTGTCCCTGTGTGCAGTGGGGGTGGAGGATGGAGTGACCTGCACTGATCCACAGCAGCTTTTGGCCACTGAGGCAGCTCTTGAAGGGAGGAAGGGTCAAATAAATAGAGACTGAAATTCTAGAAGTGATTAACACATCCAGAGCAGGGATCTCACCTTTTTTAACTTGCACACCACTAACAATTCCAAGTTGAGCAGACCCTCTAGAGGATGGTGGATGGTTGGGAATAGCCCTGCTCAGTGCAGGTTCCTTCTGCAGACCCTGCTCTGTGCAGCCCTGCTGGTCCCACTGCAATGGAATCAGGGCAGATAAAGGAATTGTTGTAAAAGGCATCCAGTCCTGACTCAAACTTGTGTCATGCCTGCAGGTATTAAAGATGTGTAATAATTCTGATGAACACTGATCTGTGCTTTTTTAAGTGCAAGGCCATTATTTCTGTTAGGAAGTGTCTTGCTCAGTGTTCTGGTTCTTCAGGTGTTCCTGAGGACCTTTTCCCAGTAAGAGCACTTAACCCTTGATCAAGTCACCATCTCCATGCCAACTGTCTGTGACACGTCAGGAATGGGGTTTCTCTTCAGGCTGTTATTGTAGTTTTCTCTGTGCACTTTTGAACTGCTGAGATCCTTTTAAAATCAGGCTGTTCAGAACAGGCTGTGCTGTTCTCATCCTTCTCAGTCACCATCATTTTTTTCAAAAAATAAGTGATTTTCCTTTTTTCATCAAAGATCTAGTTTTGTTCATACACAGCTGTGATGAATTAGCCTTGACTGCTTCCCTTCCCCTCTCCCCTCCACCACAGTGATATGGTATCTGTTTTCCTTCTCACAAAGCAGCAAAATAAGGTACATGCTGTGAAAATTGCCCTTTTTTTTGGTCATAATCCTACTTTGGGGAATTGCAGCAAAACTGGATCTCTTGAAAACACCATTGAAAGAAGAATTTTCTTCCTCTAGTCAGCAGCTAGATGACATCTGTCCCATACACAGTCCTTACAGGGTTTGCTTCCAGCAGGTTTCTCCTTTTCTTTCTCCACAGAAGACTTTGGGGTTCTTTGTAGGAACTCAGTCAAAGAAGGGAGGGAAATGGAGAACTGCTGTGTTGTTACTTTGGCTCTTTGCTGCCTGTGATTCCTTTTCCCCCATGCCAAGTGTGTGTGTGTGTGTGTGCAGGGGACCATGGAGGACAAGATCTACGACCGGCAGGTGACGAAGCAGTCGCTGTCGTTCCGCGTGGTGGACCAGCAGCAGGTGGAGCGCCACTTCACCATGAACGAGCTCACCGAGCTCTACACCTTCGAGCCAGACCTGCTGGATGACCCCAACTCGGAGAAGAAGAAGAAGAGAGACACCCCCATGCTGCCCAAGGTGAGCTGGGGCACACTGCTGGGAATGATGGGCTGTAACAGTGACTGGCACCTGGTTAGGATGTGAAATACCTTGCCTTGAAAGCAGAGCCTTGTTTCACTGTGGAGCAGTGTTGGCCACCTTGGAGGAACACAACAAATACAGAATTAATGTAATAGATAGTGTAATGAGCTGGATAGGAAGTTTCCCTTTGGTGTAATGGACTGCAGAAGAGAAAGATGAAACTTTTAAGTCAAAACAAGCAAAGACATGTTTTCACACAGTTTGAGTGAAAAGAAGTTTTATTGCATGAAACTGGAGGCCAAAATTCAGATTAACATCTGAGTGGGTGCTGGTGATACCCAGCACAACCTCAATTTGTGGTAACAAATCTGTGAGGTGATACTGTATTTCGAGGTCTGTTCTTTATCTACCAGGTAAGAGTCAAATTAATCTGTGCTCTCCTTCCCGAGACTTTTTGGTTTTTATTTCCTGGTTTACCTCTGCTTGAAGAAACCATTAATAGAGATATGGTAGAGATAGGGGGAAAGTTGCACTAGGCAGCCAGGAAAGAGCTTTAGGGAAAACAGTAACTAGTTCTGTTAATTTACTCCTTTTTTCCACACACAGCATTCAGAGATAAAAATTCTCTTTAGGATCATGTTGCATGATGCCCTAGTGCTTTGTCCTGGTGAGCTCAGCACCCCCCAATCCCTGCAGCTCCTCCCTGGAACCAAAGGCCACTGGAGCTTCACCTGAGCTGCTGTTCCAGCACTGAGCTGTCACCAAGCCTGAGCTGCTCCTCTGTAATTACCAGCTGAGCAAAGGAGGCATTTAGGCTAAAAGGAGCTTTAGTTCTGCCTCTGACAGGTTTTGTCTGTAATTGTCTCCTTTTGTCTTGGGGCCCTTTTTGCATCTTCGAAGCAGAGTGTGCTGAGCAGTGCTGTGGCTGTGACTGCTCTGGGCAGGGGGGGATGGAGGGGACATGGCACTTTGAGTGCTTGTACATGATTTTAGAGTGCAGGGGGAGACACAGCCAGGCACTGAGAGCTGATTCCTCAGAACATGGGTACAGAGGGCTTAGAAAATACACCTTTGAGAACTGCCCCCTTTCCATGCTTTCTGCAGGGAATTTGGAATAGAATTCAGGGAAGTGCTTTGCATCTTTTCTCCAACCATCTAAACATGAATGTGGAAAAAGCTGGAGGGACAAGAGGTTTTCCTCTCAGAGACCTTCTTAACTCCAGTGATACCCCACGGGAAAAAGGTTCTTTGCAAATCCTTTAGCCAGAACTCCTGAGTGTTGAGGAGTTATTCAGAGCTGAGCATTGGGGATTTTCTGGTAAGGAAGAGATTTTCAATCCTTTTGCTTTTAATGGGTTAGGAAAATTCATTCTGTGTTGTTAAAGAAGTCACAAGTAAAAAGTTAGTGAATGAAGAAACAACTACTACTTGATTTTCAAATACATCCTTGACAACTTTGGCTGTGCAATAATCCAAATTTGAGTCCAAGACCAGTTTTCTTCAGAAGTGTTGTTAAGGAGGGAGGATGTTGACTGGTTCTGTTTTATACAAAGAATCACATGGCAGATGTGCAGTGTGTCATTTTCCTGGAAATTTATCCAAGTCTCATGTCAAGGTTTAATTGTAGCAGCAGTTTTCTGCCCTCTGTGGTCTGGACAAGACCTCCAGGGGCCTGAGGAGCTCCCTGTTGTCCTTCAGCCCCATCTCCAAAAGGCTGTTGCTCTGCCCTTGCCCCTCTGAAAGGAGCTTCTGTGTCTCCAAATATGTGAATACTTAGGGTTAACAGAGTATTTGTATTATGAATGTGGTCCACAGGAATTATGAAGTTAGTCTTAATTTCCACTGCTTGATTTCATTCATCCCCTGTCCCTCCACAGCTGGAAAGGACTGGTTTGGAATTTCAGTCCAAAAAAGATGCACCAGGTGTCTTAAGACTGAGTAGTCACTGGGTCAAGTATGCTGTACTTAAGTATAGAAATAATGACAGTATAATTTACAGAAATAATTAAATATAGGCCATGAGCTTTATGCAAATGTAGTGACTCCTTATCTAACCCAAAGTAAAGGCAGCCTGAAAAAGCAGGGTTTATTGTTATTTTTGTAGAGTAGCAGCAATTCAAAAGGAGAAGATGGGGAAGGTGAGGAAATCCTGCTGAATATATGATGGTTGTGTTACATTTTGCTTTGCTCTGAATCCAGGGGTGGATCTGGAGCCTTTTTGTAAGTCAGGGAGATTTCTGACTGAGCTGCTGTTTGGGGGTTTAGAGCAGCTTCTCCTGGACTCAGAACACTCTGCTGGGTGGGACTGGCATGGAGCTGGGGGACACAGACCCTCAGGGACCAGCTGTGGGCCTGGCACTGCCCTGGCACTGCCCATGGCCAGTGGAGCTGCATTTCAGAGCAGTGGAACTGAGGGGGGGATGCACAAGGACAGTCCTGGGGGCTGGAACTGGGGCACCCTCTGTCCTGGGCTGGTTCTTCCCCACATGAGTGGACTGGAGTCACTCACATTTATATTTACCTGAACTGAAACTCGGCTCACTTGAGCTCATGGAATACAGATTGGAAAAGCAGATTAAACTCATGGTTGGGATTCAGTTGGATAAAGTTTATCATCATTTTATGCTGCCTCAGGACACAGACAGTGCACGTGCTTGGCTGTGGTTCCAGATGAGGGGACAACTCTGTGAATTTTGATCTCGGAATCAGAAGAATTTACTGCTTATTTTTATTTATTTTTAACCCCAGTGTTAAATGTTCAATTGGTTGAGAAAAACTTTTTAATGAATTACAACATAGCTCACATTCCTTCATGGAAGATTTCCTTTCTAGTACATTTCTCTCTCCATAACATTTAATTTCCATCAGGATTTTAGAAAGACAAACCTTTTTTTTTTTAGAATTCAAAAACTTTTTTCAGTCTCTCTTCATTTTTTTCATTCATCACCGGGAGTTCATCCTAAAGCTTATAAAGCAACTGATAATCAGTATCAACAGGCTAAACAGATTAAAAGAAATTATTCTGATGATTTTTTATGTGTAAAGTGGATTTTTTTCATAGTAAAATTAACCCCAAAGGTAGTTTAGTCCATATCCCAGCTTTTGAGCTCCATCATTACAGTTAATGCAAAATAAAGTTTTGACAAAGAGAAGCCAACACACAGTTGGGTGTGATTTAAAGCACATTTGAGGGCTGTGCTGGCCCAGGAGGGTGGATTGGATTGCAGTGTGGTGTTCCCAGGGCAGTTCTGCACTCCCAGCTCCTCTGGGCCAGCAGCACCAGAGCCCTGTGGGCTCCTTCCCCCCTTCTGGGCTGTTCCATCAGCCCCTCTGGGGCACCCTTTGTGGCACCCTCTGTGCCACCCCAAAGCCCCCCTTTGTTCCTCGTGCCCATTAGTGGGGCAGAGACCACAGGGAGGGTTCTGTGGAGGAGCTGGTGATGGCAACAACAATTCGAGTTCAGGGAGACCAAACAGTAGAAGGATGAAACAAAGACCAGCTTTTACATCATCAGTTAATATAATGAAGTCTTAAAACACAAAGACACAAACAACTCTGTGTAGCTGCTGTGGCAGAAGCTCTGCTCAGCTCTCCACACACAGTTCCCAAAGTGGCTGCAAAAGTCTGTTTGTTTGTAGGCACAGGCCATTCTTTCCAGTCATTGTTCTGTGGAGATCCTAAAATGTCAGGGGAGGATGGGCTGGGTTCCTGCTTGTCCAGAGGTCTGGCAGAAGGAGGTGATGATGAGCAGGGGCTGTAGGTGCTCAGGTAATCCCTGCAAAGAGTGTGTTTGCTGTAATTCCTTCCAGGCATGGCCCACAAGTTCAATGATGTTTTTATGGTAGGAATTTTAGACTGACTGCTGAGGGGTGTTGGAGCTCCTCAAGCCTGTCAGTGCCACAAGTGCATGTGAAAGCCCAGTGTTGAGCAGTGATTGCAAAAGGGAACTCCTGGGGTGCAGCAGGAGCAGCTTTTCATAGACCTGCAGAGGTTTTTCTTCATCCTTTGCAGTGTTACCTTTAGTCAGACAGAGGCATCACTGAAAAACTGGAGGTGATGATGTTGCCTCAGACTGAGGACTGAAATCCATTACTGCCTACCTTGAAATGCTAGCTTTTCACACTGAATTTCCATGTCTGTTTTTATATCACTTTTTAACTGAGATATTTATCTGTCATAATGTGGCATCTGCAGTCCAGACAAGAGTGGAGGCAACTTAATATTTGGGTTGGCAGCTGGTTTGGTTTTGCTTTATCTAGGAAATATTCAACATGCTGGGAACTCTGTATTCCAAAAAAACAGTAAGAGGACTTTTATATAATTTGTAGTATTAGAAATCTTAGGCTGATGCTAAGCTATACTGGATTTTATATATATATGTGTGTGTGTGTGTACATATATTTATATACACACACAGAACCTGGTCTAGTGGAAGATGTCCCTGCCCATGGCAGGGGTTTGGAATTACATGGTCTTTAAGATCACTTCCAACCCAAACCATTCTGTGATTTTATATGTATTTTTATATCTATGAAAACAACTAAGCATTAGGGATATTGTGGAATATGAAGGTCTAAATTGCAGCCTGCTGATCTAATCTGGTTCACAGCAGTGACTTGACCTTTGTGACTCTGGAAGGCTGGGGGACTATTGATGTTTCTCCTGACATGTATCTCTGGAGTTTGAAGAGAGCAGTCTCTTCCTTGAATGCTGATGGACACCTGATGGACCCAGAGCACTGCTCAGTGGTTTAAAGCCTCCAGAGATGCTCTTTATGGATAATAAATGCAGATTGTGGATGGTCCTCTCAGGTGTCCAGCCTAAGCAAAGGAAAAATCATTGAGGACATTCCATTCTTTTTAGGTTCTTAAAGTGCTTTTGTTTTTGTGGCATCCGAGTGCATTCCTGTGGTTCAGGGAGTGATTGAACTGTCATCTCTGCAACAGATTGTTAAGCCATTCCCTTCCTTCCCTCTGAAGGAAATTGGACTTTTAAATGATGTTTGGGTTTTCCTGTGCTGTGCAGTGCTCTGAGCTGCTGTGTGTGACAGAGGGACACCTCTTTTTATCTCCTCCTGTGCCCAGGACACAATCCTGGCAGAATTGCTTCAGATCCACAAAGAGCACATCGTTGGGTATCATGAACATGATTCACTCCTGGACCATAAGGAGGAAGAGGAACTCACTGAGGAAGAAAGGAAGGCAGCCTGGGCAGAGTATGAAGCAGAGAAGAAGGTAAAGCTCTCTAATCAGGTTTATGTCTGCAAAAATAACCTTTCCAGGCTTAGAGTACCAATTACCAACTTCAGTTTGTCTTGGGGAAATAAAATTTTCTTAGAGACCAAGAAATGAATATATAAAGGAAACCTGGACATACCAAAAAAGGATATAACATGCCATTTTTGCTCTTCTGCTGCTGGTCCTTTCTGTGTAGTTTCTTAATAACTTTTAAATGAAAATAGCATTTACACATACATCTTTTTTCTGTTTTATAATAAACCTCAACTGGTGTCCTGTGTAATACCTCTGTCACCATCTGAGGGTGTCCCTGCAAGGAGGTCTGTGTAGTGTCCACACTAACAACACTTAGTACAATATTTAACCATGAGCATAATATGACAGCAATCAGCAAAATTACAACAGGGTGGGACATTAGATCTGGAATCCTGTTGTGTTGGTGCCCCCAGGGATGTTCTCCATCTCTCTCCCCTCTTTCCAGGACCTGGTGATGAGGGTTCTGTGTCCATTGTTTGGGATGTTCAGCAGTTGACTCTGATTTCTCTGGGTGTGGTTGTTGGAGATGATCATGAATTATCAGTTACTGAATTATAATTGCATTTTGTGTTTTGAAGGGCATGACTATGCGTTTCAACATGCCAGCTGGGACCAACGTGATGCCCACAAATTTCAACTCTCAGACATATATTCCTTACAATTTGGGTGCTCTGTCAGCAATGAGTAACCAGCAGCTGGAGGTGAGTAGCACAGCATGTCTGTGTTGCTGGAGGTGGGCAGGGGGTTTCTGGCACAGATTAGGCATCATGTCAGGCTTAAATATATCCACCTTTATGGAATTGCATCCTATTTTGAACACTGTTTTGTGTGTGTAGCCATATTGCAGTCTGACTTGCATGCACACAGACCTGGGGAGTGTGGCAGGATTCTGGAACATCACCTGCATCCTTTGCAGACATGAATTACCACGTTTGAAACCAAACCATCAAGGCTGTATGGCAGACACTCTCCCTGGGGAGCAGTTCAGCACTCCTGTGCTGGGGACAAAAAGGGCTTTTTATAAATACTGTCTAGAAATTGCCAGATCTGCCTGTGCTGTTCAGCTGCTCTGTGCTGGAGGTCAGGCTGGGGGAGCTCAGACTCCCTGACTTGTGCACTTGAAAGGAAAAGGTAATTGAAGTCTAGGTATGTACAGGGAAAAGATGAAGACCTTAGGAAATGTTGGCAAAGAAATGTGTTCTTTGTGCTTTATAGTTGAATTTCTGGTGTTTTCTCAGGACCTTATTAATCAAGGAAGAGAGAAGGTTGTGGAAGCAACCAACAGTGTGGCTGCAGCAAGAATTCAACCCCTTGAAGACATCATTTCAACCATAGTAAGTGGAATAGTTAACCCTGGCTTTAGAACAGGAGTGGAAAATGTTGAGTGTTATCAGACAAAAATGTTGCTGCTGCATGTGGTCATTCAGCTAATTAATTGGACTGTTGATGACTATAATTTCCAGTTTGTATTGACCTTTATCCCTGCAGCTTCAGTAACCCTTAGTGGTGTCTGGCTGACAGAGCTGTAGAGGATGAGCAGTTTAGAGCCATTCTGAGAATGCTGATTTTCTATAAATGAGAATAACAGTTCTGGGCAAGTATTTATTCAGTCTTGGGGACTGCCACGTTTCTCCCTTGCTCCCAGTAACCCAGGGGTGTCTTACCTTAATTAGGAGCTGGAAGAACTGATAAGTCCCAGTTCTGATTCTGGTGAGGTGCAGCTTTGCACTGACTGGCAGCTGGGCCTGTTTAACTCTTGGTGCAAGACTTGAGTTACCATCAGGCTTCTGTTGAAAGCACCAGTGCCAAGAAGGTTTTGGTTTTCTTTGCTTTTCAGTGGAAAGAAAACATGACCCTGACAGAGAGCCAAGTGCAGGCCCTGGCACTGAACAGGCAGGCGAGCCAGGAGCTGGACATGAAGCGCCGAGAAGCCATTTACAACGATGTCCTTGGGAAGCAGCAGATGGTAAAACGTGTTCCCTTTCTGTGTCTGCTGCCAGGTGGGAATGGGGAGGTGGTGGGTGTTCATTCAGCAGCCCCAAGGCCGTGTTTGGGTGCAGAAACATCACCCCCAGGAGGGGTTGCAGCAGGGCGGGGCTGTGCTGGGGGGCTGTGCTTGGAGGGGCTGTGCTGGAGGGGCTGTGCTGGAGGG